>CM036771.1:1155000-1560000 GCA_020796225.1 Arion vulgaris
AGCATGGGTTCTTTACAACTTTCAATTGACTAGCATGGTTCTTTACTTTTTCAAGTCTAGCATGGTTTTTACTACTTTTCCAAGTTGAACTAGCATGGGTTCTTTACTAGCTTCAATTGAACAGCATGGGTTCTTACTAGCTTTTTCAAGTTGACTAGCATGGTTCTTACTAGCTTCTCCGTTGAACTACATGGTTCTTCTGCTTTCCAAGTTGAACTAGCATGGGTTCTTTACTAGCTTTTCTCCAAGTTGAACTAGCATGGGTTCTTTACTAGCTTTTCTCCAAGTTGAACTAGCATGGGTTCTTTACTAGCTTCTCCAAGTTGAACTAGCATGGGTTCTTTATAGCTTTTCTCCAAGTTGAACTAGCATGGTTCTTTACTAGCTTTCTCCAAGTTGAACTAGAATGGGTTCTTTATAGCTTTTCTCAAGTTGAACTAGCATGGGTTCTTTACTAGCTTTTCTCCAAGTTGAACTAGCATGGGTTCTTTACTAGCTTTTCTCCAAGTTGAACTAGCATGGCTTCTTTTACGTGCTTAAATTAAACACGGGACCTACTTTATCGTCGCCTCGATAGAACTAGAACTCCTCTCACCTACACTGAAATAAGAAATCTCTGGAAAGATATCCCGATGGATCCACGGGGGATCGAACCGAGTACCTTTGAAACGATGGGCCATCATCTAACCTATACGCCACCAACATCCCCCTCCCCAATGTGTACGAAAGAAATCGAAAACAGTTGGCTACTCAGCGAAGTAAAATAACACGAAATGTTACTACGACCTGGTTCCAACTTCAAGACAACGGGCTGCCCTATAGCAACTAGATTACTCTTCTCCAGTAGATACCAGCCCACTGTGGCGTGCCAGGAAATAAGAGAGCAGACAGCCTGGCTAAGGAGGAACAAAACGTACACAACACAAACACCATTGTCACTACCAGAAATCAAGACACATACCAAGCGAAAGTACAAAGAGGTATGGAGGCAACAAACCCACAGCAAGCACCCACAAGATCCCATCAGCAGACTAAACAGAAAACAACACACAACAATCTTTCGCTTAAGAACAGGTCACTGCAGGCTCATCACCACATGCACATAATAAAGCCTGCTCAGACTGCACAGTGTGCATGCCAGACAGAAACACAGACTCCAGAGCACATCCTGCAGTCATGTCCATCATACACACACCAACGAAACGAAACATGGCCTCATGAACAAAGTTTCTGAGCAAGCTATGGGAACTCTCGAAGAACTCCAACTGACATGCAGCTTCATAGAAGCAACCCATCTCATGATTTAGACAAGCATACGAAACCGAACGCAAAGAAGAAGAAAAAGATTACTCTGTTTTCAAAATTCCATAGACAAAAAAAAAAATTCAAAATATTTCAACAATCTTCTAGAATTACATCGGTGACCCTCACTGATGCTGCGGAGGTCATGCACAGCCGCTGAGATCTTCCTGTGTAAGAGATAGCTCTGATGACAAATGGTTACTTATCGAAGTGTATTGATGATGGTCCGATCAATCAATCAATCCCAACTGGGGTTAAACAGACAAGAGAAAGAGAGAGAGAAAGAAACTGAAGTATGCAGAAGAAAATTGTAAAACTTACCCTGTCTTAGCAAAGTTTGTCCAATACGTCATCATGTTCCGACTGAGCTGTTGTTCTTCGCTCGTGAAGGAATATGAACTGTTAAGAGGATGTCCAAACGTGAACCAAATCTCATCCGCATGCAAGACTCCCATCCAAGATGGCCAAGGACTAGCAGACCATCTATGACTAAACCAGTAGTAGTATACAGGCATATCATGTCTGTTATAGATCCTTGCCAACTCGTTAACTGGACAAACGAAATAGCAATCGCTCACGGCTCGGTCAATAGATACAATCAACGTGGTCTCGTCTAGTGGATTTATCCAATCTCTGTAATGAAACATTACTGCTTCTTTGCCAAAATCGTTGAGGGAAAAAGGATAATATGGGTAATATTTGAACATCCTGTCTTTCATGTACAAACCATAAAGGTGATCGGTAACATTTGAAGTAGATTTAAACCTGGAGTCGGTGTAGATAATGAAAAATGTACCTTCGTTGTCGTTACTGCCAAGAAGAAGCGGGATTTTCTTGAAGTTACCCATTCTGAGAAGCTGAGCTGGGCTTTGACGCAGGAGGATGCCGTCGACGACAGGAACAAAGGCAAACTGCATGATGCCTGAGGTTTTTGATATTTCTTTGCCAATAGTAGCAGAGGTGTACGTTAACGAGCGAAGGCACTCAACGATGTATTTATGATCAGATTGATGATCGCAACCAACAGATTGTGCGAACTGTTCTGAACGCTTCTTAACGATTTCCTTTGGCAGAACTCCCCATTTCGCTTGTGGTGCGCCGCTCTGGAGAATAGCTTTCTGAAAGAAACTCATACACAGGTCACACAGCAAGAACACACCAACACTTACTGCTCCCGCGCTCTCGCCCATTAAGGTAACGTTTTGGGGGCTTCCTCCAAAATAGTGTATGTTCCTGGACACCCATTCTAGTGCCATTCGTTGATCCCACAATCCCGCATTTCCTGGTGCTTCTGGCGTATCGAGTGCTAAGAATCCTAACGAACCAACTCTATATTGCATAGATACCACTATAATATCATTCTCCACAGCCAAGTATGAAGGTTGATAAATATCCAATGTGGATGATCCACTATAGAATCCACCACCGTATATCCACACAATAACCGCTTTATCGCTGAAAGGGGGGTTAGTCCTAGGAACCCACACATTTAGATAAAGACAATCTTCGTTTGGAGGCGTGTTAGGATTCCACATAGTTGAGCCTGAGAAGTTTCCAAAGAAGAAATCATAATCTTGAAAACAGGAATTTGGTAAACGAGTTGCATCATAGATCCCAGACCATGGTTCCTTTTGGACTGGAGGCCGGAACCGTAATTCTCCCAAAGGAGGAGCTGCAAAAGGAATACCAAGGAATGTGTTTAGTTGTTTACCATTGACAACCGAAGTGAAGCCACGAACTTTTCCTTTGTTCGTGTCAACAACAGGACCGACGCCACTGACTCGAATAACGCCTCTGAGGACGAAGATGGCAACATATCCAAATGCGACGAACGTCGGGGCATAGTGTACCCCAAGCATGTCCAAATCCTGACACTATGTGGCGACGTTCTGGCCCGTATGTCTCACTACTGGCCTCCGACGTAGACGCCACTGCCAGGGGTAACACCTGAAAGCAAGAACGGCAAAAAATTATTTAGCAAACATCGGCAGTAACAATTTTATAAACAGCAGCAATATATATGTAACAAACAAAAGTAATAAATATCTCATCTACAACAGCAATGTAGTAGTAGCTGCAGAGATATCGAGGAAAAAGAAAGACCCGGCTGTCCATGGGGTAGAACTTTTAAAGCAGAGTTTAAATACATGCGTAAGACTCAGTTTGAGGTATAAAGAAAGGCACAAAATCGAATTGAGTAAACATTTTGTTTTGTTGTCTTATGTGTCATGAGCGCGGCAAGCATTGCTGATAATAAATCTACCCCAGTAAGAACTATTCACAAATAATTTATGCATACATATATCCAGTGGCGGCTCGTCATTAAGGGCCAGTGGGGCCGGACCCCACCAAAAATAATGTGTAAACGTGTATTTATTATTTTATAAATTAAAATATAGCAACCAAAAACCATGAATTTCCGGAAAAATGTCTGGCCCCACCATCAAAAATGATCACGAGTCGCCACTGTATATATCATCCCTTTATAATCGGAGGAAGAGAAATATCCTAACTAAGATATGCTAATAATACAGTGTTAATCTTATCATCACAAAAAGCGATAGAAAAATTAATAATGGAAGTGTGTGTTTGCTGGGGCTTGTAAGGAAGAAAGACCCTACCTTAGTCGCCTCTTACTACATGCTTGTAAGTACTAGTGCTAATATTCTCTGCTCCCTTTCGAGCCCTGGCTACACACGGGTGACATGTTCAAAAGCACAAATATGTTTTTTCACAACTTTGTTAAATGTTCATGCTTCCCACCGATAAGTTACTACTGGGAATATGCCTGCTCTTAGTATTTTGATCTCTGTTTTTCTAAGATTTCTATTCTATACACTGCTTAGTTGTTACATTTTCTGTAACCAATGAACATACAATCACCAAAGTAACTTATCAGATAACTGCAATAACAGACACACCTAGAAGCCATTAGAGAAGAAGATCACCCACCTTACATTGTTCCCTAGAAGCAGAATAATAATCCAACAAAATACCAGCAATTCTCTTTCAGAAGGCACAAAGAATGAAACAATAAACTTCTACAGACACAAAAACCAAATAAAAGCAAATATTGTCTCGACCTCTACCATTCTTACAAAACATTTTCTCATTCTAGATCATGGGTTCCTAAAGTGGGCGGTACCGCCTCCAAGTGGGCGTTGAAGTCTTCCAGGGGGGTGGTAGTGGGTTCAGAAGCATTTCGGGGGAGTTGTTTTCGTGATATTGCGACTGAGTAATCATTAAAAATTTGAATTCTGCATTTTAATTCATCTTATGCCCATTTTACACGATCCATTTCTTTTTCAATTATCTGTGTCATGTATATAATCATTTGAAAATTGACCATGTATGACAGAAATATATATCAATTTTCTATGTCAAAGTGAAAATCGAGCATATATATATGTGAGGGGGCGTTGGCAAACTGTTATAATGGGAAGGGAGCCTTACAAAGTTTATGTCATGCAAAGTGGACGGTGGACCGAAAAAGTTTGGGAATCTATGATCTAGATATCCGGCTAATATCTTCAAGGAGTTGCTAAATAACCATTCCCTGTGAGGTCTGCGCAGACATTGTCTAATCTTCCTTACAACGTTTTTATTTCTTCTTCTCGAACGCTCCATATCGACAACTTGTTAACCACTCTTTGTAAATTGTATGTAATCTGCTTGATTTACATTGAGAAACAAAGAATGAATTAGTTTGACGACTTACTAAGAATGCATCCAAACTCCCTAGTATACAGTGTTTTCTAAAACAGAACTACAGGAAAGAGGGCGAGAGGAAAACCACGATAAAGATGGTTAGATGGCATAGCAGAATCCTGTCAAAGAGCAAAAACAACAATCTTACCGTCATCGCGAAACTGTTCAGGTTAGTATGTTTCTTTATGCCCCCGACAGAAAAAAACATATTTGGTCTTAACGAGGATTACACACTTGTCTCCTGTATGGGAGGACGCTTTCTAACCCATTCAACCAGACGCTCAACGTGACAACAAGAGAAAGGAAAGAAGCAAGAAGAAGTCCCATTTTGAAAAACTGAAATGTTGGATATAGTAGAAAGAGGTGTATATCATCAATATCTACAAGAGCAGTCAATAGACTCTATTGTTATACATCTTTTTTTTCCTTGCATGTAGCAGTAAATAAATTACAAACAGGCTAAAAATGAGAATTATCAAATGCTATATTTATCCTATATTAATGTATGGCTCGGAAACATGGACAATGAACAAGCAGTTAGAAGACAGAATTGATGCATTTGAGGTGTGGATATATAAAAGAATAGACAGAGTTTCATGGACAGAAAAACAGACAAATAAACAAGCTTTAGGAAAACTAGGCATGAAGAAACAATTATTAGAGAAATAAATTCAGACACGTAAAGTATTTTGGGCACATAAAAAGACATGACACTACGATAAAATATTTACTAGAGGGGAAAGTTGAGTGGCGAAGAGCAAGAGGCAGACTGAGAGATAAGTGGGAGGAAACTTTAAGAAATGGACAGGTTACAGTCTGACAGTGTGCAACACCAAGGCGAAAGACAGAGGATGCTGGAGATTCATTGCAGCCAACCTTCAATGTGGAAACGGCACCTGATGATGATGATGAGCAGGATATGAACATCAAGCATTACACGAGTTTCAACAGGACTGGGCAAGTTCTAGTTCATCAAACGGTCAGTTGCAAGTTTCTGTATCAGTTATTGATCTCTAAACATCGTCCAGGCAGGACACTCATGTAGGCTCAACCACTCTAAGATAATGATTCTGTTCTTCTTCTTCAAACGCTCCATATCGACCACTTGTTAACCACACTGTGTGATTTGTATGTGATCTGAGCCTAAGAGCGATTGTACTTTGTGCCAGTTATGCGACTGCAAGTAAGCAAGGACATCCGATTATGCGATGCTTTTTATTTACTAGGAGCTTTCCTAGATCCATACCTCAGTCGCCTCTTACGACATGCCTTGTAGGTCGAAGTGTTACTATTCTTTGCTTCCCTTGCGGGCTCCTACACTACACAGGCGATTTATTCTCTAATATTCGGATAAGTGTCTTACTGTAAGCAAACTATTTTACACTTAAACCTAATCTTGTGGTAGTCTCCTCCTCTCCTTCCCCCCTCCCATTTCGATGATTACCCGCTGCCCCGTCTTTTCATCGTCTGTTGTCGTACACTATTACCATTTTGTTGCTCAATGTCGTGTTTTTCTGTTTTTGTCTTGTGCTTCTCTAGTAGGCTTGAACGATACTTATTTTTCTTTTTGGAGAGAATTCTGCTTCTATTTCATCTATCCATCCTTTTCGTGGTCTCCCTCTAGCCTGCTTTCCTCATGTTATGTTGTAGAAGATTATATATACAGTAGAGTTCGGTTGCATTCTTATTAAGTGCAGTACCCTTCATTCTTTGTTTCTCAATGTAATTCAAGCAAGTCTGTCCCAACTTTCTTACCTATTTCGATATTGGTGGCTCTGTCATTTCTGGTGTTGTTGGTAACGTTTCGTAATCATCGCATCTCACACGTAGTTATCTTTTAGTATGTGCTTTGCTCATTGTCCATGTTTGGCTCTGGTAACACAGAGTAGGCATAACAATTATGTTGATCATCTGTTGTTTTGATGTCAATGAGATGTTTTTTGTCTTAACAATGGGGCTAGCTGGCATTCATTAAAGGTTAATTGCTTATCCTTTACAGGACTTTGCGAATCAACCCCAGCATTTTAAAACTGTTTGTGATTTTTCTAGGCATTATTACTTCCAATTGTTTGACATTGATTCTGAACGGGTAATGCCACCGTCCTTTGTAAAAATGCCCGCGAAACAATTTGCAACCAAACTCTCCGCAGCGTGATTCGAACTCAGAACATCGGGTTAATAGACCGAGTCACTATCCCTAGGCCACAGACGCCACCTGGCATTCATTATATTGCAGAAATATATTTCCAGTGCCATAAGTGGATGTGAATAGGGTCTTACTCAGTACCAGCTCACTGATCCTAGCACTGCTTTGTCACTTTATTTCATTATGAAGTCATAAATAACTATACTATTCTCAAATACCTAACCAGCTCAAACCAAGTACCGTCTTCGCTCAGAATACGAGAACGTTATATATATTACATTTTATCTTTCTTTCATTCCTTATAGTTCTTCAGAAATTATTTTCAATCCATATTTCGTAGAGCACTCATCATCAAACATGTCTGACACGCGGTGGAAACATTTTAATATTAGATATACAAAAGTGATAAGAAAAATGAATGAAACTGGAGAAGAAAATGAAACTTTTTGTAAAAATTGGCATCTTAAATTCCGGTCTGCATTTTTACAACACCTTCATTTGCACAACTGGAGAGAAATTCCTCTCTCGTCATCAATTTGTGCGTAACAAGGACAAGGAAGGATAAGTCTTGTACAAGGGAGGAAATTCAATAAAACAGCATGTCCTGATTGTGGAATCATTCAATATCTCAGTTCCTGCCAAACTCTGGCACCCAGAATTGATTTGGGCACGTTCTAGAAACACGTCTAGAATTATTCTGCCCTCTCCTCCTTGTTCCCTCCTCATTCCTCGTTCGTGGCTTTTTTAGAGATGAGGAAAATATTGGAAGTTTTAAAGTGGAACTGTTTAATAACAGACACATTCTGTTGGCCCGTTTCTTGTGTCTTGTGTCAGTATATTGTTTTTTGAAGGAGCTGTACTGTATTTAACAAGACAGTGGAAAAATATATATGTGCTTATGAATATAAATGTTACAGAAGAGCCCTCCATATATTATGGACAGAGAAGAGACTAAATAGATCTAGCAAGAAAGAACTTAAAATGAAAGATAACTGGCTGATGCTACAAATAAAAATGATAAAATAAAAATATTTTGACATATAAAGAGACAAGAAAGGCTGGAGAAGATTATCATGGAAGGAGGCATCCCGGCAAAGAGAAGAAGAGGAAGACCACGGAGAAGATGGATTTAGGATGATGTTACTGATGGTTTGAGCAAGTCTGGTTCGGCAGATCCAGTATATCTGGCATATGATAAAGAGAAATTCCAAAGTACCCTTAAGGTGATAAAGTTCTGCTCAGGACAAGTTATTTGATGATGATAATGATGATGATGTATGTATTTGATTATCGATCCATTTCAAGATACCTATCAAAATGTATAACCAGATCAACAGACAAGAAAGGATTATACAGATGGACAGGAAATTAAAGAGAAAAACCACAAAATAGGATTAATCAGGAGATGATATGATCTTTCTTTCTTTCTCTCGAATCCTGTTTGCCTCACAGCGTCAGGTCAAGAAGAGATTTCTAAAACAGGCCCTTGTATGCGCTTCGTAGATAGTCTCTGTCGTCGCCTCTGTTATCTCTGAGGTCCATCTTTTGCGTGGTCGGTCTTTTACTTTGTACCCATTGTATCGGAGCAGCATTGCTCTTTGAGGTGCAGTGTCTGTTGGCAATCTGATGGTATGATAGGGTCACAAACGTGGAACTTATAGAGAGAACAAGACAGATTCCAGTGAACCACGATGTTAAAAAAAAGACGCTGGCGCTGTATAGGACACAGTTTGAGAAACTCAGAGGGGAATATAACAAGAAGGGTTCTTTCCTGGAACACACAGGGACAGTGAAATAAAGAGGGGTTTAGAAATACATGTAGACGAGATTTGGAGGTTGAGATCAACAATGTAAAGAAGAGCTGGAGGAAGCTGCAGGAGATAGGAGGATTTGGCATGAGTTGGTTGAGTGCCTATAACGTAATAGGGGTTAATAAGGAATGAGAGAGAGGGGAGAGAGAGAAAGAGAGAGAGGATTAGTTGGACAGCACACGTAGGTATGAGATCGAGTTCCAAGTTCTATCGGAGACGGACGATAAAACATAGATCCAGTGTTCGATTTGAGCAGTAAAAGAACCCTTGGCAGCTCAAAATCGAGATGAGCAGGCTGGAAAGACGCTCACCTGGCAAAATTAATTAGAAAAGATTTTTTAAGTAAAATTCCTACAAAAATATCTTTACTATCTTTAAAATTATATCGGGGACAGTCACCGGTGCTACGGAGTTCGTGCATTGCAGTTGAGATCTTCCTGTGTAAGAAAGAGATTGGAGCACACATGATTACTCACCGAAGTGCAATGATGATGGTCCTATCAATCAATCAATCAATCAATCAAGTAGGTAAACACAGAGATTAGAAATCTTGCTCTTGTTTCGTTTAATCTCGATTGGGGTTTAGTTACGAAACGTATTAGTGCAATGCATATGCGTTAGCTTATCGACTCTGAGACAAGAGGGCTGTGGGTTCAATCGCACACTCGACGTTCCGCACGTGATGAAAAGAATTGGCCCTCCTATCTACTGCACGCTAGGGTAGAGATGTGAAGTGAAGTGACTTCTTACCATTCGGTCTGAAAAGGCTGTGGGAAATTGTAATCAGCAAGGTTTAGTTTAATTTAGTTAGTCGTCAGATCCTCATCACTGCACGTCGAAGCAATAGTTAAAAGTGTTCCGAACACCTCTTCAGAATGTCTCTCAGCGTATGGCAACTAACGACACCAGTTGTTAGTTTAGTCGTCAGAGCCTCATCACTGCACATCGAAGAGTCAATAAGTGTTCCGATCTCTTCCTCAGCATGTCCCTCAGTTATATGCAACTCCATCGACAAGCGTATGACAATATCTCAGATCATCTGTGCACTCTCTGGTGTGCAGGTGACTGTAGAGTCAATCCTAGAACAGAATCCCCGACCACAGGTGGGGCATACATGATCAAGGTTAGACATGTGCGGGTTGTGTGCTCTGTCTTTTCGCGCTGCTCGTTTTCTCTGTGACTCAACAATACGATGATTCTCAGCTATTCAGGTTCCTCTTTTGTTGTTACAGCGCCACATTTGGCGATCTTGCGCAAAGGATTCCCAGCACGTATTGTCTATATCGAAGCATTTCAGAGACACTTTAAGAGTGTCTTTAAAGCGTTTTTCTGTCCACCTGCTAAACGTCTGCCCCTTCAAGCTCGCCATACATCAACTGTTTTGGGATGCGTTTATCAGGCATTCGAGCAACGTGACCGACCCTCAGTGTATGGCAACTAACGACACCAGTTGTTAGTTTAGTCGTCGAATCATCATCACTGCACATCGAAGAGTCAATAAGTGTTCCGATCTCCTCCTCAGTATGTCTCTCAGTGTTCGGCAACTAACGACGACAGATCTATGTTGTTGTACTTATCTTTTTGTTATGGGTAATGACCCTCAACCAACTCAAACAAAGTCTTCCTACCTCTAGCTATCTCTTGCAGCTATTTCCAGCTCTTCTGTACATCCTTAATCTCTGTCTTTAATATATCCTATTTTATATATTAAATGTATACACCTTTCACGGTTGGATTTTCATATTTTACAGTTAATAATGGTCTTTAATGAAACACATCTCTTTCGTTTTGGCTATTGTCATTGAGTTATTCGTATGTGTGGATTCTTCCCCGCCAATAATGGCTGACATATTCCGTTTCTGGGGGCATCTTTTTTGAGGTTGTGCGCTAGACAATTACAGTCCTCTGCGACGAGATCTGTCTCCTCGAGTTTGTTTGGAGTCATCCTACTCTAGGTGACTTCAGCCTTCTGCTGTCGGGCTCACCAACCCAGGCTTTTATGCAGGGTGTGCTCCCTGGACACTATATATTAATCCAATATACTTAAGGGAAAGTGTCATAGAAGTAGAAGACAAGACAAGATAAAGGATGTTCTAGTCAAGGAAAAGAGAGAACGACTGCTATTTTTCCAATAGCTGGAGGATGGATTGGTTGTAGCCAGAGCATTTACAACTCGCTGGTGGGTTCTGCGCTGTCACCTTATGAGGCCCCATCCTGCTCCACGCCTTTTGCTCTGGCCTTTCACCTTCAATCTGTTCGACTTTGCTAGACTTGCAAGGAGGTAGACTCCCACCGACATAGCCTGAAGGATCGTAAAGACACACAAACTCTACCAACACGATAAGGTAGGCTAATACAAAGGGTTTTCTTCGTTTTAAAAGCAATTTATTCTTATCAAAATTGGCCATAAAATTTGCAGCTTTCGTCTCAAACATATCTGCGTAATAAGACCGACATATTATCAATACACAGATAGATTGACAGACACATACGTAGAAGCAAGCAGGTAAGCATTAAAACATACACACCATCAAAACATGTACTAATGCAAACTCATACGCGTCTGTTGCTTAAGAAAAACAAACAAGCACACACATCACCCTTCATACACACTCTCAAACAAACAGAAACATACAAAATACACTAAACAGCGAGTAAAAGGTTAGCCAAGAACACCAAATCGTAACTCTAACAAGTAAATCAAAAACATGAATACTGTCCTTAACTTACCTTTCGTTCTATTTTTACTTAGTATTTCACGATGCAGATTTTTACACCTTATCCGACTTAACGGTTTGTGCACCTCACTTAAGGAAGCAAAAGGGGATACAACTCGTACGTATTTTCCTTACATTTACCTGGCATGGTAAGAAATGTTACAGCTATAAATCTAATCTGGGATGCTCTTCCTGACGTTGTATTGTTGGATTTCTTCTGAGGTCAAAATATGCAAGTTTAAACTCAAAATTATATCGGGAACTCTAGTCGGTGCTACGGATCTCGTGCACTGTCGTTGAGATCTTGTTATTCAAGATAGAGATAGGAGCACACATGGCTATTTGCCGAAATGCAATTTTGTATCCCCGTTCACACGATTTCAATTCATGCGCAAGCATGGCGCTAATATGATGCTCTGATCGATTTTTGCGTGAAGTCTTGTTGGTTACATAGTGTCTGCAAGCAGTTTCTTCATAGTTGGGTCCTGGCAACTCGTTCAATCACAGCTATGGAATTACCTTGGAAATTGTTCAATCACGTCGGGTTACTTAAGTTAATTCCAGGGATACCCTAAGGCACTCGTTCATCAACTAAATTTTGCCAATTTAAATTTCCAGCTTTGGATTATTTGATCGTTCAATCACAGCTATGGAATTACCTTGGCAACTCGTTCAATCACAGCTATGGAATTAAGTCAGATATTTCTCGTCTGTCTCAGTTAAGTTATTCCAGGGATCCCCTAAGGCGCCCTTTCTTGAACCAAATGTTTTCCAATTCAATTCCAGCTTTGTGATTATTTGATCATTTCTTCTCAGAGCATACCCAACATATCTCCATCTTCTCTTTGTTACTAGTGGTTGACAAGATATTCCTCTAATCTCATTACTTCTCTGTATTCATATTATGTTCATTATTTGTCCGCAGAAGACAGTCACCAACATCATCATAAGAATGAAAGTTGGCACAGAACATTGCTTGAATTACATTGAGAACAAAGAATGAAGTGGTTTGGCCACTTAATAAAAATGCATCCAAACTCCACAGTATACAGAGTCTTCTACAACAAAAAATCAGGAAAGAAGGCGAGAGAAATACCACGAAAAAGAGGGTTATATGGCATTGCAGAATCCTGTCAAAGAGTAAAAATAACAATCACCCAAGCCAATAGAACAGCGCAAGACAAAAACAGAAAACCACGACACTGGGTAACAACCCGGTAGCAGTGTGACGACAAAAGGAGACGAAAGAAGAATTTGTCCGCAGACATCTATCTATATTCAAATGCATTGAACTTGCTTTCTATATCTTTAGTCGTTTCCAACTCTCTCGCTGGCATATATTAGGATTGATTACTCTTTGGATTACATGCCGTAAAAACGATGAGTGCTCCTTCGCATGTTTGTGAGAAGATTTACTTTACATTAGCTGTTCAGAATTGAAAACAAATACAGATTTGTTGGATCTGTTTGTAAGTTCCTGATGTAAACGTCATTGTGCGCTTCCTGGGTCTAAACGTCATTGTGAAGTGTGTGTGCGTGTGTGTTTGTAATAGTGTGAGGCAGGTAGAACAGCATGGATGGAACAAAAACGTCAAAACAGAAAGGTAGTAAAACTTCCCACAAGTGCAAGTATACCTTGCCCACACTGTACAAGAACTTTCAAGCCCGCATCGGGCTCACTAGTCATCTACGCACACACAGACAAACATAACGCAACTACATTTCCTTGGATGAAAATGGTGTGGTCATCATCACCCGTGATGGACGAGCATCATCATCATGTAATAGTGTCTCTATTTTTGCGTAGATACTTTCAAATCTTGTATCTTCTTCTTTTTCTCCACTTTTCAACTCCCAATGGAGCACAGGTCTTCAACAAACTTCTTCCAGCTCTCCTCTCTCCTGTCATCTCTTCCAATTCTTTCCGTATTTACCTATCCTTTTCTTCTCTTCTTCTTCTTTTCTTCCTCTTCGAACGCTCCATATCGACCACTTGTCAATTACTCTGTGTGATTTGAGCCTAAGAGCGATTGTACGTTGTGCCAGTTGTGCGCCCACAAGTAGGCCAGCACATCCGATTTCTGTGCTGCTTTTTACTTACTAGGGTAGCACACCTAGTGCTTACATTAATCACCTCTTACGACATGCATTGTAGGTCGCAGTTGTACTATTATTTTCTTCCCTTGTGGGATCCGGCACCACACGGGCGTCCTATCCTTTTAATATCAGTCTCCATGTATGTCTAGGCCTTTCGATACTCCTCTTTCCCTGCTGGTTCCAAAACATTGCCTGTCTTGCAATAGTTTCAGTCGTTCTTCTCAATGTGTGCCCTATCCATCACCAAAGTTTCTTCCTTAGCTCTTTCCCCACTGATATCTGCTTAGTTCTTTAAGTGTCTGTATAATTATCTATATATGTCTGTGCATCTATCAGCAAACTGTCTGTCTGTTTAATCTGAATATATAGATATAGTGAACTCTAGTCTGACCTGAAAATGATTAAGAAAAAGCTTCCTTCTCGAAGATCTTGCCGATTCTATGGCGCGAAAAAGTTTCCTGATTGGCTCAGTTGTTACTTCGACTGAAGTTTTTATCTGATTTTCAAACCGTATTTCAAATGATTAATGTAACATTTAACTGAGTAATTAAATAAATCTGACAAATCTAAATACTGAAAAGTACACAACGTTTTCGAGCTGAGGTTTCTTTTCGTTCATTTTGTTCTACCTGAGTTTCTTCTTCCTGATTTCGTTCTTCCTGAGTTTCCTTCTTCTGAGTTTCGTTCTTCCTGAGTTCGTTCTTCCTGAGCTTCGTTCTTCTGAGTTTCGTCCTTCCTGAGTTTCGTTCTTCCTGAGTTTCGTTCTTCCTGAGTTTCGTTCTTCCTGAGTTTCGTTCTTCCTGAGCTTCGTTCTTCTTGAGTTTCGTTCTTCCTGAGCTTCGTTCTTCCTGAGCTTCGTTCTTCCTGAGTTTCCTTCTTCCTGAGTTTCTTCTTCCTGAGTTTCGTTCTTCCTGAGTTTCATTCTTCCTGAGCTTCGTTCTTCCTGAGTTTCCTTCTTCCTGAGTTTCGTTCTTCCTGAGCTTCGTTCTTCCTGAGTTTCGTTCTTCCTGAGTTTCCTTCTTCCTGAGTTTCCTTCTTCCTGAGCTTCGTTCTTCCTGAGTTCCTTCTTCCTGAGCTTCTTCTTCCTGAGCTTCGTTCTTCCTGAGCTTCTGTTCTTCCTGAGTTCGTTCTTCTTGAGTTGTCCTTCCTGGGTTCGTTCTTCCTGAGCTTCGTTCTTCCTTAGGAGAGCTAGATGGTTGTGCCCTGAGAAAAGTTCGTTTCAGGGCTAGGCAGTGTGTGCCGAAAGGTTGTGGTTCAAATTCTGTGTTTGATAAATTGTAGGTTTTTCCCCGGATGCCCTTAATGCCTGTTTACTGACTATTTATTTACAATATTCATTGGCTTCCGTACTTCCCTGGGGTTTCTTAAACTCCTTATTCATTTCTTCCTGATAAGTACTAGTTAGATTAGTAGATTTCAAGTCGCTATGAAAACTGGGTTGCAAAGTATGTTCTCCGCTTAACTATAGAGTTTGACTTCTTCTGAGGCGTCATTAGCCTTGTGATGCGTCATCAGTCTTCTAAAGCGTCGTCTGCCTTCTGAGGCGTCATCAGTCTTCTGTGGCCTCATCAGTCATTTGAGACGTCATAAGTCTTTTAAGACGTCATCAGTATTTCGAGGAGTCATCAGCCTTATGCGGCTTCATCGCGTCAAAGAGCATATAATTCATAGACAAAAATGTTCAACTCGGTTCAATTTTGTGCCTTCTTTCTACTTCAAACTTAGTCTTATGCATGCTTCTGGAACACAGAATGGCTAAATTTGTTTCTGCAATGATTAATAAAAGAGGTCTAGTCGAATGGTTAAAGGTTACGGGTTAGGATTTTCTAATGGAAACATTAGGTGTTAGGGATTTATTGTCTGACTGTATATATTATGTCTGTCCTATAGGAAGTCTGAATTTCTTCGCTTTTTTCGTATCCTTTGCTTGACAAAGACCTTTTGGTGAAAACGTCGTTGTATATTGCTTTTGTTCTTAGTAAAACTACAGTACCTTGTTCGTAAGTGCTTCGACATTATTAAAAAGTTTTTTTGCAGTTTTGTCTTATATCGAGAATGGAAACTATGGGTGTTTAATCCATACGTAGATAACACATTTTTTCTGCTGGTAAGAAAATATAAACGATTACCTATACACGCGTGGCGACAGCTTCCGGTCATATTCTGGAAAACAAAAGTGGCTTGCGGGATGTTCACCACATCACTCATCGCGTGAAGACGGTCACGGGAAAATTCTGATCTAATTACTAACAGCTTATTTTCTAATGACCCAAACGGTATGAAATAGGTTTTTTGAAAGATAGCAATGTGGTCGGAGATAGCAAAGTTGATAAGATGATGTGCTAGTGGCCACAGATCGGAAACATTCAGGGGTTCGAGCCCAGCTTGAGCCAACCATTTTCGCCTGAGCACACAAGGTACAGGGTCTAATAAATCACACAGCATGGTACGATACAGAAAACTTTGATCCGTATCTTGGGGATCTAACTTACATCTCTGAAATCGGAGGAATGCTCGCTTGAATGGTGACAGACACTAGTGATAAGGTAAACAAGCCTTCACGCAAAAATAAGTATCATATTATACACCAGGACAGGCCCGTGTGGTTCTGGTGCCCGCAATGGAAGCAAAGAATAGGACAACTGCGATCTACAAGACGTAAGATAGCGACTGATGTAGGGCCTAGAAGCTACCTAGTAAATAAAAAGCAGCGCAGAAATCGGATGTGCTGGCCTATTTGTAGTCGCATAACTCTCACAACGTACAATCGCTTTTAAAGCTCAGATCACATACAAATCAGACAGAGTGGTTTAACATGTGGTCGATATGGAGTGCTCGAAGATGTAGAAGAAGAAGATACAACGACTATCTGTCTATATATATTTACACTCGTCTGCCTTGTAGTAAAGATGAATCAACATATTTGGATGTTAAAGAAAGTATGGATTAGACGCAATGCCAAGAAACAGCTTCACAGCATAGCCAGACACGCAGTTGGCTGGAACCCCCCATATAAGACAAGATTAGAAAAGAATAAATTTGAACAACGGTTTAAAGATGAAGGTTTGACTTCATTGCACTGCTTTCCTAACTCCTTGTGAACGACACGTCACACTAAGTGGTGTTTTTTCTATAGTAGAAACAAATGCCTTGCCCACTAAGAGTTAATAAACCTTGATACCTCTTCACAGAAATCACACACCACCGAGAGTTTTGCACAGAGCATGAACTCCGTAGATAAAGCAACAATCCTAGTGACCTCTGGAAAATATTCCACATGTGACTCGGTCAGGATGCGAACCTAAAAACCTTCAGAACGCCAAGTTCTATCATACATTTTGTTAGAACACCCCCACTAAATATGGCATTAAAAAACAGTATATATTATTGGTTATCAGTATCAGGGCCGTGCGGTATATTTTCTCAGTATGATGATTATAAGAGGAGCCCTTTCATACCTCGAGGTATATAGGTCAATACAGTGTTAGGCCTGTATTTTTCATTGACCGTCGGCACACGATGGGTGATGTGGTCAACATCACGCCGCCGCCTTTACTTTCCCAGAGCATGTCTGGTACCCAGTTGAGGCTGGGTCGACCTGAGAACCGTCGCGGTCGGAAAAAATTCCACGCGCATTGCGGTAGCTGAACCCAGACTACCATCCTTGAGAAGCGAGTTCACTAACAACTACGCTACAGCGGCTCTCTGTTGTGATTATGCCGCCCATTAAATTGTTTTTCTTCAAAATAACCTTTAATTGTGATTTTGATTTTGCTGCTTATGCCGCTCCCCTTTTTCGGTACCGCCTGATGCGACCACCTCTCTGTATCATAGCACGAAACGGCCCTGATCAGTGTGAGTTTACTAAAATTTAACAAAACCAATCCATATTTTTTTTTCTTAAAAATATTGTCAAATAATATTTCTCAACTTCCAAACCAGGATTAATTTAAGATGAAACCGAGTACAGAACTAATGAACAATTGATCGAAATTTGTATTTGAATTCGATTACCTATTTATGTCATATCCAATTTCATTTCTTCATCACTGCTAACAAATATCGTTCTTAAAACAAATATTTGCCGTCTCTGGGGACTAAATTAAATATGAATTGATTACAGAACCAAACATTGAATGGGATTTGTTTTAAAGGAGTGATCATGAGAAACTGATCATTAATGAATTGATTGATTGATTGTTTGAGTGATTGAGTGTATGATTGATTGAGTGATTGAGTGATATAACCATCATTATTGCACTTTGGTGAAAAACCATGTATGCTCCGATCTCTTTCTTACACATGAAGATCTCAGTACAGTGCATGAACTCCGTAGCACCGGTGAGGGTCCCAGATGTAATTTAGAAGATGGTCAAAATATTCTGTTAGAATGTTATTTATTAATTTTGCTATAGAATTTTGCTCGGGCAGCGGATTTTCAGCCTTTTCTGCTAGATTTTCTACTGCTCAACTTGAATACGGGACCTACGTTTTATCGTCCGTCTCTGATAGGACTAGAAACTCGATCTCCCCTACACTGTGATAAGGACTCTGGAAAAATATATCGATGGCTTCACGAGGAACCGAGTATATTTGAAGCGAGAGGCGAGCGCCTAACCTCTACGTCACAGAGAACCTTAATGACGGCAGGCTAAAATGAGGTACCTTGCGACCTCATGGACTCAACGCACTACATTCCTATGCTTCTTAGTACTTTCTCTTCTCATGCTCCATATTCTATATGTGTATATGTTAAATGTACATATGTTATATATATATAAATATTTGATTCTTATTCTTTATCTTCATTTTCCCACTTATAGTTTTTTGTATTTATTTCGCTATTTGTTTTTAGTCACATATTTTCATTTTAGGACCGTTAGGATTTTATTGTTGTATTCTAGATGTATAAGAGTAATTTGTATATCATGGACAGAGAAGAGAACAAATAGATCTATCCAAAAGGAACTGAAAATCAAAGAAAACTGGCTGATGCTACAAATAAGAAAGAGAAAATTGAGATATTTTGGACATATAAAAAAATATTAAGGGCTGGAGAAGACCATCATGGAAGGAGGCATACCGACAAACAGAAGAAGAGGAAGACCACGGAGAAGATGGATTCAGGATGTAACTGATGGTTTGAACATGACGGCTGCAGAGGCAGGACACCTGGCCTATGTGAGACAGAAATTCCGGAGGACTGCTGTAGTGGCAAAGTTCTGCTCAGGACAAGCTATTTGATGATGTTGATTCTATATGTTCAGTTCCAAACATGGCTCCTGACTAAGACACAAGAAAGAAAGATTACAACATGTGAAATGAGATGTCTACAAAAAGCTGTCAATGTTACAATGAGAGATACAGTGAGAAACGAGAATATCAGAAGCATCGTTGGTACTATACCATGCATACAGTACATCGAGAAGCAAAGATTCAAGTGGTTTGGCCATCTAATGAGAATGGAACCACAATTACTACCATCACGGGCCTACAATAATCGACACTCAGGGCGCAGAGCACGAGGCAGGCCAAAAACACGATGGATATATAACATCTCAGAGTCCCTGCGAAAGCATGGACTTACAACGTTAAGCGCAACACACCTGGCACAAGATAGAAAACTAAATACCCCCACGACGCTTCATGACAAATGTGGTTAAGATAAAATTAGATAAGCTTCTATATGTTATGTGCTGCGAAAAAGTGAATTTCTTCACTTCTGTTCTATCCTTTCCTTGATAAAGACCTTTTGGTCGAAACGTTGCTATTTATTGTAATGGTTTTTGTATTTTGTAAAACTACAGTACTTTGTATCTACGTATTTCGCTATCGCTACATAGTTTTACTGCAGTCTTCCCTTCTATCGATAACGTCTGGCCAACAGACAGTGCGCCTCAAAGAACAATGTTACCCGATATAGTGGAAACAAAGCAAATTCCGTCCAGTAAAGGTGGATCATAGAAATAACAGAGGCAGTGAAAAAACACTATTTATAAAGCAATATTTATTATTTTTTCAGAGATCCTTGATCTCAGTGTAGGTGAGATCTTGTTCCTAATCCTATCGGAGACGGACGATAAAACGTAGGTCCTGTGTTTAAGGTGAGAGCATAAAAAATCCTTTAGCAGTTCAAAATCGAGAAGATCAGGCTGGAAACCCGCTGCTCGGTCAAAATTCATTAGAAAGATTAAAACAAAAACTCTAGCTAAATATTTTGGTCATCTTCAAAACTACATCGGAGATCCTCGCCGATGCTACGGAGTTCGTGTTGATATATCTTGTGTAAGAAAGAGGCCGAGTAACATGGTTACTCACCGAAGTGCAATGATGATAGTCTTATCAATCAATCAATAAATATATATGGCCTTCAAGTGATGTCTCCATACCGCTCTGTCCTGGGCAACTCACTCAACCTATCAATCAATAAATAAATAAATAGGGCCTTCAAGTGATGTCTCCATACCGCTCTGTCCTGGTCAACTCAATCTATCAATCAATCAGAGGCGGCTCGTCATTAAGGGCCAGTGGTCGGCCCCACCAAAATTAATGTGTAACGTGCTATTATTATTATTATATAAATTAAAAAATAACAGCCCAAATCCATGGTTTTTCCAAAAATATTTGTCTGGCCCCACCAGCAAAAATGATTACGTGCCGCCACTGAAATCAATAAATAAATAAATAGGGCCTGCAAGTGATGTCTCCATACCGCTCTGTCCTGGTCAACTCACACAATTTCTTGCATAGAAGTGAGTCCAATATTACTCGTCTCTCTCAGTAATGTTTGTTTCAGAGTTTTTCCCCAGGGCGTCCGCTTTTTCTTGAACCCTTTGCCTCACACCTCACATCATGACACAGAATAAAGTCAACAACAATACTTTGCTAGATAAAGTTCTACAGATAGAAAAACTGTTGAGTTTTGTGCTTTTCTATATCAGTCTGGTTTGTAAATAATTATGCTATTTCTGTCTCTTTTACCCCTCCACGTTCCTAACTTCGTCAATCACTCCAACAGTATTCAACGTAAACTATGAAATCATTTGTAAAGTGCAAGACGATAAACACAACGTGTATGTCAATATGAGACTCGTTCCCCTTTTTCACCTGAAGACGTCATATGCAGGTAATTTTGAACAGGTAAAACTGTGCTGAAAGTAACGGGTTTAGACTGATGGCTTCTTCAGATTAGTAGACCTGTTACCAAGAGCTCCACCAATATTGCGAATCTAAACTGCAGGTGTATAGTCTACATCTGATCTAGCTAAATAACAGATTTTCCATTTTGGGTTTAGAAATGTTGAATTGGTGTTGAAGAGCTGCAGCTATGTGGGTTTAGAAATGGTGAATTGAGATAGTTTGGTTTAGATATTGTGAATTGGTGTTGACGAATTGCAGCTAATTGGGTTTAGAAATGGTGTTGAATTGGTGTTGAAGAGTTGCAGTTAGGTGGGTTAGAAATGGTGAATTAGGTGTTAGAGTTGCAGTTTGTTGGCTTAGAAATGATGATTTGGTCTTGTAGAGTTGCATCTAGTTGGGTTTAGAAATGGTGAATGTGTGTTGAAGAGTTGTAGTTAGATGGGTTTAGAAATGGTGAATGTGTGTTGAAGAGTTGTAGTTAGATGGGTTTAGAAATGGTGAATTAGTGATGACGAGTTGTAGCTTGTTGAGTTTGCAAACATGTTGACAGTGTTCATTGTCAGATGCAGATGGTTCTCTATTCAGACAGTTAAGAATTAGCACCAAGATTTTCTGAGCTTGGAGTAGCAGCCGATGCTACTATGTAAGTGTTCTATCAATGAGACTTTTTACTGAAAGGATCAGAATTTAGTTACCGCATTCACTGCATGAATCTCTGGCAGATTACCAATAGACAATGCGTCTCAAAGAGCACAGTGTTACTTCCGTACAGTGGACTCAAAGCAAAAGATCGTGCACGCAAAAGGTGGACTTCACAAACAACAGTGGAGGTGAAAAAAACCTATTTATGATGCGCACACAAAAGCGCATGTGGCGTCTTGGCCTAGGGGTTAGTGACTCTGTCTATTAACCCCGACGTTCTGAGTTCGAATCACACTGCGGACAGTTTGCTTGCAAATTGTTTCTGTTGATTTCAACAAAGGACGATGGCGCCACCCGTTCAGAAAGCAATGGCAAACTACTGAACGTATAAGTGGTGCCTAGAAAATCAACGACTTGTTTACTGTGGTTGATGGCTACGTCCTTTGGGATATGCCACGATTTTCATTTTCACACAAAAGCCCATTCTATAAATCTTTTCTTGATTTATTGAGTGATAGGACCATCATCATTGCATTTCGGTGAATAACTATATGTGCTCCGATCTCTTTCTTATACAAGAATTTTTTGCTGCAGTGGACCAACTCCGTAGCACCGGCGACATTCCCCGATGTAATTATGAAGATGATGAAGATATTTTGAGGGAACTTTTACTCTCAATCTTTTCTTATGAATTTTGCAAGGGCAGCGGCTTTCCAGTCTGCTTATCTCCATTTTATACTGCCATTGGCTCTTTTACGTGATCAAATTGAACGCTACAGCTACGTTTTATCGTACGTCTCCGATAGGACTAGGAACTTGATCTCACCTACATTGAGATCGGCGATGTCTGGAAAAATATCCAGATGACTCACGAGGAACGAACCTAGTACCTGTGGCACGCGAGACGAGCATCTAACCTCTACGCCACAGAGGTCCCCAGTGAAGCAAAACAGGATTAGCGAAAAGAAAGTAAGTATCCAGCGAAGGCGAAAAGTGGGAAACCAAAGAATGGAAAGGTTGTGTATTAAGAAAGCAGAAGATACTGTTTCTCAGATCTGTCTTCTTGATAATTGTCTGTTGTCTATTCCCAGGTGGAAGATGTAGTTGGTTGTCTACTCTTGCCGTTAAGCGTAGGGATGGGAGCTTTAATTTGCGTTCTATGGTCATCGACGAAGTGGGTAAACTGGCAAGAGACAGAGGGAATTTCAGATGTGCTGCAAAGAGAGCAACGTCCTATAAAGGATACGCACCTTGATGATGATGACCAGATGAGTCGCCCTTGTTGTGTTGTATCCGTGTTTATGTGGTGTGGTCTTGGTATTGTCTGTCCATCTTTTTCTTGTTCTTCCCTTAGCTCTAGTACCCGATCTCTTTTTATTGTATGCTGCTATTCTTGCTAATATCTACTCTATATTCTCTTCGTGTCCCGATTGACGCATAAGGCTTCCACAAGACACCTTCCACTGTTGCTGTTCTGCTGCCTTTCTACCAACCGTCTCCCACGTCAGACCACTCTTCCTCAACTCTCTCTCCACCGTTCTCCTCCATATTTCCTTTGGACATCCAGGCGTTCTCTTCCCATCTGCTGTCCATCTGAGAGCTGTCATAGCCAATGCCCTCACTGGCATACGACATACATGTCCAAACCACCTCCATCTTCGTCCCTTAATGATGGTCTCCAAGGATGCACAGTCTGTTCGTTTCAAAAGCTCATCCTTTGTTATGATATTTAGCCAAAAAATGTGCAGGATCTTGATAATCTCCACTGGTTATTTAGAGTAGAACGTCTTCAGATAAACCCAGAAAGACATATCATATCAGCAGAGGCTGCAACTGTCTGGAGAACAAATTAAACAAACGATATCCTCAGATACGTAATCTCATCATTCAGCATGTAACAGCATTGACTCTTGATGCAGCAACAAATTCATGTAACTTTTCTCAATTATTAGCTGTAGTATTTATTGTGTTCCAGATGTGATACATTTCTTTGAGTTCTTGTTCTACATGTTCTCCTCCAGGTCGTTTTGGGTATTTTATGTTTTCGTTTACCCTCTGGTGTCCATCTCAGTGCAGATTTTGTGATTATTTTTAATGCGTATCACATGTCGATCCATTGACAACATTTGGCTGTGAGATATGGAACATTGACAAAGTGGCGGAGAAGATCGTTAATGCCTTTAAATGCAAATGCTACAGAAGAGTACTTAGAATACCATGGATAGAGAAATTAACAAATGCTTTTGTTCTGCAATAGCTTGATATTAAAGAGAGTTGGCTATTAAAGAACATAACATCAAGGAAATTAAATATTTCAGACACATCAAACAACATGAGTGCCTAGATAAGATAATTTTGGAGGGAATGGTGTCTGGAAGAAGAATGAGAGGAAAACCTAGAAGACGATGTGTGTAAGATGTCATTGATGATCTCAGAATGACTGCTGCTGACGTCAGTCAACTTGCACAGAACAGAGAGTTTTTCAGGACTGCTGTCATGGAGCCAAGTTCCGGAAGGGACAAGCTACTTGATGATGATGATCACATGTCTATCTGTCTCTAGCGTCTCTTGTTGGTGATGATTCTCATATTCTTTTGTTGCCACTGTGCAATCAGTTCTTAGTTATAGTATTTGGCCAGAACACGCGTAAGATCTTTCCCAGCAATTTGTATGAAAGGTGGTGATTTGGGCCATATCTTGTTCTGTCATTCTCCAGTATTCTGATCCATATTATAAAGTTGAAAGCACACATCGGCAGTATATGTTAAACCTGTTTCTGATACTTTACAGAAACGTACTTTTTAGCAATTATTGACTCCGAGGAATCGACACATACAAATAATTCAAGGATACCGGGAACATGTCAAGACTGTAGTCTCCTGGATGGGTTGAGAAGTGATATAGGATCATACTTAGTCGACCTAAAAACTAGTCTTTGGGGAAACCTGACATAACCGAGATGGCCTATCAAATTTGTGGTCCATTTAATTCGTAGTAAGGTTCTCGCCTGAATGGCAAGGCACACTGGTGATAAGAAAATCATATCTTCACGTAAAAATCTGTCTGAAACATTATATTGTGGACCATGGACAAGCCTCAATTAATGTATGATGAACGGAAACAAAATAAACACAGTAATGGAAGCGGCAGTAGCGCAGATGTTAGTGAAGCCGCTTCTTAGATTAGTGGTCAAGGTTCAATTCTAGAGTGGTCATGGAATTGTGTCCGACCGTAACGGTTCTCAGATCGAACCAGCCTCAATTGGATACCAAGAAAAGCACTGGGAAATAAAGGCACTCGGCGTGATCTTGACCATATCACTCCTCGTATGCCAACGGTCAATGGAAAATACTGACCTAACACAGTATACCCTATATACGAAAGGTTTATACCATGGTATGTTTTTTTGGATCCAGAAGCATTTGAACTTTCATCTCTTCGGTTCGGTGCCGGGGACATCGTAACCCTTCGGTTCGATGCCACGAACATCGTAAATCTGGAGAAACTGTGACTTTTCTGCCAGCCCGCGGAATTGAACTGCACTCACAAGCAGCTTGTCACCTGTCGTCCAACGCGCTACCAACATGCTGGGTAGGCAGGCATACTTTACTTTTTTTAGTTTACTTCAAACACAGAAATACTATACATGTATTTGACAACCTCCTGGCGCACAAATGTCAACTAATTTGACACTAGTCTAGTTTCAAATGGCAACCATGTCTAGCTGGAGAAGTTGTTTCAGCAACATTGACTAACTACGCTCATCAAAAAAATAAAAACAACGATATCTTGCAGTGTCAGTCTGACAGCTCGAACTCTTAACATGGGAAACGCAGGCTAGTTTATTCTGACACAGATCGAAAGTCTTGATGCCATTACTAAAGGTGAACGAAACACAAGCACACGCTCCGTTTCAACAATTGGAACAGGTAAATAACAACTAAACAAATTCAAGAGAAGCACTGATGCTTGCAAATATTGTAAAAGAAAAAACAGTATCTTTATTTAACATGTATATTGCAGATTCAAATATATCGAGTCTGTGTAATTAGCTCTTTACTATATGGCTCAGAAACATGGACAGCGTACTCAAGGCACGAGAGGAGACTTAACATCTTTCACCTTCGATGTCTCCGCAAGATTTTGAACATCAGGTGGTACGACAAGATAACCAACTCTGAAGTACTGCAACGTGCATACTTGCCTTCCATCATGGGCATGCTCAGCAGTAGAAGACTTAGATGTTGCCTTCCATCATGGGTATGCTCAGCAGTAGAGACTTAGATGTTGCCTCCATCATGGGTATCTCAGCAGCGAAGACTTGGATGCTGGCATGCGAAGAATAGACAATGCCGCATTCCAAAACAAATGTTGTTCTGTGAACTTTCGGAGGGGAAGAAGCACCAGGGCCGACCACTGCTCAGATATAAAGATGTCTGCAAGGCTTCAATGAATAACTTTTCTATCGGTCCCAGCAAACGGAAAACTAGTTGATGATCGAGATATATGGAAAACAACATTGCGCAAAGATGCAACATCTTTTGAAACACGTACAAACAAGAGTACTAAGTTTTCAAAATAAATAAACAGTGACGATAAAAGCAACGTTTCACCAACAAGGCCTTTATCAAACGTTGGTCGAAACGTTGCTGTTTATCGTCACTGTTATTTATTTTGTAAAACTATATACTTTTATGTACGTGTTCCTTTACCAAGTTTTACTGCAGTCCTCCCCATTTCAACATCTTTTGAAGAGAGACTTAGAGATGAGCTGAAAGACAAGAGAGAAAAGCGAAAACTCAGAAGTTGCTTCAGTAAAACACTTGCCAATTGACCGTCTGTAAAGACGAAAAAGTAAAGTAAGTAAATAAAGAAACCCTTTCATACCTCGTGTTATATAGGGCAATACAGTGTTAGGCCTGAATCGTTCATTGACCGTCGGCACACGATGGGTGATGTAGTCAGCATCAAGCCGGCCGCCTTTACTTTCTCAGAGCATGTCTGGTACCTAATTGAGATTGGGTCGACCTGAGAGCCGTCGCGATCGGGAAAACTTCCACGCCCACTGCGGGAGTTGAACCCAGGCCACTAGACTTGAGAAGCGAATTTAAAGACGAAAAAGGCCACATATATATTGTAGAAGGTCACTCTCAGCAAAGTCAGCCTGAAAATAACTCTTGATCTTTAGATAGTTCTCCGTCTGTGTGGTGACGGGCCCGCAAGTGTAAAGAATAGTACCACTGCTACTTACAATACATGTCGTATGAGGCAACTGAGGTAGGGCCCTAGTAAGCTATCCTAGTAAGCTACCCTAGTAAGCTACCCTAGTAAGCTACCCTAGTAAGCTACCTAGTAAGCTACCTAGTAAGCTACCCTAGCAAAGCTACCCAGTAAGCTACCTAATAAGCTACCAGTAAGTCCTAACTACCCTAGTAAGCTACCCTAGTAAGCTACCTAAGCTACCTATTAGCTCCTGTAAGCTACCTAGTAAGCTACCCTAGTAAGCTATCCTAGTAAGCTACCCTAGTAAGCTACCCTAGTAAGCTACCCTAGTAAGCTACCCTAGTAAGCTACCTATGCTACCTAGTAAGCTACCTAAAAAGCTACCTTAGCTACCCTAGTAAGCTACCTAGTAAGCTACCATGTAAGCTACCCTATTAGCTACCCTGATAAGCTACCTAGTAAGCTACCCTAGTAAGTTACCTAGTAAGCTACCTAGTAAGCTACCCTAGTAAGCTACCTAGTAAGCTACCTTCACTAGTAAGCTACCTAGTAAGCTACCATAGTAAGCAAAAAGCATCGCGGAAATTGGATGTGCTGGCCTACTTGTAAGCACATAACTGGCACAACGACAATCGATCTTAGGCTCAGATCACATACAAATCACAAAGAGTGGTTAACAAGTGGTCGATATGAAGCGTTCGAAAAAGAAGAAGTAGTAGATAGTTCTCCCAACTTCTCTTACATCAAGTTCAAGGTTTCATTAAGGTCATGTTGCCACCGTCGCTTTGGTTGTTCCCTGATTCGTCTTTCATAAAACCATTCCTCTCATTACTGTTATATTTAAACCGTTATGACATTTAACTGATTCCTACGCAATTATTACAAGCATTTTTAAGCTGAAGGATTTACTTGATTGCACCGAGTTTACCTGAGAGCCGCGGTAGCGTAGTTGTTAATGAACTCGCTTCTCAAGGCTGGTGGTCTGGGTTCAACTCCCACAGTGCGTGTGGAATTTTTCCCGACTGCGACGGCTCTCAGGTCGACCCAGCCTCAACTGGGTACCAGACATGCTCTGGGAAAGTAAAGGCGACCGGCGTGATGCTGACCACATCACCCATCGTGTGCCGACAGTCAATGAAAAATACAGGCCTAACACCGTATTGCCCTATATACCACGAGGTATGAAAGGGTTCCTTTACCTTTACTTACCGAGTTTTACCGCACAAAGCACGAACTCCGTAGCACCAGCAACAATCTTAGGGATCTCTGAAAAAAATTGCACTCGCGAACAGAACGCCGCGATCCGAACCCACGACCTTCGACTCACAAGGCAAAGAGAGTAACCACTTGACCACAGAGACCCCTGTAATGACTTTATTTGATCCCGTAATAACGTAATTATTTTAGCGCCTGAACGTAAAATTGGTTTGGTTTTTTTGCTCACAAATTGCGGTCACATCTGTCAATTGACTTGAAATGTTAAAACGTCATTTCGCTTAAATTATAATTTATTGCATGAATACGTTCTCTGTGGCGTACCTGTTAGGTAAGCACCTTTATCTCCACATTTTTGCTCACTCGTGAAACCATGAGGATATTTTTTCAAGAGATTCTTCATTTCCGTGTAGGTGAGATAGATTTCCAAGTTCTATCGGAGACGGACGATAACACGTAAATCCCATGTTAAAGTTGAGCACACAAAAGAACACTTAGCAGTTCAAAGTCGAGAAAAACAGGCTGGAAAGCCGCTGCCCTGTCAAAATTCATTAGAAAGATAGAAAATAAAATTCCTACAAAAATATTTTCACCACTGTCTAAATTATATTGGGGATCCTCGCCGGTGTTAAGGAGTTCATGCAACCTAGCTGGAGCTGGAATAACACTTTAAAAAAAGGGTCTGAGGACAAAGGTTTAACTACATTGCATCGAGATTCCCATTGTCTTCTTACTTCTCGGTAGACATGACAACTGCCAAGATTATTGCATTTTTAATGTTCTTATTTTTTCGATCCAGAAGCACTTGAGCTTTCAGCTCTTCGGCTCGGTGACATGGACATCGTAACCCTTCGGTTCGGTGTCCCGAACACCGTAAATCTGGAGAACCTGTGGCTTTTCTGCCAGCCCGCGAAATTGAACCCGCACTCACAGGGAGCTTGTCCCCCGACGTCCAACGCGCTACAAACACGCTGGGCAGGCGGGCAAGAGTATTGCATAAAGCCTGAATTCCGTAGCTCCAGCAACTACTCTCGAGATCTCCACAAAATGCACATGTAAGCTGATCCGGATTGGAACCAAGGAAAACGTCCAAACCACTTCGTCACAGAGACACTTCGTCACAGAGACACTTCGTCACAGAGACACTTCGTCACAGACACTTCGTCACAGAGACACTTCAATGTACAGAGACACTTCGTCTAGAGACACTTGTCACAGAGCACTTCTGTCACAGAGACACTTCGTCACAGAGACCCCTCTTCCCCCTCCCCTCCCTCCCTCCCCTAATAAAAATGTTTCCAACCACATTTAGCTACACACCCAAAACAAGAGGGACGATTCTGATGAATGTGACCCGAGTGTATTTATTCGATTTTTTCTGAATTTTGTCCATGCATTTCTGTTTCCATTTCAAATGTTCTTAATTGAGAAAGATTATAATTTAGGAAAGTTGATGAGTTTCAGAAGCTTTCCACAACAGAATATCAGGAAGGAAGTCGAGAGGAAGACCGAGTAAAAGGTGGATAGTTAACGTAGTTGAATTCTGCCAGGGGATTAAGAAAACCATCACACAAGTCACCAGAGAAACGCAAGACAAATACATAAAACCACGACACTGGGTTAGCAACTGGTAACAGTGTGCTGACAAAAGTTGAATTATGCCAGGGACTAAGAAAACCATCACACAAGTCACCAGAGAAACGCAAGACAAATACATAAAACCACGACACTGGGTTAGCAACCCGGTAACAGTGTGCTGACAAAAGTTGAATTCTGCCAGGGGATTAAGAAAACCATCACACAAGTAACCAGAGAAACACAAGACAAATACATAAAACTACGACAGTGGATTAGTAGCCAGGTAACAGTGTGCTGACAAAAGAAGAAGAAAAAAAGAAGAAGAAAAATATGGGTTTCAAACAAGTATGGCGCTCAGCCATATGAGACATATTCTTCTTCTGCGTTCTCACTAGATTGAGATTTCGGATTCTCTAATAAAGACAGCCGTCTGCCTCAGATTATCAGCCACGTCATACAGTTTGTCTTGGACGCTAGTGTAAGTAGGCCACCTATTTCTTCTCAAGTCTGCATACTGGGGTCAGTTTTGTAGGATATAATTCCTATGATTTCTGTTTCCCCATTTGTACCGACCTCTTCCAGCAGTCAGTTTTGGTCACCCTTGTGATGGTAGGTCTGAATTCTTAGTGCGTTGCTAAATCTCTGATGCAAATTGGCGACTGTAGAATCCGTTATCCCACTCCTCATTGTGAGGGGTCGTTGCACCATGGTATGCGCCTGACGGCCTGGTGCATCTGTTTTCAGCAAGCATTTGTTTCGGGTTAGCATTCCCTAGCAGACACGTACATCCGATTTCAGCCAAATCTCCTAATCGCCTCTTAATACATGTGTGGCAGGTAACAGTGGTTCTATTCTTTACACCCCAAATTTGGGCCCCGGTAACCACTCGGGCGATATGAGACATAAAACAAACACACAAATGAAAAAATAACATAACAGTGAAAGTTAAAGGATCCAATGTCGAAGGATTGACTTCATTAAAGCTAGGATGTACTTCATATGGCTCAGTTACTCTTAGCAGAAATGGCACGTCATCTGCTGGGAGTATTGCACAAAGCACGAACTCTGTAGCACGGACAACAATCATCTCTGGAAAAAATGAGCTCGTGAAAAGAACTTCGCAGTCCGGATTTTTTTATCGATCCAGAAGCACTTGAGCTTTTAGCTCTTCGGCTCGGTGTCATGCACATCGTAACCCTTCGGTTCGGTGCCACGAACATCATAAATCTGGAGAACTTGTGGCTTTTCTGCCAGCCCGCGGAATTGAACCGCACTCACAGGGGGTTGTCATCCGTCGTCTAACGCGCTACGAATACGCTGGGCAGGCGGGTTCATGGCCCGAATTAGAACTCACGATCTTCGGAACGCACGGCTAGGCAAGGTAACCATTTAGCCACAGAAACCTTTAAAGCTATTTGATACTGATTGATTGATTGATTGATTGATTGATTGATTGATTGATTGATGGCTAAGACCATCATCAATGTACTTCGGTGAATGAACATGTGTCCGCTTATTTCTTTCTTACACATTGTCTCATTGGCAGTGCACAAACTCCGTAGCAGTCTTCTTCTTCTTCAAATGCTCCATACCAACTACTTGTTAAACCACTCTCAGTGATTTGTATGTGATCTGAGCCTAGGAACGATTGTACGTTGTGCCAGTTATGTGCCTACAAGTAGGCCAGCACATCTCATTTTTGCGACAGCTTTTATTTACTAGTGTAGCTTCTCTAGTCCCCCCTACCTCAGTCGCCTGTTACGACATGCCTTGTAGGTCGCAGTGTTACTATTCTTTGCTCCCATTGCTTGCCCCGACAACACACGGCCGATAGCACAGTCTAGGATCCCAGATATAATTTGAAAATGATTACAACTTTTTTCAGGAATTTTATGTTAATATTGTTTAATGAATTTTGACAGACAGCGGCTTTGCAACCTAGTCTTATCGATTTTCAACTTGTTTAGGTTTCAGTGGCGGCTCGTGATCATTTTTGTTAGTGGGGCCAGACACAAATTTTCGTGGAAATCATGGTTTTGGATTAGGTTATGTTTTAATTTATAAAATAATAAATACAAGTTACACATTATTTTTGGTGGGGCCCATTCTACAGGCCCATAATGACGAGCCGCCACTGATAGGTTTTATTACTTGTTTAACTTGAACAAGGACTTACTGTTTACCGCTTGTCTTCAATAGGGCTAGGAACTTGATCTTACCTTCATTTAGATCAGAGAATCTCCGAAACTTTATCCCCAATTGTTTGACGTGTAACAAGAAGAGTCCTTGCCTGGAACCCGCAGGGACAGCGAAAGAAGGGGAGGCCGAGAAATACATGGAGACGAGATTTGGAGGCGGAGATCAACAATATAAAGAAAAGCTGGAGGGAGCTGCAGGAGATAGCTAGAGATAGGAAGACTTGGCATGAGTTGGTTGAGGGCCTATGCCCTAAACCGGGGTAAAAAAGGCAAAGAGAGAGAGATAGAGTTTGACGTGTGGAACGAACCGAGTGCCTTTAGAGAGAGAGGCAAGGACCTTATTTTCCTACAAAATAGAGATCGTCCTACTAGATTTTGAAATATATTCTTCATTTTCTTATGTCGCAGAATTTGAAATACAGACATCCTTCAAGACCTGCATATCGTGTAGCATTGGCTCATAAATAACATAGTGTCCCGGAAGATGAAATATTGTGGCCACGATAAACGTAACAGTGATTTGGAGCGAATGTTAATGGAAGGAATGGTACCTGGAGAAAACGAGGTAGGGGATGACCAAGACGAAACTGACAGCAAGACATCAAAGAAACTTTGAACGTCACGTTGAGACGAGAAGAGACGTGATAAAACTTGCTATAGACAGAGAGTTTTTCAGACGAGATGTGATGAAAGCGTCGTTCCGCAAGGGACTTGCTACTTGGCCGGTGAAGAGCTGAGAAGACCGAGCAAACAGTTATGAAATAAAATTGCCAAAAATGAGATGCGGTTTTTTTTAGAAAAGAATTGGACATATTTTATTAACACAGGAACAAGGAAATGAAGATAACATGGACAAGTTATTATTGAAGATAACACTACTGAACAAGATCAAACACACACAAATTAAATATTTTAGACACACAAAGAGAAAGGGCACTTTGTTGAAAATCCTATTAGCGGGAAAGGTTGAGAGTAAAAGGACAAGATAGAAATTGCAATATTGATAAATTGATTGCAGTGGCGACTCGTGATCAATTTTGTTAGTGGGGCCAGACATTTTTTTCAAGGATAAATCATGGTTTTTGGTTGCTATATTTTAATTTAAAAAATAATAAATACACGTTATTCATTAATTTTAGTGGGGCCTAGCCCCACTAGCCCTTAATGACGAGCCACCACTGATTGATTGATTGATTGATTGATTGTGGGTCGCTGTGGCGTAGAGGTTAGGTGCTCACCTATCGTTACAATGGTACTTAGTTCGCTCCCTTCTGAAGCCATCAGGATATTCTTTAGTGATACCCGATCTCAGTGTAGGTGAGAATCAAGTTCAAGTCCTATCGGAGACGGACGATAAAACGTAGGCCCCGTGTCCAAGTTGAGCACATAAAAGAACCCGTAGCAGTTTAAACCCAAGAAGAGCAGGCTGGAGAGCTGCTGCACGGGCGAAATAAAATTAGAAATATTAATAAATAAAATTCCTACAGAATATTTTCACCATCTTCTAAATTTTATTGGGGACCTCGCTGGTTACGGAGTGCATGCACTGCCGCTGAGATCTTCTTGTGTAAGAAAGAGATCGGAGCACACATGGTTACTCATCGAAGTGCAATGATGATGATCAAATTAATCAATTAATCAAATAGATACCAAATAGAGGATGACGATTCGATTAGACATGACGTCATGATGATAACAGAATTAAAAGACATGCAATGCAGTGAACACTTAATGTACTATTGTCTTTGGTCTTTCCCCAGATGTATGATGGATTTATCTTTCCCCAGGTGGATGATGGAATTGTCTTTCCCCAGGTAGATGATGGAATGATCTTTCCCCAGGTGATGATGGAATTGTCTTCCCAGGTAGATGATGAATGTCTTTCCCCAGGTGGATGATGGAATTGTCTTCCCAGGTAGATGATGGAATTGTCTTCCAGATGGATGATGGATTGTCTTTCCAGGTAGATGATGGAATGATCTTTCCCAGGTGGATGATGGAATTGTCTTTCCCCAGGTGGATGATGGAATTGTCTTTCCCCAGATGGATGATGGAATTGTCTTTCCCCAGGTAGATGATGGAATTGTCTTTGCCCAGGTGGATGATGGAATTGTCTTTCCCCAGGTGGATGATGGAATTGTCTTTCCCAGGTAGATGATGGAATTGTCTTTCCCAGGTGGATGATGAATTGTCTTTCCCAGGTAGATGATGGAATTGTCTTTCCCCAGGTGAATGATGGATTTGTCTTTGCCCAGGTAGATGATGGAATGATCTTTCCCCAGGTGGATGATATTTGTCTTTCCCCAGGTGAATGATGGAATTGTCTTTCCCCAGGTGAATGATGGAATTGTCTTTCCCAGGTGGATGATGGAATTGTCTTTCCCCAGGTGAATGATGGATTTGTCTTTCCCCAGGTGAATGATGGATTTGTCTTTCCCCAGGTGGATGATGGATTTGTCTTTCCCCAGGTGGATGATGGAATTGGTTGTCCACTCTTGTTGTTAAGCGTAGGGGTAGGAGCTTTAATTTGAGTTCCAGGGCCAGATGAGTAGCTCATATTGTATTATATCCGTGTTTATTTAGTCTAGTCTTGATTTTGTCCATCCATCTTTTACTTGGTCTTCCTTTTGCTCTAGTACCTGATCTCTTTTATTATATGCTGTTACTTGTGGGTGGTTGTATTCTATTCTCATTAAATGTCCAAACCACTGCATTTGTTGTCCTTCAATGTATTCTGTGCATGAAGTTATGCTTCTATGTCCTCGTTTCGTAGTCTATTTTCAAGGTGACCTCCACTGCCTTCCTCAAGCATTTCATTTCACACATGATAAGCTTTCTGTGGTGTGTTGCTGTAAGAGACCAGGTTTAGCACTAGTAACAAAGTATTGGTTAAAAAATACTTTTGTTCTAGGTCTTTATACTTCCATCTTAATCTTTGTGTGTGGTAAGTAATAGTATCATCACTATTAAAACATCCAAGCATTAACATGGCAGTCAAACGACAACTGATAAACTGTATATTTATTCCAACTCTCTGCTATCAGTGCCAAACATGGCCCCTGACTAAGACACTAAGAAAGAAAGATTACAACATGTGAAATGAGATGTCTACGAAAAGCTGTCAACGTTACAAGGAGAGATAGAGTGAGAAACGAGAATATCAGAAGCATGGTTGGTACTATACCATGCATACAGTACATCGAGAAGCAAAGAATCAAGTGGTTCGGCCATCTAATGAGAAGGAAACCGCATTTAGTACCTTCAGGTGCCTACAATAATCGACACTCAGGGCACAGAGCACGAGTCAGGCCAACAATACGATGGATAGATAACATCTCAGATTCCCTGCGAAAGCATGGACTGACAACGTCAAGCGCAACACACCTGGCACAAGATAGAAAACTAACTCTCCCCACGTCGCTTCACGGCAAATGTGGTTAAGATAAGATAAGATAAGTAATAGTGCCAACTGATAAGTTACATTATTTGCTTTTTAGCATCTTGTCTCTATACTAAATGTACAGCAGAAAAATGGGAGACCTAGTTAAACAAAGTTAAAAGATATAAGTTTGCGATAGAACGAAAAGCACAAAATTAAACAGAGTGAAAATGTTCTGTCTCTGCCTACTGTGTCGTTTGGAGCGTTGAGGACTAGTGATCATGATAATGAAATTATCATATTTGTCCGTGTGTTGGCAGGGACCTCAAGGGAGCACAAATGGTAACACTGCGACCTACAAAACATGTCGTAAGAGACGACTGAGGTAATAATAATAATAATAATAATAATAATTCTCGTACCGTTATACGTTACATAGGGCCTGCTAGTAATTTTTCCATACCGCTCTATCCTGGGCAACTCGCTCAATCTCCTCCATGGAACTGAGACCGATATTTCCTGCCTCTCTCAGCAAAGTTCGTTTCAGGGTCTCCTTAGGTCGACCTCTCTTTTTTGAACCCTTTGCATCCCACTTCAATGCCTGCTTTGATATTCGTTGATCATTTCTCCTCAAGGTGTGCCAACATATCTCCATCTTCTCTTTCTTATAACAATTGTCACTAGTGGTTGACCAGACATATCTCTGATTTCATCACTTCTCCTGAATTCATTCCATTTTATATTCATTATTACCTACTCTAGTAAATAAAAATTGTAGCAGAAATCGGAGGTGCTGACCTACTTGTAGGCTCATAACGGACACAACGTATAATCGCTCTTAGGCTCGGATCACATATACATCACTAAGAGGGGTTAACAAGTGGTCGATAGGGAGCGTTCGAAGAAGAAAAAGAAAAAGAAGAAGAATCAATCAAAGAGATACAAAATAGACGATGGCGATGGATAAGATAGAACTTCGTTATGAGAAAGGAAAGACGTCTACGACATGCGAACACAAAATGGACAGTGTGGTAAACAACGACTTAAGGGCACATGGAGGACAACTTTTGACACAGAGTTCAAAGTTGTGAATATGACTAGATTTGCGGTAGAAAGAAAAACACAAAATTAAACAGAGTGAACATGTTTTGTCTCTGCCCACTGTACTGAAAGGAACGTCAAGAACTGGTGGTGATGATGATGAAATTATCTAATTTCCTCTTTCGCAAACTTGAATATTGACTTAGCAATTTATTGTCCGATTCTATATGTTCTGTGCCGTGTAAGAAGTGAATTTCATCACTTCTGTTGTATCCTTTGCTTGATAAAAGACCTTTTGGTCGAAACGTTGCTGTGTATTATTATTGTTTTTGTATTTTGTAAAACTACAGTACTTTGTTTTTACTTGTTTCTCAAATCTTTCACAAACGAATATCTTCAATTTGACATTTTATTCTAACATTCCTAGGTTACGCTTTGACTTTTTTTTCTTATGCAATGAAACCGCGAAACGTTCTATTCTGTTTTTTTTTATTTAAACGTACATTAACAAAAAATTATGTTTCTATTGTTCTATATTTAGAACGTTGACATCATCCAATTCGTTGCCAATGACAACATGAGAAAGTAATCAAACGGGGCTTTGAATAGAACAAAGAAAGAGATGAAATCGACAGGAGTTGTCTACCATTTCACATATAGAAAGTTTTACGGAACTTAAAAAAAATTACTCTGGTAAAGTCGACACGGGAAATAGGTAGCTTCCCCAGAATAACTCAAATTTTGGCTCCTAGTGTTACCTGTACCTGCAGGTGAGAAGTAAAAAACAAAAGTTACGTACAGTTTTCGTAGAACATTTTACAGATGGAGAGTTCATCTTAGGATGGTTATGTTCTCATTTCAAATAGAAACCTCTTGTTTTGAAGTTAAATAATTAAAACTACCAGGGGGCCATAAAAATGCACTTCTCCTTGCTAAAGACTCTTAACTTTCCTTAAGATTTTCATTAACTGTGTGTTTAAAAAAATATTTTATGTTCGACTGCTATTAATTTAGGCGTAGACATAACGCCTACTGTGACGCCTCTGACTGATTTTTGCATGAAGGTTTGCTTTTCTCGTTGCCTCTGATAACATACGGTTTGGTTGGATCAGGTAAAAATTATCGGAAATCAGACCACAATCGTTGCGTACCTTGCGTCCCAGTATTATTAGATAAAGAGAAAGTCAGTTTACAAACAATACAACTTGCTAAATCAAGGTTATATTACGTTACAAATTAAGTTCAACACTCAAGAATATCAGTATTATGAATATTTTTCATCAATAAATTACAATGGACTACAAGAATTTGGTAAAATTACAGAAAACCTTACATAAATTCTATAAAACTCTTATAAAAACCAGCCCACATTAAACAGGAGTTTGTGTTTTCCCGTCAGAGCTAGTCGGAATGATGTTGCCTGGATGCCACGTCTTTTTCTTATCACTAATTGCTCATCGCTATAAAGGCGAGCTTTACTCCAACGTCAGAGGTACTTGTGATTATATTCCTAAGTAAAGGAATACAGTTTCGTGTAGTTCACACAAGTACCGTGTGTACACTAAAATTAGTCGGTCCTAGCTGGCTTCGAACACAAAAATCTTCACGGCATGTGGTTACTAGCGCAATATCTTATCAAATTCCCTATCTTATTGGTTAAGTCTCTATTATTTCATCAATGAGGGATATATTATCTGACTATATACAGGGTGTTCAAGATAATTGCAGCCCGTGAATGGAGCTAATCTGGCATACATGTATGGAAATGGGAAGGTTCAGTTATGACGTAGTATAGGTCAAGGTTGTGTGACGTGTGTAATTAAGTGCGGGAAGGGCGATGAACAAATGTGACGTAGGATGAGCTAGTCAGTAAATAAACACAATTCAATTTGTACCTGGCAACTTTCGAATTGTCAATGGGGCTGCAATTATCTTGAACACCCTGTACTATGTCTAACAACAGATGGAAATGGGATGACGGAAATTAAAAGAAAAACAAACATGGCTTTACAAAAATTAAACAACTAAAAACAGTATGGAATGGGACTGACATGAAAACAAAGCTAAGAATACTAAGAGCATGCATATTCCCAGTGGCAACGTATGGATGTGAAGCATGGACATTTAACAAGGCGGTGAAAAGACATATATATGCTTTTGAATATAGGTGTTACAGAAGACTTCATAAGAGCTATCTGTATACTATGAACAGAGAAGAGAACAAATAGATCTATCCAGAAAGAACTCAAAATTAAAGAAAATTGGCTGATGCTACAAATGATAATGAGAAAACTGAAATATTTGGGGCATATAAAGAGACACGAAGGTATTGAGAAGACTATCATGGAAGGAGGCATACTTGCATAAAGAAGAGAAAGACCACAAAGAAGATGGATTCTGGGTGTAACTGAAGGTTTGAACATGACGGCTGCAGAGGTGGAACATTCTCCTACAAGAGAGAGAAATTCCGGAGGACTGTTAAGGTGGCAAAGTTCTGCTCAGGACAAGCTATTTGATGATGATGACGATATAATAACTTACTCGTATATAATATGTGCCAACATAAAGGTAGATAGAGATATCGGTCAGGATGCAGAAATTGATGTTTGATTTTGTCTATTTTGATACCAACGTAAACCACCTGTAGTTATTACCCCCATTATACACCAAACATTTTCTAATGTTCTAATCTAAAGTTATATCTTGATGTTACACAAGTTCTTACCTTCTTTCCAGTTCTGTTTTTTTTTTCATTTTACTGGAAAACATTTTATGTACAAGCAATTTATTGAAAAGGAAAATTTTGGCATATCGTTCACAAGACGTCGGTATCAACCACAGTAAACAAGTCGTCGATTTTCTAAGCAACACGTATACTTTAAGTAATTTGTCATTGCTTTATGAACGGTTAAGACTATTTTTACCGTTCGAAACAATCCACAGGAGGAAAGTTGTTTCCAAATTGGCTACAGATGGATTTGAACCAGTTACACTTGGGTTCAAAGCATATTCACCAGAAGATGGAAGACTAAATGAGAGATAGAGGCTAGAGTGCAAAAAGCAAATGCTGTAACCTACCAGCTAGCCCCATTAAGACACCCAACAATCTCACTGACAGCTAAGCAACAGATGATCAATAGCATTTTCATACCTACTTTGTGTTACCAGAGCCAAACATGGACAATGAGCAAAATGCAGTCACAGAAATAACTATATGTGAAATACGCTGCCTGCGAAAAGTTACCAACAACACCAGAAAAGACAGAGTCGCCAACTACTGCATAAGAAAGAAAGTTAGTTCAAAACCTTGCTTGAATTACATTGAGAAACAAAGAATGATGTGGTTCGGTCACTTAATAAGAAAAGAATCAAAGTCCACAGTATACAGAATCTTCTACAACAGAACATCAGGAAAGAAGGCGAGAGGAAGACCACGAAAAAGATGGGTAGTCCAGAATCCTGCCGAAGAGCAAAAATAACTATCACCTAAGCCACTAGAGCAGCGCAAGACAAAAACAGAAAACCACAACACTGGACAACAACCCGGTAGCAGTATGACGACACAAGAAAGAAAGAATGATCTGTCGCAATAAAAAAGGTGATAAGTCTAGGTGTAGATTACAGTGAGTTGAAAGTTCATGACAATCGGTGTTGGATGGAGCTTACATAAGGATTGGTCATATCTGTTTCTCCAGGCTATACACATTATCAACGCGCATCAGGAAAACGGAGAGGAAAACTGCAAAACAGAAGGATAGATGGCATAGGAGAATCATGTTAAAAAGCTAAAAATATATATCACCTAAGCCACTAGAGCTGGACAAGATAAAAACAGAAAACCACGACACTGGACCACAACCCGGTAACAGTGGGACGACAAAGAAGAAGAAGATATTCCCGCCTTGACCAGAAAAGAAAAAAACAAATATTGCCATAACTCTTTCTTTCTTTTTGAAAAGTACTCGCTTGTTCAAGACTAAACGCACATAATAAAAAACGAACACTCAGTAGAAAGGTTTTCTAAAACAAATTCCTGCAGAACATTTTTCACTCTCTTCTAAATTACATGCAGGACCCTAGCATATGCTAAGGAGTTCGTGCACTGCCGCTGAGATTTTCATGTGTAAGAAAGAGAGATCGGAGCACACATGGTTACTCACCGAAGTGCAATGATGATTATCCTATCAATCAATCAATCAATCTGGATGACCAGTAAGCCATATTTAATCTGGTCCCTTCACAGTGACCTGTCCGGTCTGTGATGAACCTGCCAGTAACATAAGATCCCGCCTTCCTAACCCCCTGCATCATTGTAGACCGCAAACCTCCTCACCACTACAAAATAATGGCCTCATGGTGCGGAACCTAGGATCTTGTAATTCTGATAAACATTCGACGCACGAAAATAAAATCCCAGTATTAGATTAACATTACCAAAATATATATTGAGGTTGCCAAAAACTCATGTCAGTAAGTTAAATAACGAACACAGGAGAAGCAGACGTATACACACAAACAAGTTTGCCAGATTTCTGACGTGTTGTAAACCTTACCTGAAAAGTGGTAGTAGCCAATGATTAATAATACTGTCTCCCTTTTCTCATGCTACCTGACCCAAAGTTGAACGAAAAATATGTCCAATCTTTTGACAAACGTTTCTGATCAAGAAATAAAGCTGTAAATAAATGTGTATGTACTTATTACAACTGCTACACAACAAATGAAGCTAAAATGTGTTGTTTTTCTCGATAACGCGGTTAAAACGAAATGTTCTTTGGCACACTTATGAAAAATCGGTCACAAATCTGCAATAGATTCCTTCACCCCGATTTGTAATCACACATAGATAGACATTCCGTGCGTATTTTAAGGTGTAGGTATTTGTTGATATATCAAGAAGATCAAACACGAATTTGTAACATCCTTTGAAGAAGTTTTCGTAAAGTATTATGTCACACAGTCGCACAGAAAACTGGTCAGTTGGTGTAAATACTAATTTTTGTAGACAATTTTATGAAAAATGATTAGTTAAAAATCTACACTAAAGACCTGAAGTTGAAACAGCTCGTGAGTAAACAACTTTCCACTTGGATGGTTTGTTCAATCTGAGAGCGAGGTGCTTGTGAGTACGTTTTGTATTGCGTGTGAAGAACGATGAGCCTGTGATGGGAGACAACTGGAAAATAAACATACCGAGACGCGAGTGAGCCATCTCTTGGTTTCTTCAATCTTGTTTCTCACTTGTTTTGTTTGGTTCTCGCACACAAACGCGGAAGTTAGTCATAACGGTGGAAGATTTAGGGCGAAAGGTGTGCTATATCTGGTAAATGATTGTATGAAAGATGGAGGGAGAAAAGTTACATCGGATATGCTAGGACTGTATGTTACATAAATAGAAGACATGCAAAATGAAATCAAAGAAAAATGTACAAAATGGATGAGAGTTAATTTTAAAAAAAAATTTTTTTATTCGCTTTTATGAATACAAGAAAACCAAAATCATGCCCGCTGACAAAACAAAAGACCAACCTAAAATTAAAATATTCACAAAATATATATGAGACTGCAGTAAAACTATTTGATTGGCAAAACACGTAATCACAAAGTATTGTAGTTTTACAAATTTAAAAACAATGACAAAATACAGCAACGTTTCGACCAACAAGGCCTTTATCAAGCAAACGAACAACAGGAATGACAAATTAAAAAAAACAACATATGGACGACTATATACAAACGTTTCTAATGAAAATCTGGAAATAAAAACGAAAATATGGGAATAAAAACGAATAACGAAATAATTGTAACAAAAAAACACACATAAAAACTAGAAATATAATCTATATGGGTATATGTTGCATGTATTCAAGTTATATATTTACTAGATTTTTCATTGTTTCTCTTCTGTTTTATTTCTAGTTTTTATGTTTGTTTTTGTGTTACAATTATTTCGTTATTCGTTTTTATTCCCATATTTTCGTTTTTATTTCCAGATTTTCATTAGAAACGTTTGTATATAGTCGTCCATATGTTTTTTTTTAAATTTGTCACTCCTGTTGTTCGTTTGCTTGATAAAGGCCTTGTTGGTCGAAACGTTGCTGTATTTTGTCATTGTTTTTGTAATTTGTAAAACTACAGTACTTTGTGATTACGTGTTTTGCCAACCTAAAATTAACATCAGCAATGAAGACATTGAGAAAGCCACATATTTTGAATATCTTGGGTCTGTAATGAAGATGGATTCAGGATGTAACTGTTGGGTTGAACATGATGGCATCGGAGGCAGGGCATCTGGCCTATGAGAGAGATAAATTTTGGAGGACTGTTAGGGTGGTAAAGTTCTGCTCAGGACAAGCTATTCGATAATGATGATGTTCTGTATGTAAACAATAAAGAAGATTGTACAAAGGAAGTTAGACGAAGACTAATCATGGCTTTCCAGAGAGTGGTCAGTATGAAGAAACTATGGCATGACACGAGCAAAAGAACAAAGTTACGACTTCTGTGAGCATGCATCTTTCCTGTGCCTACATATAGTTGCGAGACATGGACCTTAACACAGGCATTTGATTATCTTCTTTTTCTTCTTCTTTGCGTTCGTTCTTTACGGTCAATTTTAATCACTCTTTGTGATATGTTTGATCTTTGCCAAGAATGTGTATACGTTGCAAATTGGTTTGGTAGGCCCTAAACGCATAGACTTCTACATGTTTCAACATGTCCATCCGATTTCAGCCAAACCTCCTTAGACGCCTCTTACGACATACATGGCAGGTAACAGTAGCTCTATTCTTTACACCCCAAATTTGGGCCCCGGTAACCACTCGGGCGGCATTTGATTATAAAATCGAATCGTTCGAAATAATGTGCTACTGAAAAATTCTTAGAACGCCCTCGACAGAGAAAAGAAGAAAAAAACAAGGACACACTACAAGACTTACACCCTGCACAGAGAAGAGAAAAAAAAACAAGGACACGCTACAAGACTTACATCCTGGACAGAGAAGAGAAGAAAAAAAGCAAGGACACACTACAAGACTTACTCCCTGGACAGAGAAAGAAAAAAAAACAAGGACACACTACAAGACTTACATGTCGTGGAGCACTGGCTCATAAGCAACATCATGTCCCTGAAAATGAAATATTTCGGTCACGTTAAACGACAGGGTGGTTTGGAGAGAACGGTAATGGAAGGCATGGTCCAGGGAGGCAGAGGAAGACGAAGGTGAAACCAGGAGATCAAATAAACTTTGAATATGATGTCAGAAAATGCGGAAGATCTTGCTGAAGACAGACAGTTTTTCAGGCAGGCTGTGATGAAACCAACACTCTACAAGGAACATGATGAAGGATAGTTTTTCAGGCAGGCTGTGATGAAACCAACACTCTACAAGGAACATGATGAAGGATAGTTTTTCAGGCAGGCTGTGATGAAATCAACATTCTACAAGGGACATGATGAAGGATAGTTTTTCAGGCAGGGTGTGATGAAACCAACATTCTACAAGGAACATGCTACTCTACTTAATTATTCGCTTCTCTCCCTTTTGGCTAAGATCAAAGTGTACCTCCCATGTAATCGCTGCCAACGCCTGGGAACCTTCATAAAACGCCAAATGGCACACTAAAAATACTTTTTAAACTCCGAGTAGCTCTCGTTCGAAAAGATAAGACACTGAGTTTACTCAATCAATTGTACTGGGTCAACTAGTCGAGCCACTTACGAGTAGAACCCACCAACTTTCTTATGTGTGTTATCCAAAACGTTCTGAAATAATCAATAAAATTATATTAGTCAGATCTGACACAGAGTTCGTGCTTTGTGCAACATGCTCTGTATGTGATTTGTCATTTCTAACGAGATGGACGGAGCTTTATGGGAAATCCCGGTGCAATGAAGACAGTCTATCACGTTTAGATACTCAAATCTAGTCAGTTTTATTCTGGTTTCATTCCATCACAGATAGGAATGAAAATCGTGGCATATCATGTACAGGACGTAGCAATCAACAATAGTAACCAAGTCGTAAATTAGATTACGAACGATGATTAGAGAAAGAATTAAGCAGATACCAGTGGAGAAAGAGCTAAAGAAGAGACGCTGGTGAGGGATAGGACACACATTAAAAACGCCGACACGAAGCATTGCCAAACAGGCACTGTTTTGGAACAAGCAGGGAAGGAGGAGTTATAGAAGCCTAGAAATACCAGGAGAAGAGAGCTGGAGACTGGTATTAAAAGGATAGACAAGACGTGGAAAGAATTGGAAGGATGGCAAGAGAGAGGAGGGCTGGAGACATTTGTTGAACGGGTTGGATTAAAAGAAGTAGAAAAGTATTGTGTAAATGGCAGAAATGAAAAAGCCCTGGAAGATTATAATAAACCCCTGTATAGCCCAAACGTGGAAAGAATTGGAAGGATGGCAAGAGAGAGGAGGGCTGGAGACTGATATTAAAATGATAGACAAGACGTGGAAAGAATTGGAAGGATGGCAAGAGAGAGGAGGGCTGGAGACTGTTATTAAAGTGATAGACAAGACGTGGAAAGAATTGGAAGGATGGCAAGAGAGATGAGGGCTGGAAGAAATTTGTTGACCTGTGTTGGGAGTTTGAAAAGGAAATAGAAGAAGTATTGTTCAATAGAGCAGAAATGTGTACAGATATGTCCCTGGTAAGATTTTTATAAACATAAAACACCCTTTTATAGTACCACAACTAATGAGTTATACAGTAGAAGTGTGCTGTAGCTCGACAAGTCGAACTGGATGCCTGAGAGGCAGAGTGAGGAAAGGAAGTATGTTTAATCAGCGAGCCACAGGAACCATCAGTAAGCATACTCTTCGATATCTGTTGGAGGAGACTGAGCACCTATGGGTCTGCCCGGAGTGCAATGACGTCAGTTTAGTAACCAATAACCAAGCTCGACAAGAACGCTACGCTGGCAGACAAAGAAGAATTGTAAACCAACAAAGAACCGGTGTCGTTGCGCTCACTGAGACATACTGCGGTTTAGCACTCTGACGGACATACTGAGGAGAGATCGGAGCACTTATGGACTAATTTGTTCGACGTGCAGTGATGGTGATCCGACGACTAAACTAAACAGTAGAATGACAACCGATCTCATTGGTCATTAAGAGGAACGTCAGCACTGATCAGTTTAATCAAATTTGACGTTTTATTTTTCCACGAAAGGCTCGTAAACCACAAAGATCAAATACATTTTCTATGGGAACATTAAGTGACCAGATTTTTGTAATCTTCAGGAAGATTTGCTTAATTTGTAAATTAGCATTACTTTATCCAATTCACACAGCTTCTCCCCATTTTTCCAATCCTTCTGTTTGGTTTATTTCGTTCCTTGGCATCGTTCGTAATTTGTTTAACCATTATCAGAGACTACATAATCCCATTTGTCATTATCACAGGCTGCTTTATTACAATTTTGGTAACGTCGGATTTTTGTTAGTTTTATCATTTGATGATTCATTTTGGATTATTGTACTGCACATATGTCTTTGTCCTAAATCTCCATTGTATATTAAATAATAGTTTTAGTTGTGAATTGCTGTTGCGTGTTAGTTTGTGTTACATGGACGAATCAATTCTTTTCTTCTTTGCGTTAGCTTCTTTGACCAATTTTAATCACCTTTGTGATATGCTTGATCTTTGCCTACGAACATGTATACGTTGCACATTGGTTTGGTAGGCCTTAAATGCATGACTTCTACACGTTTTGGACATGTGCATCCGATTTCAGCCAAACCTCCTTAGCTGCCTCTTATGACATGCGTGGCAGGTAACAGTGGTTTTATTCTTTACACCCCAAATTTGGGCCCCGGTAACCACTCGGGCGAGATGAATCAATTCGTTTTGCTGCTTCTGAACCCCTTTGCCATTTTAAGAGACCCACTCAGAACAATGGTAGTCTTTTTTAAAAATTCCCAGAACAAAAACTAACAAACATATTGTCATACAATGTGGCTACATGTTGCAAAAGGCATTGTGTTTTTGGTAAACAATGTGTAGTCAATGCACTGTAATTAGTTATTTAAAAAATAAATAATGTTCTTGAAAATATATTGTAAACCCCCTTCCACCACCCTTCTCCTCCCTCCTTCATCGTGCAGTGGATTTCTCAAAAATAAAAAAGTACAAAGAATGTCAAATTAGCATATGATGTACATATCACCCATAATTATAGCATGAACCTCCATTTTTGTCTAAACTGTATATAAGCAGAGATATTGCTATTCTAATTTTAATTTTTTATTTAAATTTGGAAGGGTTACATTGCAAAAACCATATCTACAAAACCAATTGAGTTAGTTTTTTTAGGTTCACGCTATAATTACTGGTGATATGTACATCATATGCAAGTTTGACATTCTTTGCACTTCTTATGTTTTTGAAATTCTCTGCACGATGAAGTGGGGGGTTTTTTACAATATATTTTCAAGACAATTAATTATTTAAAAAAAAAATAATTACAATACATACACTAAACTTTGTTTATCATCCAAAACAATGCCTTTTGCAACATGTGGCCAAATTGTAGGACAATACGTTTGTTATTTTTTCTGTGAATTTGGTAAAAAGACAACACAATGTTCTGGGTGGGTCTCCCGCCTTAATTAAGCCAATTACTGGCCCTTTATCCTTTTTAAAATGACGAAAGTTCAATATATTACCAACTCAGTATACATTACAGCTGAAATGGGTCGTCTTATTCATATTTGGCTGTCATAAATGGATCTTTCATATTCAAGACACATTCCCCTATCAATATCCTGGATCTTTTCTTTCTCATGCTTATATTCTATATATGTATATGTTAAATTTTATTATGATTGTTTATATATGACTATTTGATTTTTGATTGATTTTATCTTCTCTATGCCACTTCGAGTTTTAAAAAAAAATTTATTTCGTTATTTGTTTTTAGTCACAGATTTTCATTTTAAGGCCGTTAGGATTTTTTTTGGTATTCTGTGTGTAGTATGCTGTGTAAGAAGTGAATTGTATTCTGTGTGTAGTTTTAAAAGAATTGTATTCTGTATTTGTTTTAGTACATGATTATTCATGTTGTAGTGCAGTTAGGATTTTTTTCTTGTATTCTGTGTGTAGTATTATGTAGTAGTAAGAAGTGAATTGTATTCTGTATGTAGTATGCTGTGTAAGAAGTGAATTGTATTATGTATGTAGTATGCTGTGTAAGAAGTGAATTGTATTCTGTGTGTAGTATGCTGTGTAAGAAGTGAATTGTATTCTGTATGTAGTTGCTGTGTAAGAGTGAATTGTATTCTGTATGTAGTATGCTGTGTAAGAAGTGAATTGTATTCTGTGTGTAGTTGCTGTGTAAGATCTGAATTGTATTATGTGTGTAGTATGCTGTGTAAGAAGTGAATTTCTATTCTTCTGTTGTATCTTTACTTGATAAAGACCTTTTGGTCAAATTTGTAGTGCATTATTATTGTTTTTGTATTTTGTCAAACTACAGTACTTTGGTTTTACGTGTTTCGCCATAAATGGAGAGGGTACTACAGCATTGCTCTCGGTTCGGACATAACACGGAAATCAGCAGTCTCGGTTTATTAACCCTCCCAAATTGTAAAACACTTGTCAGTTGACCCTCTGTGAAGACAGAAAAGGTGATATAGAAATGGGTCCGTAGATGACCAAAAAAACTATGAAGTGAAAGGTTACTATGCACTATTACTGGTATTGTTTGTTTCTACAATATTATTTAATAGTCTGGTTTTGGATTGTTATCTATGTTTGTTACTCCCACTCAGTGGCTGCTCGTGCTAAGTTTTGTTGGTGGGGTCAGACATATTTTTGTGTGGAAAATCATGGTATTGTGTTAGGTTATAATTTAATTTATACACGTTTCACATTATTTTGTTGGGTTCGGCCCCACTTGCCCTTAATGACGAGCCGCCACTGCTCCAAATATTTTCTACAAACATTTTTTTTCAGTTGTATTTTTTCTATTTTTGATTTTTTTGTCGTCCCTAACGATCGCTCCAAAACTGAAATCTGTCCCAAAATAATGCATGTCAAATATTATTCAATAATTGGCCACCCAATTTCCAAATTAAATTTCCAGATATACTTCCTTTTACACGTATGTGAGAAGAATTTTACACGTATGTGAGAAGAAAATATAATAATTTAAAAAACAATAACTGCATTCAATTTTTGTAAGCAAAATTAGCTGGGAACTGCAAGGTTAGGTCGAAATTCTCGTTACTTTGCAATGTTTCAACCAGACAGAGGTATGGCGATGCATAAACAGATAGAGGGATACTGAAAGAAGGAGAATACAGAAATATAATCTAGGGTGAATGCCGATCAAAGCAGATGATCTAAGATAATTAACAGAAGTTACGGTAATTTTAATGTTCTCTTGTTAATTTTTTTCGTTTCCAAAAATACACTGCGTTGTCAGTAAAATTCGCACTCTTTCAGAACCTCTTCAGCAAAGATGTTGTCATTCGTGTACAATGGATTTGTTTGTATTACTGTAGTGCCTCTGGCGGTTTTACATATATTAACAGCAACTTTTTTGAATACGACAGAGGCGTGTAACTTGAAAATGGGTGGTAAAGGGAAATATGAGAAGGACTATATTACGATCTAAATGCGAATGATTGACTTCCTTACACCGAGTTTCTTTCCTGTAGACAGATATGGCACACTATCTGCCAAAAGTGTGCAGAAAGCAGGAATTCCGTAGCTCCAGCAACAATACTAGAGGTTTCATGAAAGAAATTACACAAATTACTCGGTCCGGAATCAAACACACAACATACAGATCGACATGCAAATATCTTAACTATTTTGCCATATAACCCCCTCCCCAAGATAGATCATGGCAATACGAATCATTGTGATGGCAAAAATCTCGCCGGGGGACGAGGCCTGAATACCATACGTTGCTTTGTTCCCAAGATACCACCTTACTTGCGATTTTTCGTTGGATAAGACAAAAGTAATAAATGAAAATACAAAACACAAGGGGAAACTTTATTGCATTGAGTAAGATATGGAAGACAAAGGAGATCAAAACAAACACAAAGCTGAGAGTCTTTCAAACAAATGTGAAGTCAGTGCTGTTCTATGGCTCAGAAACATGGAGGACAACAAAAGAAACCATCAGAAAACTAAAGACCGTAAATGGATGTTTATGTAGAATAGAGGGACTGAGATAGTATGATAAGATTACAAACGAGGAACTCAGAGTAAGAACTAAGCGGATACCAGTGGAGAAATAGCTCAGGAAGAGATGCTGGCGATGGATAGGACACACATTGAGAAAACCGACTGGAAGCATAGCAAGACAGGCATTGTTTTGGAACCCACATGGAAGGACATGTAGGGGAGGCCTAGAAATACACCGAGAAGAGAGCTGGAAACTGATATGAAAAGGATAGGTAAAACTAGGAAAGAATGCGAAGGGATGGCAAGAGAGAGGAGTAGCTGGAAGAAGTTTATTGAAGACCCGTGCTCCGTTGAGAGGTGAAAGGTGAAGACAAAGAAGATCGATATATCTTTAATTGGTGTGTTTGCCCGTCTGCCCAGCGTGTTCGTATCGCGTTGGACTACGGGTGACTATTCCTCTGTATGTGCGGGTTCAATTCCGCGGGATGGCAGAAAAAGCCACAGATTCCCCAGATTTACGGTGTTCGTGGCACCGAACCGAAGGGTTACGATGTCCATGGCACCGAGCCGAAGAGCTGAAAGCTCAGGCTTCTGATGGTAAAAAAGGTGTTTAATTATGGATCCTGTGGGAAAGATATGTGGAAAAATGGTGGAGAGATTTTGGGCGAAGAGATATGTGGCGAAGAGATATTGTGGCGAAGAGATATGTGTGCGAGATATGTGGCAAGAGATAACCTCTCGTTCCAAAGGACCTCGGTTCGGTTCAACGTAGAACGATCGAAACATTTTTCCAGAGATCCCTGATTTAAATGTAGGTGAGCTCAAATTCCTAGTCCTATAGGAGACGGACAATAAAACTGAGGTCGCGTGTTCAAGTTGAGCATGTAAAAGAACCCACGGCAGCTGAAATTCGATAAAAGTATGCTGCAAAGCCTCCGTGTGGACAAAATTCATAAACAAAGAGATTAAAATAAAATTTCTTGAAAATTACATCGGAGACCTTGCCAGATGCTACGGAATTCGTTTACTGCCGCCGCGATCTACCCGTGTAAGAATGAGATCGTAGCACACATGGTTATTCATAGAAATGCAATGATGATTGTACTATAATTAATCAATCAATCAATTATGGGTCGATTCTTGGAATCCGTGGGGTAAAAATTCTACGAAAAGACGACATTGAATAATTGGGATAAAAAAAGTCCACCGACAACTACTCTTTCTTGGGTTGCAAATAGTAATCGTTTTTCCGTCCAAGGAGACAAGAACAGAACGATATATCTCTTCCACGACATCATTTATCACGCCGAGCTTTGATTCGATTTTGGCGATGTCTGAGTCACCTTTCTTGAAGTTTCAACACTGACTCAAGCTTGACATTAACAACGGTCTATATGTCGTATGGAAATGCACTTCCGTTGCTCGTAGAGCTCTTCTAAGTTAGGGGGCATCATTAGTATTCATTGAGTGATGTTTGCAAGGATCAATATGGTGGCAGGTCGATTTCCGGTTCGATAAATATATCATTGAAATGAAGAGAGCAATGGTTCTAATAATACTTGATATTTCTAGTCAAATTTCTTCTTCTTCTTCTTCTTCTTCTAACGCTCCATATCGACCACTTGCTAACCACTCTGTGTGATTTGTATGTGATCTGAGCCTAAGAGCGTTTGTACTTTGTGCCAATTATGCGCCAACAAGTAGGCTGGCACATCCGATGCTTTTTTTTACTAGGTTAGTTTCCCTAGGTCCCTTCATCAGTCGCTTCTTTCGACATGTCTAGTAGATCGCAGTGTTACTATTCTTTGCTCCCTTGCAAGCTTCGGCACCATACGGGCGACACACACACAAGCACACTCATATACACACACACACATAAACAGACACACACAAACAGACACACACAAACAGAAACACACATGTTTTTCTCCACGACATTTCCGCTGTTAGTCACACACTCACTCACGCAGACATACACATATATACACACACAATCACAGTCTCAGACAGCCACTGGCGTACAACCATTCCCTCGGACATTCACACAAGCCAAACACACATTAACCGTAGTACAGATTAACCCTCCCGGTCATTCACAACCGGACGTTTGCCCAAATGAGATTTGGCACCCAAACCACTCTCACACACGGATTCAGTAGCTTGTAACTAACTTAAGAACATTTCCTAGAAAATTGTGTTCGACTGACCGTCCTTCATTCGATATCACCTTTTCTCACTGTCTTTCTTTTCTTCTTCTCCGTTAACCTTGAAAATGGTGTTGGCTACGAAACGTCACAGTTTATAGCGAGGTTGCAAAATATTCTTTTCATCCTTATTTATTTAGACCGGTGTTGTCTTCCTTCTTCGGTCAACGCTCTCCTGCATTTTTCAAGAGATTTATGATCTCAGTGTAGGTGATGTCAAGTTCCAGGTCCTATCGGTGATAGACGATAACAAGTAGGTTCCGTGTTTAATTTGAGCACGTAAAAGAACCTTTGACTGTTCAAAACCAAGAAGAGCAGGCCGGAAAGACGCTGTGTAGACAAAAGTTATTAGGAAAGATTTTTTTAATTCCTAAAAAATATCTTCACCATCTTCAAAATTACATCGGGGACCTTCGACGGTACTACGGAGTTCGTGCACTGCAACTGAGATCCTCCTGTTTAAAAAAGAGATCGGAGCACACATGGTTACATACCGAAGTGCCATGATGATGGTTCTATCAATCAATCAATCAATCAATCAATCAATCAATCAATCAATAACTCTTACAATTCTCAAAGTAGAAATTTATTTATTAGATATAATTATAATTCAATCTTCGTGCTATGGCTTACAGTCGTAGTAGTTATAGATATTGCTTATTTAGTTTTAAAAGGGTTTTAAAGATTGACTTCATTGCATCGAGTTTAACCCTATATGGCTCGGTCCCTCACTGCAGAAATCGCACGCCACCTGCCGAGAGTATTGCACAAAGCATGACCTCCGTAGCTCCAGCAACAATCCTAGGGTCTCTGGAAAAAACTACACTCGTGAACAGAGCGGCGCGGTCCGGATTCGAACCCACGCCTTCGACTCACAAGGCAAAGGGATTAACCACTTAGCCACAGAGACCCCGCTTATTTAGGTATATTAGTTAATCTCGTTCTCAAGTATCCTTGCCTTCTGCCAACTCATTCAGTTTGTCCTAGACTCCAGCCTGTTACTAAAGCCACCTCTTGGAGGTAAAGTTGAGACTTGATCAACTTTACCACTGTCTTCTGTGCATATCATTCACCTCGTGCTAAGGTCCAGCCTGTTACTAAAACCACCTCTTGGAGGTAAAGTTGGGACTTGATCAATTATGACTCACTGTCTTCTGTACATATCATTCACCTCGTGCTAAGGTCCAGCCTGTTACTAAAGCCACCACTTGCAGGTAAAGTAGGGACTTGATCCTATCTCATTCTCAATAACCATTGTCTTCTATCAATCCATTCACTTTGTACTAGAATCCAGCCTGTTACTAAAGCCACCACTTTAAGAAGGTGTAAGATCTTAATACGTTCTGGCACTATGTTCCGAACTCTGACCTCTAACCTCTCAGTGACTATATTTTTAGATCCTACTATTTCTTTCTTTCATTTTCCGATTCAACATTTCCGGTTCAACATTTCCAGTTCAACTTTTCCGATTCAACTTTCCATTCAACTTTTCCAACTCCAGCAATTTGTTTAAAACCCAACTCTCCAGGAAGTTGGATTTGCTTTCAGGGTCACCACTCGCGCCTTTAACACAGGATTGACAATTATTAGCATGAACAATTTTGTGTTGCTACATTAGCGACGGCCATATGCATTATATGCGGTGCAGGTTGCTTTTTGTGACGGTACACGACTGTTTCATTCTGGAATTAGTTCAACAGAAACATTTCACAGTTGTTGGTATTTCGTGTGATTTTCATTGGCACAGAACGGAGCAATTATGGTGATCCGTTGCAGTGAAGTTGAAACGTACTATGAACTATGAGCATGAACTTTGGAGCGACGTCCGTGAAAACATCAAAAGTGAAACAGTGATTTTAAAATTAATTCCTTATTCATCAACTTGCATTACTCCTCTCTCTCTCTCTCTCTCTCTCTCTCTTCTTCTCTATCTCTCTCCCTCTCTTTCTCTCTCTCTCTCTTTCTCTCACTCTTCCCAGCATCTTTCCTTTATACTTTCCATTTATTATTCTGATATATTCTTCTCCTTTGAAATTCATATAGTCCGGGTGGTGATGGAGCCCGTAAGGGAAGCACAGAATAGTACCACTGTGACCTACAAGGCATGTCGTAATGAGGCGACTGATGTGGAACCTAGGGAAGATACCCTAGTAAATAAAAAGAAAATGCAGAAATCTGATGTGCTGACCTACTTGTAGGCGCATAACTGGCACAACGTACAATCACTCTTAGGCTCAGATCACAGAGAGTGGTTAACAAGTTGTTAATATGGAGCGTTAGAAGAAGAAGCAGAAGATAACAATGAGAGCCACCAGGTGCTATACGTCATCATCAGGTGCCGTGCAGGCTGGCGTAGGCGATCATGGATCTCTACAAATCTCTGTCTTTGGTGTTTTCTATCATCTCAGATGTAGACACTCTACCCTGCCATGAAGTCAGGCTATCCAAAATGTTCTCTCTGTCTTCCTCTGTCTCGTCTACCCTCGATTTTACCGGTTGTCACAATGTGTTCTAACCCTCCCTTCCTCATCACATGTCCGAAAAATGATGACTGCCGTTTTCTTATATTGATGATAAGATTTCTCTGTGTCCTGACCTCATTCAGCACCTCAACATTAGTCATTTTAGCAGTCCATGGCATTCTCATCATTCTTGTGTAAAACCACATCTCTGTAGCCTTCGGAGATTTTTCAATATGTGTGTTTATTGTCCATTACTAGCATCCGTATGTCAGTATTGGTTCTAAGTAACACTGAATAACTCTCATTCTGATCTCAATTGACAAGATGCTACACATATTTATCAATACTCGATGATGGAGAAGAAAGACAATGAACAAGCCACTCATTTACAAAATTACAGCCTCTGATATGTGCAATTCTTTTTTTTAAATATGACGTATTTCCTGTATACGAAAACAAACAATGGTAAAGTTCTAACAAAATTAGGAATGAAGAGGGAATAGTTGAATTAGATCTGACAGAAACGAATCAATTTTTTTACATAAAAGATACATGTTTTGGTAAAAAAATATTGGGGGAAAGGTTAAGTGGGGGAAAAGGAGAACTGAGATATAATTGGAAATGAGAATTTTAGAGATACACAATGATCGATTACATCTGATTGATTGATAGGGTTATCGTGATTGTACTTTTGTGAATAACTATTCTGTGCTTATATGTCTATCTCGCCAAAAAGGAAGCAAAGAATAGTACCACTGCGATCTACAAGGCAAATCGTAAGGGAGACTGATATAGGACATAGGGATGTTCCCCTAGTAAATAAAAATCGTCGCAGAAATCGGATGTGCTGGCCTACTTGTGGGTGTATAACTGGCACAACGTACAATCGTTCTTAGGCTCAGATCACATATAAATCACACAGAGTGGTTACCAAGTGGTCGTTATGGAGCGTTTGAAGAAGAAATATGTCTTTCTTACACAGGAAGATCTCAGCTGCAGTGCACAAACTATTTAGCATCGGCGATGTAATTTTGAAGATGGAAAACAAGTGTGTATGGATTATATATATATATTGATTTTTTTTACTTATCTTATCTTATATTTGCAGTGAAGCGTCGTGGGAGAGTTAGTTTTCTATCTTGTGCCAGGTGTGTTGCGCTTGACGTTGTCAGTCCATGCTTTCGCAGGGACTCTGAGATGTTATCTATCCATCGTGTTCTTGGCCTGCCTCGTGCTCTGCGCCCTGAGTGTCGATTATTATAGGCACGTGATGGTAGTAAATGTGGTTCCATTCTCATTAGATGGCCGAACCACTTGATTCTTTGCTTCTCGATGTATGTATGCATGGTATAGTACCAACGATGCTTCTGATATTCTCGTTTCTGCCTATGAATGCTAAGTTAGCTTTGTCAATTCATGTTTTTCGCTGGTTGCCTTAGTGACAGGCATCAGTACCTTTCGCTTTCTGAACCCAAATTGGCGATGTTCAGCTGTGGTTCTATTATAGGTACAGACGTTGAACATTTTAGCATATAATTTCCCAACATGACTTAATAATGATATGCCTCTGTATGTATTGCATTCTCTTTTGTTGCCCTTTTTCCATATTGGTATTATGATGGCTTTCTGTCAATCTTTGGGGACTTCTCTTTCTGTCCAGGCTGACTTGAAGATTCTATGTATCCATTGTATTTTTTTTACTAGGAAGCGGATATGCAGCCTAGTCTTATCGATTTGCCTTTACGTGGTTAACTAGAACACACGACGTACGTACTGAATCACTACAAATAGCAACAAATTGCAGAATTATACTCATCTTTGTTCCGGGGCACATGGGTGTCAATGGCAATGAGAGAGCAGACAGGCTGTCTGGCTCTGCCGCTATATCAGCGGGCCAGCCGATGGATAGAGCTGACGTTATGAACGCCCTCATAGAGTGTGGCCGCAAAGAAGATTTCCATGTAAACCAAACAACGTCAACTACTAGACTGCAAGAGCTTGGATTGAAGAATGGAATGGCCAGAAAACAACGGGACAACAGGTATGTGAGAATGATCATTAATCAACATGCAACTGGTCGGTTCGTCGCTGAAGTTGTTAGAATATTGCGAAGGAGATCGGAGCACCTATGGACATGTCTGGAGTGCAATGAAGATATTCCCAACTAAAATGGGATCTACGTATTACAGTCCGTCTCCGACAGGACTAGACACTCGATCTCCCCTACATTAGGATCAGAGTTTCGGGGAAATATCTATATTGCTCTAAACGGGGAACGAACATAGCTGTGCAGCAAGATGCGAGCTCCATACTTCTATGGCGTGACAGAATACACGGTAATCAGACAAATTAACACAAGATAATTGTACACAAGACAATTGAACACAAGACAATTGAACACAGGAAATAATAGCAGATTTGATGTTTTTGGAAACGTCCGATTTTGTTCTTGTCATGTGATCTTGTGTCATCCAATCAGAACACACTATCATGACAAGGTGCCAAACATGACCAATAACAGCAGCTAATGGATCGGAAAATCAAAAGCTAACCAGGTACTGGGACAGTTAACACCACTGTTGTAACACAAAGAGACAACGCTAAAACCTAACGCAAATCTTATAAGAAAGATTTTCTTGCCAACACTATGTTACCAGTGTCAAACATTGCCAATAACAGCAGCAAATGAGCGGTAAATCGTAACGACAGAGATGAGGTGTCTTAGAAGAGCTGCAGGTGTGACAATAAGAGACAAAATTAGAAATAAAGAAATCAGTCATGCTATTCATAAAAGAACAACAGATTCAATTGTTTGACACCTGACAAAATAGCCTGGTATCGCCTACCACAGAGAGAGACACTGGAAAAAAAGTATAACGAGTACACAGCGAGAGAAAGACCACGCAAAAGATGGAGCGAATCATTAAGAACAGCCTTAAGAAAATGGATACCAGCTACAAAGTGCTCAGAATAAGCACAAACAAAATCACTACAACCTCCCACAACACTTCTATAAATAAGTAAATGGTGAAGAGAAAATATAAGGGGCAGGAATGTTAAATATCCTTGCAACGACCTTGGATTTGTAGATCAAACTTAATCAATACTTAACTAATAACATTAATCAGTATTGATTTTAGCTGCCTCGGTGCTTGGTGGAGATCTCCGTGACGTAGAGGTTAGGTACCCGGTTCGCTCCCTCGTGGAGCCATCGGGATGTTTCTCCAGAGATTCCTGATCTCAGTGTAGGCGATATCGAGTTCCTAGTCCTATCGGAGACAGACAATAAAAAGTAAATAAACGTAATCAATTTGAGAACGTAAAAGAATCATTGGCAGTTCAAAATCGAAATGAGCAGGCTGGAAAACCGCAGCCCGGGCAGAATTCATTAGAAAAAGATTAAAAATAAATTGCCTACAAAATATCTTCACCATCTTTCCAAATTACATCGGGGACACTCGCCGGTTCTACGGAGTTCGTGCACTACAGCTGAGATCTTCCTGCGTAAGAAAGAGATCGGAGCACACATGGTTACTCACCGAAGTTCACTGATGATAAGCAAAACGATGATGATATAAATAAGAGAAGATAAAGATATGCTGGGCATACTCTGAGAAGAAACGATCACAGAATCACAAAACGATGATGATATAAATAAGAGAAGATAAAGATATGCTGGGCATACTCTGAGAAGAAACGATCACAGAATCACAAAACAATGATGATATAAATAAGAAGATAAAGATATGGCATACTCTGAGAAAACGATCACAGAATCACAAACGATGATGATATAAATAAGAAGATAAAGATATGCGGCATACTGAGAAGAAGCACAGAATCACAAACGATGATGATAAAATAGAAGATGGGGTATGCTGGTATACTGAAGAAACGATCACAGATACAAACAGCAGTAACGTGAGAAGGCATGATTCAAGCAAAAAGGAAGACTATAGAAGAAATAAAATAATCTTACTGACAGGCTAAATATTGGACCCAATTCCGTGGGATAGAGCGGTATGTCAAAATTGTGTGCAGGCGGTATGTAACGTTCGTCTCCACGTTCCCTTTGGACGACCATGTCTTCTGTTTCCATCCGTTGTCCATCAGAGAGCTATCCTAGTCAATGTCCCCTACTGACATAATATATACATGTCCAATCATATCCATCTAAGTCTTTCAATGAGGGTTTCCAATGATATGGGGTAGGGATGGGGGCTCTATGGTTAAGTGTTTTAACCGTCGCTGTGTTATGTTACGCGATCGACGTCATGGCACATTTGGGCATTCCCATGCGTGCTCTGTCCTACGCTGCAGCAGCCATCCCACAATTCCTTTGCTCACCGTACCCATGAGAATTTGATTAGTATACTTTCTCTCTCTATCACGAAGACGACACCGTCTGGCATGTCCAAACTTAACCCCTTAAATGAGAGCGTACTGCATTGATGACATCGGCTCTGTGTTCCCAATGTCGCGGGTCAAATCCAGACCGTGCTGTTCTGGAGTGCATTTTCCCAGAGATCGCTAGAAGTGTTGCTGAAGCTACAGTGTTTGTGCAACACTCTCTGCAAGTGGCATGCCACTTCTTTCGACATGGATGGTGCCATATAAAGAAACATGGCATAGTGAAGTCAATCATCCGCCTTCAGACATTAAAAAAAATCACCTATCATTACAAATTTAAGATCGAAATGACATTCTTCCCGCATTGAGTCTTTCCGAACAGAGGAGTTTCAGGGCTGTGAATCCCACTCGCTGAAAAAATTGAGATGGGTGTCCATATTGGTGCAGCCCGAAAGAACGACATACTAAATATGCAAGGAGATTGATTAATCAACATCGAACTGGTGTGTTGGGCCGCTGCTGGATTTGCTGAGGCGGAGAACGGAGCACCTATGGACATGTCCGACGCGCTATGATGATAGTCCTCATATAACTGATAACTAACAACGGAGATTATTAGAAAACATGTTTACAATGAAAGTTATTGTTTTGTTTCTTCTTCGCGATCACCACTTAGATTGGTGTACCAGATTCCCCCATCAATCTCATTCGTGTGGAAATCTGATTCATGCAGCCTTAGCATTGGTGTGGTTTTGTATGTCACATCTTCAGCGCCATTTGGAGCTCTGGTGCTTATCCTTCGGCGACGTGTTCGGTTTCAGCTAAGCGTTTACTGGGTTCGCTCTCCGTCAGCCTTTGGCAGTCCCCAGCCGATCTGCAAGGCTGCAGGTGTTTAATGTTTGATCCTTTCTTCTTCCTCGTTTGTCATCACACTGCTACCGGATTGTTGCAAAATGTCATGGTTTTCTGTTTTTGTCCTGCGCTGTTCTGGTGGCTTGTTATTTTTGCTCTTTAATAAGATTCTGCTGTCATCTAACCATCTTTTTCATGGCCTTCCTCTCACCATCTTTCCTGATGTAGAAGACTGTATACCGTAGAGTTTGGAGGCATTCTTATTAAGTAGCCAAACCACTTCATTCTTTGTTTCTCAATATAATTCAAGCAAAGTTCTGTGGAAAACTTTCTTTCTTATGCTGATACTGATGACTGCGTCTTTTCTTGTGTTGTTGGTAACTTTTCACAGGCAGCGCATTTCACATGCAGTTATTTTTTGGTGACTGTGTTTCTTGTTGTTTTATGTTTGATTAAAGAATAAATAAAAACACAGGAACACAAGAATCAAATATCTTATTGTCTTTTGTGTGGTTTATCTTGGTGATTAAATTTCCAGTGCAAACTGGCACATGATTTGTCAATGACAATAATAAATATGCAAATAAAATTGACTACAATACAAAAAAAACTTGGATTCTCCAAAAGAAGTTAATTCTAATTTTTCATATTTATGGGCCTACAGGTTCTGATGTAAACAAAACAATGTTTGTCTTTAGGTTGACAGGACACGCCCTGGCATAAAGAGGAGTTTTCTTCTTGAACGCTCCATATTGACCACTTCTTGAACCACTCTTTGTGATTTGTATGTGATCTGATCCTAAGAGCGGTTGTACTTTGTGCCAGTTATGCACCTGTAAGTAGACATCACATCCAATTTCTGCTACACTTTTTATTTATTAGGGTAGCTTTCTAGGCCTCTACCTCAGTCGCCGCCTTCTTCTTTGCGTTCGTTCTTTACACCAATTTTAATCACTCTTTGTGATATGTTTGATCTTTGCCAAGAACGTGTATACGTTGCACATTGGTTTGGTAGGCCCCTAAACGCATAGACTTCTACACGTTTAGGACATGTGCATCCGATTTCAGCCAAACCTCCTTAGTCGCCTCTTACGACATGCGTGGCAGGTAGCAATGGTTCTATTCTTTACACCTCAAATTTGGGCCCGGTAACCACTCGGGTGAGTCCTCAGTCGCCTCATACGGCATGTCTTGTAGGTCGCAGTGTTACTATTCTTTGCTCCCTTTGCGAGCCCTGGCAACACACGAGCAAAGAAGCTTTAATCCCTTAAACAATAAACATACTATAGTAGATGTTAGAAAAACTGAACATCATAAATCTTAATATTTTTAGAATCCAGACATTAACAAAAAATACGCATGTTTGGTGGACACAAGGTATGTTTATAACAGTAGTACTGACAGGACCAGGCAATCAGATATCTCAGTGAGACAGATTTATTGCGTCTCCCCAGGAATTAAGAGCTTTCGCTCTGTATTGTTTTCCTATGTTGGCGTTATGAAACAGCAGTCAGTGATAGGATTTTCCAAGACCAGGTAACTCTGGTATGACCAACAACATCAACTGTCTGTGTGACTTTCTCCTGCAGACAAGGCTAGGCTGAAGTCGGATGTGTCAGACCGAAAGGTACAGATACCACAGCTTACGCTAAAAACTGCGACACAACACATTCCGTTCTCTGAACTTCATCTTACTACAACTAACGGTAGTAAGAGAACAAACAAGTAAAGAAGAAATAAATATTAACTCATATTAACCCATTCGCTCCACCGAGCTGATATACTGGCTCGCGATATATTTTCAGCTGTTGTACAGCCAGTATACAGGCTAATTCAGTATAAATTGCAATATAAGTGTCTCCGGATGTAAAACAAAACTGTGGACTGAAAGGGTTGAACACTTTACTGCTCAAATTAAACACTCTCAACTTTATTGTCTATTCCCAGGTGGAAGATGTTGTTGGCTGTCCACTCTTGCTGTTAAGCTTAGGGATGGGAGCTTTAATTTGCATTCTAGGGCTAGATGAGTCACCCTTGTTGTGTTATATCTGTGTTTATGTAGTGTTGTCTTGATGTTGTCTATCCATCTTTTTCTTGGTCTTCCCTTAGCTCTAGTTCCCGGTCTCTTTTTATTGTATCCTGTTATTGGTGGTTGGTTGTATTTCATTCTCATTAAATGTCCAAACTACTGCATTTGTTGTTTTTCGATGTATTCGGTGCATGAAGTTATGCCCACTCTGCTTCTGATGTCCTCATTTCGTAGTCTATCTTTCTTGGTGACTCCCACGGCCTTCCTCAAGCATTTCATTTCACATGTGGTGAGCTTTCTGTGGTGTGTTGCTGTAAGAGACTTTATATGTAAATTAAACACCCACTTTATATGCAAATTAAACACCGACTTTACATGCAAATTAAACACTCTCGACTTTATATGCAAATTAAATACCCACTTTATATGCAAATTAAACACCGACTTTATATGCAAATTAAACACTCAACTTTACATGCAAATTAAACACTCTCGACTTTATATGCAAATTAAATACCCACTTTATATGCAAATTAAACACCGACTTTATATGCAAATTAAACACTCAACTTTATATGCAAATTAAACACCTTCCACTTTATATGCAAATTAAACACCTTCGACTTTATATGTAAATTAAACACTCTGGGCTTTATATGTAAATTAAATACTCTTGACTTTATATGCAAATGAATAGAAATATAAAACAAAAATTTTGCACATTTTGATTTTCATCAAACGTAAAACGTAGTTATAGCTAAGTACTTATCTATCACCATACGGTGATACTACATCTTGTAGATTTTAAAGATAAACAGAGACAATTTTTTAATTGATATAGTATATTCATGAGGTTTTGAATAGGTTTTAAAGTTGAAGCATTGACTTCATTGCACCGGGTTTTACCCCATATGGCTCGGTTCCTCACAGCAGAAATGGCACGCCACCTGCCGAGAGTATTGCAAAAGCATGGATTTCATAGCTCCGGCAACAATCCTGGGTCTCTGGAAAAAATGCACTTGTGAACAGAAGGGCGCAGTAAGGATTAGAACCCACGACCTTTGACTCACAAGGCAAAAGCTTAATCACAGATACTCCAGGTGTCATCTTTAAATGAATCAAGTGCAATGCATGCCGGTGTAAGCGATCATGTCTCTCCTGAACTCTCTCTCCTTGATGCAGTTAATCAGTTCTCACGTTGAAACATAATGGCACACTATCCAACATCTTCTCCCTATCTCTTCCATGATCTCTTTTTTCCTGTATTTTACCTGCTGTCAAGAAATATTCCAAAGCTCTCCTTTGCATTATGTACCTGAAGAACATTGAATGTCTGTGCATTTGAATGTAGACCATACGCCTAAAAGTGAGTGCCTAACCACTATGCTATAATAATAATTCCTCTCGTACCGTTATCGTTACATAGGGCCTGCAAGTAATTTCTCCATACCGCTCTATCCTGGGCAACTCGCTCAATCTCCTCCATGGAACTGAGACCGATATTTCCTGCCTCTCTCAGAAAAGTTTGCTTCAGGGTCTCCTTAGGTCGACCACTATGCTATAGCAGTTCTATTATTACATTTTCTTCTTCTTCACATTTCAAGTCCCAACGGAGCACAGGTCCTCAACAAAATTCTTCCAGTTCTTCCTCTCTCCTGCCATCCCTTCTATGTTGTACCTATCCTTTTAATATCAGTCTCCAGCTCTCTTCTCCAGGTGTGTCTAGGTCTTCCCCTACTCCTCTCTCCCTGCGGGTTCCAAAACAGTACCTGTATTACTAATCATCAAGGTGCATGTCCTTTATAGGACGTTGCTCTCTTTGCAGCGCATATATAATTCACTCCGTCTCTAGCCAGTTCACTCACTTCACCGATGGTCATATTCATGGTTTCTTTAATATCTTGTAACCACCTTCTTCTTGGTCTGCCTCTGCATCCTGGGACCCTACCCTCCAATATTGCCTGTATTATTACATATTACTTATTACATTATTTCACATAGCAGTATATGTTAACATATATTCACACCATAATACATATTATACATGTTTATATTACGTCAAAAATGACAACAATTTATCAGCATAATAAGAGACATTGTTAGACTTAAGATTATATGTTACAGAATTATGTGACCAATTAGTCAAAATATTACACATGCAACGCACAGATATAGAATGAAATAAATGGGGTCACTGATAGTTATTGTAGCGGCGTCATTGCACTCCGGGTAGACACATAGGTGCTCAGCCTCCCTCAATAGATGTCGAAAGGTATGTATACTGACTGTTCCTGTGGCTCACTGGTTAAACACACTCCTCCCCTTAGGCATCCAGTTTTACTTGTACAATGGGTAGCTACAAACTGCTTAACTCACTGGATCGATTCAATATCTATTTTAGTCTTTATCGAGCAGGCAGTCGTGAGGAGACGAAGAACATCCCCCCTTATCTATCTTCAACTCTTCGACATTCAATGCTGTTGATGCAAGACTGTCCATTCTCTCATATACCCAGATGTAAAGTACAGTAGATCTACGTAAGCCTCTGGAGGATAGAAACTTCAATGGACAACATCCATGGATCTTGTGAAGCATCGACTGAGAGTCAGATACAACAACAGCCCCAGTAAATAGAGCCCTAGAGAGCCAATGGAGGGCAGAAGTAACACCCTCAACCTCCATCTTCATACTGGAAGTAGTTGGTCTGTATGCTCCACTTCGCTCTGCAACAACCCTACCATGGGAGGTCAGTGAGAGCAAAGTTGATAACACACTACACTAGTAATCATGTGCTGTGATAATTCCGGGTCCGACGCCAGCTTAAGCCACAAATTCTCAGTGTGCACACAGTACACGGTTGGACAACAGAGGGGAGGTCCTGATCCTTTATGTGGGGATCGAAACTACAAGTACCTCTGAAGTCGAAGCAAGACTCACCTGAATGACGAGGGACACAGGTGATAAAAAAGCAAGCCTTAACTGATTAGCTACTGAATTGATAAACAGGTTGTTGCTGAATTAAATTTGGTTCTTTTTTTTCCTATTTACAGTTGTACAGTATGTACACATTCATCTGCAGTTTCCTTAACATATTTTTATGAGCAATATACCATTTTGTAGGTAACTGCATTTTCTTTCAGATCGTTCTAATACAAATAAATAGTCGTGCTTCCAGCAGCTTATAGGAGCCAATCAGTTAACACAAAAATCAGTCGGAGGCGCTATATTAGGCGCAATATTAGGCACTATATTAAACGCAATATTAGACACAATATTAGGCCCTATGACAATGCCTGAATTCACAGTGGCCAAACGTTTAAGAAAATGCACACAAAAAAACACATTGCGTGAAAGAACTTGTACAATTTCTCACAACCTAACCAGCAGTAGTGCAGTGATAACATAAATATTACAAGTGCACTTTAAAAACAACATTACAATGATAAACAATACTAGTAGCAAGTACATGAATCCTTTCACTCTGCAATTTATTTTACATCCGGACGTGTTTATTTCACAATGTTATCAGAGGACTATCATCATAGCACTCTAGAACATCCATAGGCGTTCAGATCTCCACCTCAACAAATCCAGCAGCGTCCAGCGGCCCAACACGCCTGTTCGATGTTGATTCTTCTTCTTCTGCATTCTCACTAGATTGGGATTTCGAGTCTCTAATAAAGGCAGCCGTCTGCCTCAGATTATCAGCCACGCCATACAGTTTGTCTTGGACGCTAGTGTAAGTGGGCCATCTCTTTTGTCTCAATTTTGTTTCTGCATACTGGGGCAGTTCTGTAGGATATAATTCCTATGATTTCTGCTTTCCCATTTGTGCCGATCTCGTCCGCAGTAAATTTTGGCCACCCTCGTGATGGTAGGTCTGACATTCTTACTGCATGGCTAAATCTCTGAGTCAGATTGCGTCCGTAGAATCGTTATCACATTCCTCAGTGTGAGGAGTCGTTGCACCATTTTATGCGCCTTACGGCCTGGTGCATCTGTTTTCTGCAAGCATTTGTTTCGGGTTAACATTCCCTAGTGGACATGTGCATCCGGTTTCAGCCAAACCTCCTTAGTCGCCTATTACGACACGTATGGCAGGTAACAGTGGTTCTATTCTTTACACCCTAAATTTGGGCCCCGTTAACCACTCGGACACAATGTTGATTAATCATCCTCTTTGCATATTTGGTATGTCGTTCTTTGTGGGTGGTACCAATATCAACACCCGTCTCTCTCAATCTGGTCAGCTTGTGGAACTCGCAACCCTGTAACCTCTTCTGTTCGAAAAGACTCAGTGCGTTAAGAATGTCATTTCGGTTCATTGCAGCTCCATCTGATATGGTAGCCATGCCAGCCAATCTACCAGCTCATTCATTACCATTGCGAGACCAGCGACAAAAATGAAGGTGATTTCTCTGATCCCTGACTATACCAGTACCTCCACCCAGTTTTCTCTCACAATTCCTGTTTCAACTTTACGAATCATACTCATAGTCACTTCCCAATGTATATTAAATTGGCAAGTATACCAACTTTGCGATATCTTTAACAGTAATATAAGCCTATATATCAGCACAGAAGAGTGAAAAGGTTAAGCTACACAATATGGTTGTCATAGTCATTAACATTATGCTTTTTTATTATCATATATAGTTACTTATACATATCTAATGTATTAAAAATGAAAAATGTGGCATATCCTAAAGGACGTAGCCATCAACCACAGTAAACGAGTCGTTGATTTTCTAGGCACCACTTATACATTCGGTAGTTTGCCATTGCTTTCTGAGCGATGAGATCTATCTTTACCTTTTGTAAAATCCACGGAAACGAATTTGCTTCCAAACTTGCCCACCGTGGGGTTTGAACCAGGTACGCTTGGTTTTGTGATTGAGTTCACTACCGATTAAGCTACAGACGCTCACATGTATTACTTTGAGAAATAAACAATGAAGTGGTTTGACCACTTAATAAGAATGCATCCAAACTCCACAGTATAGTCTTCTACAACAGAACATCAGGGAAGAAGGTGAGAGGAAAACCCAAAAAAATATGGTTAGATGACATAGCAAAATCCTGTCAAAGAGCAAAATTAACAATCACCCAAGCCACCAGAACAGCACAAGATAAAAACAGAAAACCATGACACTGGGCAACAACCTGGTAGCAGCTTAATGACGAAAGAAGAAGAATGTATCAAACTAGCAATGACTAATTATTATCTATATTACATGATACCGAGAAACAAGACTGGTTATGTACGAAGACAGTAGATGCAATAAATATAAAATGCACAATTCAGACAATTACCTTCATCTTTGTCCCAGGTCATGCTGGGGTGAAGGACAATGAGAGAGTGACTACACTGGCAACCAATGCTACAATTGAGAATGGGTCTTCTATGAACAAGAGCAACATCATCAACGCTCTAAGAGAAAACCTACGCTCTGAAGATTTGAACCAAGAAGATAACGAGTATTCTTTATCTCAGTGTAGGCGATATCGAGTTCCTAGTCCTATCGGAGACAGACAATAAAAAGTAAGTAACGTGATCAATTTGAGAACGTAAAAGAATCATTGGCAGTTCAAAATCGAAATGAGCAGGCTGGAAAACGCAGCCGGGCAGAATTCATTAGAAAAAGATAAAAAATAAATTGCCTACAACATATCTTCACCATCTTCGGAGCAATTATGGAGAAGTCCGATGAAGATGGCCCTCAAATGAACTATCTAAATCAATGTTAATCTGTAACACTGACTAATTATAATCCTGTTGTAAAAAAGGTGCTTTTGAATATAAGTGTTACAGAGGAGTCCTTCGTATATCTTGGACAGAGAAGAGAACAAATAGATCTATCCAGAAAGACTCAAAATCAAAGAAAACTGCTGATGCTACAAATAAGAAAGAGAAAATTGAGGTATTTTGGAGATCTAAAAAGACATAAAGGGCTGGAGAAGACCATCATGGAAGGAGGCATACCGGCAAAAAGAGGAAGACCATGAAAAGATGGATTCAGGATGTAACTGATGGGTTGAACATGGCGGCTGCAGAGGCTGGCCTATGAGAGAGAGAAATTCTGGAGGACTGTTGGGGTGGCAAGTTCTGCTCAGGACAAGCTATTTGATGATGATGAAATAGGAATAGAAAAAATATCTCTTATTAGAGAAAATATCTCTTATTAGAGAAAATATCTCTTATTAGAGAAAATATCTCTTATTAGAGAAAATATCTCTTATTAGAGAAAATATCATCATCAAGTAGCTTGTCCCTTCCAAAACTTGGTTCCCATGACAGCAGTCCTGAAAACTCTGTTCTGTGCAAGTTGACCGGCGTCAGCAGCAGTCCTGAATAACTCTGTTCTGTGCAAGTTGACCGCGCTAGCAGCAGTCCTGAAAAACTCTGTTCTGTGTAAGTTGATTGGCGTCAGCAGCAGTCATGTTCAACCCAGTTATATCCCGATCCATCTTCTCCGTGGTCTTCCTCTTCTTCTCTTTGCCGTTATGCCTCTTTCCATGACGGTCTTCTCCAGCCTTTCATGTCTTTTTATATGTCCAAAATATCTCAATTTTCTCATTCTTATTTGTAGCATCAGCCATCTTTGATTTTGAGTTCTTTCTGGATAGATCTATTTGTTCTCTTCTCTGTCCTTGATATACGGAGGACCTTTCTGTAACACTTATATTCAAAACACCCTTTTACAACAGGATTATAATTAGTCAGTGTTGTAGATTTCTTGCTCAGATCGTCAATGACATCTTTCACCCATCGTCTTCTAGGTCTTCCTCTCATTCTTCTTCCAGGCACCATTCCCTCCAAAATTATCTTCTCTAGGAGCTCATGTCATTTGATGTGTCCAAAATATATACTGAAAATATTATTCTATGAATCTTTCAAACTGAATCTTTCATGTTTTGTAACAATTATAGACGTTTATTTGCATATTATTCATAAAAAAAGTTAGTAAACAATGAAAAGTAAATTACGTACAGATCTAAATAAAATGACGGAGTATAAGGGTTAAGAAGTTTGGTATAACATGTTGAGTGGATGGTGGAATCTCTGGTGGCTGGAAGGTGGACTTGTTTAAGATGTTGGGAGGTACCATGTTGAGTGAATCGTTTAATTTTATATAAATTATTTATTTTCTATGATTGATGGCTGGAAGGTGGTCTTTTTTAAGATGTTGGGTGTAACATGTTGAGTGGATGGCGGAATATCTGGTGGCTGGAAGGTGGACTTTTTTAAGAGGTTGGGTGGTACCTTGCTGAGTGGATGGTTGAATATCTGAGCAAATTATTTTCTCGATTGGTGGCTGGAAAGTGGACTTCAAAAGAGGTGGGACCTTCTTGAGTGGACGGTGGAATCTTTGATATAAATTATTTTCTGTGATTGATCGCTGGAAGGTGGACTTCTTTAAGATGTTGGGTGGTACCATGTTGGGTGGTACCATGTTGAGCGGAATCTTAAACATAATCAAAATTCTGTGATTGATGGCTGAAAGACCACTTGGGCTGAAAGTGGAACATTTTGTAGGATATACAAATCTATGGTATCCCATGATTACTGGTGGATTGTGAAAATTTTAGTTGATGTTTCCGTGTTTAGTGATGAAGTTTAGAAGTTTGAATTGGTGTTTCGAATGCTGAGTGGTAGAGTTTGGAGACTTTAATTGAATACTTGTTTCAATGTTTAGTGATGGACTCTACATACAAAAAGAGTTTAGGTCAATCATATCAGGTAGTGAGAGTCAATGTGTACTTTATCTTATGTTGCAATAACAAAAAAAGAACCAGCTCTACTATGAAGAAAAGGTTCGGATCTCACATTTTGAAGATGTAATCAACGCACATTTGGCTCAATGTTGGAGAAAAATCAGATAAAAACACAATAATGAAAAGGTTCAGATCTCACACTTTGAAGATGTATTGTCCACACTTTTGGCTCCACATTGCAGTAAAAAAATCTGTTACAAACACAAGAATAGACATTTACTCAGTTCAAACACAGACGTGAATATCATAGATTCCATGCCACCCCAGCCACCGCATTCTCGTAGATTTTTCTCAGAGTCCACCTTCCACAGCTCCCAGTCAGCTGCGGAACACCCCAGCCTTGCTAGCTCTCACTATAAACTCCTTGACCACAGAATCGTCTAACTTGCCAAAGGCCTCAGTCTGAGTCACTTGAGTCATGTGGTTCATGGCGAACCGGAAGCAATATTCCTCCAATTGCTAACCAGGGAAGAGAGATAAGACAAAACTTGTGAGATTCGCAAAAACAGTAAATGCAAACATAAAAAGTCATGTCAAGATAAAATTTCACCCAGTGGTTACCGTGCTCAAATTAGAGTGTAAAAATAGAGCGATTGTTACCTGTCACACATGTAGTAAGAGGCGACTAAGTAGGTTGGATATGGGTATAGCTACCCCACCCAATAGAAAACACTAGATAGCTACAGAAACCCCAACCAAGGAAATTCATAGTTCGCCACCCAAGGAAGAAGAAGGACCCTGCAAGGAAAAACTCATGGAGGACGGAAGACCAGAAACACCTTGAGGTGGGAGTTGGAGACGGAATGCAAGACAATGGGGAAGAGGAGAGATTTTGAAAAGATGGCCTTGGATAGAAAGGAGGGCTTGGAAGACCTTGGTTACGGACCTATGATCCCCTAGGGGTGAAGGGTGAAGAAGAAGATAAATAACGTAAATATAAAGATAATATTACATAAATATAAAAAATATAATAATAATTAACGTAAATATAAAAAAGATAAAATTAACGTAAATATAAAAAAGATAAATAACGAAATATAAAAAAAAAAATTAACGTAAATATAAAATAAAAAAGATATAATAATATTAACGAAATATAAAAAAGATAAATATTAACTCTTTTCACTCTTCTAAGCTGATACACTGGCTTGCTATATTTAATGACCCAAAGCCCGTATACTGGCTCATTCAGCATACATTGGAATATAAGAGCGTCTGATGGTAAAAAAATTACAAAAGGATTAGTTACTGTCAAGATAAATGCGAATGTAAGAAAAAAAAAGGGTCTAAAACCAAAGGACAGAGTTCACTGCACGGGTATTACCCGACATGGCCCGGTCCTCGCGCAGAATATTGCACAAAGCACGACTATGTAGCTCTGACAACAATTCTAGGGGTCTATGAAAAAAATAAACTCATGAACAGAACGATGCAGTCCGGATACGAACCCACGACCTTCTGAACACATGGCAAGGGCTTAACCACTTCACCACTGAGACCCCCAAATCTTAGAGATTTAAGATAAAAATTAATGTCAAGATTAGAGTTAGTGTAAGAATAAAAGTTAATATAATGATTAAACTTAATGTAACAACGAAAGTCAATGTAAGAGGTTTATGAAATGTTGGGAAGATTACGTAACTTGACTTTAGCTGTTTCAGAAATGCTAGCAAGTTCTCACCCTTGTTTACTTTCATCCTAAATCAATAAGACAAGCATCACATTTCAGTCTGTATAACTAGAAACAGAGAAAGAAGGAAACAAAAGAGAAAAAGAAACAGAGAGAGAAAAATATAGAGAGAAAGTGGCACAGAATGAGAGAGAGAGAAAGTGGCACATAATGAGAGAGAGAAAGTGGCACAGAATTAGAAAGAGAGAAGAGAAGTGGCACCATAAGAGAAAAATAGAGAAAAGGATGCAAAGAACATGACACTGAGTGGGAGAAAAAAAAATAGACAGACACAAATATACAGACAAAAAGAAAGAAGCACAAAGAAGAGAAAGATGAAGGAAAAAGAAAAATTAAACATAGAGATAAAAAAAAAGTAAGATGAAAAAAAAATACAGAAACACAGGAGAAAGAAAGAATAAATGAAGGAAAGGAAAAGAGAAATAAAGAAAAAAATCAAGAATGAAAAAAAAAAATCCAAGAATGAAAAAGAGAAAAAAAAAAACAGAAGAAAAAGGTCAAAAGAGTCAGACAAAGAGAGAGAGAGAGAGAGAGAGAAACAGAGTGTCAAATTTATAAGCTAACACTGAACCAATTCTTGACCAGAAGTCTCTCTATATTTGTGAACCTACATTCTAAACTCCCCCATATTCATCGGTGACACTTCCGTACTTTCATATATATTTCATAAAAACCAATTCCTAACAGATGTACTGTGCAAACACAATGTAAAAGTGGTACCCAAGTATATTGGACACTCTGTAAAATGACATAGAAATGCCTAGGGCCATCTCATACCATATTCAATTTCTGCCTCCTTAGGAGAATATAACAACACCAAACCCAATTTGGGATATATCTCTATTACAGCTTTGCCAAAGAAAAAGATACCACACAGAACAGACTAATTTACTAGAAGCCTCTTCCTAGTGATATCCGCACAGCCTCAAGGGTACACAACCCTGACTACAGAATGATGATGAGTGGTTTCCCCTTGATTAGTTACCTCCATGTCTATTTTTAGAAAAGTCTGCACAAAGTTCAAGCAGAAAAAAGCTGATCGGAAAATTGATAAAGAGGCACTCAAGCACAAACCTGACTGGGGTCACGGTCATTAGACTGTTGCGATTCTCTGCTAGATCCAGTATGTGTCCAATCTTATTTTTAATAAGCAGGTAAATTAGTAATAGAGATACTTCTTTTTTCGAGCAGTCCATATCGACCACTTGTTAAACCACTCTTTTGGGATTTGTATGTGATCTGCCCGGAGTACATTGATGTCAGTTTAGTAACCAATAACCCATAACTAACTAATTTCAAAACAATTTGCATTCACTGTAACTATTGTTACTGTCTGTAATACCGTGTTTTTAGGCTGGTATACAACGGCGGGGGTGGGGAACATGAGCATGAGAAATTTAATGGTCGCATGGCTAGTGCAGTCCATGTGAAACTATTCAGGTTAGGATTTTTCTTTATACTCTGACAGAAAAAACTCATTGATCTTACCAGGGATCAAACCCAGTTCTCTAATCCATTAGCGTACGCTCTAATCCATTTGTCCAGACACTTCTCAATTATCTGTAATGTTATCTAAAATTATGTTCCAGATATTACAAATAGCAGTCACTTGCAATATTAGGACACCATTTTTAGCTTTGCCCCCAACCCTACCACTGATAAATGTAAAGATATTACCTGTGTTATTATCTAAAAAAAACCTGCAGATAACATTTAGAGAATTTACCTGTGCACCAAACTTGATAGCTGCTGCGTACAGCATAGCTACGTTCTCCACAGATATTCCCTGACGTATGATCCCCTCACACTTCATTTTAAGTAGCTCTTCGCAATATGCATTTGATAAGTCCAGCAAACCTGACCAGTAGATGACAAACATAATAATTAGTTATCAAAGTCTACAAAAAAGGGTAACTTTCAACCGTTCTTCTTTCTTGTTCGTTCAATATCAACCACTTGTTAATCAGCTCTGTGTGGTCTGTATATCTTTTTCTTCAAACACCCCATACAGTCGTCAATGCGGAGATTCTCTCTCTCTCACGATCTCCCTTAGACTGATGTACCAGATTTCCCCATAAATCTCTTTTATTTGGAAACCTCATTCATGCAGCCTTAGCATGGGTGGGTTACGTTACATCTTCAGCGCCATTTGGAGCTCTGGTGCTTATCCTTCGGGGTGTGTTCGGTTTTAGCCAGGGTTTACTGGGTTCACTCCCCGTCAGCCTTTGGCTGTCCCCAGCCGACCTGCAGGGCAGCAGGTTAATGCGGAGACTCTTGCACTAGTGGATCAGCACTCCCATCCAGGTTATATCATTATCTACACTGATGGCTCTGTCAGACTCAGAACCAGAATATCGTGGGTTTATTCAGCACAACAAAACGGTAGCACACTTAATGAGGACTGCAGGGCTTTTGAGACGACTTCGAGCATGACTATGGAGATCACCGCTGCCTCCAGTGTCCTCTCATGGGTGGCTGAGCAACAGTTAACCCATATGATATCAGACTAAGAATATGCTTCAAAGGATTGAATCTGGAAGTCTGCGAGTGGAATGGATGGCCAGATTTGGAGATCACATCGCAAGAAAATGACTTGGCTGTGCACACCTGGACATGTTGGAGTGCAGGGTAACGAGCGTGCTGACTTTCTTGCTAACAATTCCCCGACTCAAACAGACAGAAGTATGGACAGAGTTGATGTCATCAATGCGATCGCTCTCAATTATGTGACATGGGCACGTCTCAGAGACTGGAACGAGTTAGAGAATTAGGCGTTAAGTTTGAACATGCCAGACAGTGTCGTCTTCGGTAGTAGAGAGAAGATATAGTAATCAACTTCTCATGGATACGGTGAGCAAATGGACTTTGGGATGGCTGCTGCAGCGGAGGACAGAGCACAAATGGGAATGCCCAATGTGCCATGACGTAGATCGCATAACATAACTCAATACAGACCATTTGTTAGCCACTCTTTGTGATTTGTATGTGATCTGAGCCTAAGAGCAATTGTACATGCGCCCACAAGTAGGCCAGCACATTTGATTTCTGCTATGCTTTTTATTTACTAGGGTAGCTTCCTATCATCAGTCACCTCTTACGACATGCCTTGTAGGTCGCAGTGGTACTATTCTTTGCTTTCCTTGTAGGCCCCGGTACCACACAGCGTAATTAGACTACAGTAATGATGCCTCCATTAACCAATACATATAATATAAACAATCCTGTTTTCCTACCTATAGCCTCATCTGGCAGTAGATCTACATCATCTGTGTACAAGAACCTAAGAAAGGCTTTGTACACTGTGTACGGGTACTGTGTGATTTCAATAGACCTGTTAACATAAAGTACAAGAACAAAAGATTAGCATCGTTCAACAACTACAGATATGCAACAAATTCCAATATCTTCTTCTTCTTCTGTATTCTCACTAGATTGGGATTTTGGATTCTCTAATAAAGGCAGCCGTCTGCCTCAGATTACCAGCCACGCCGTACAGTTTGTCTTGGACGCTAGTGTAAGTGGGCCACCTCTTTCTTCTCAAGTCTGCATACTGGGGCATTTCTGTAGGATATAATTCCTATGATTTCTGCTTCCCCGTTTGTGCCGATCTCTTCCGCAGTAAGTTTTGGTCACCCTCGTGATGGTAGGTCTGACATTCTTACTGCGTGGCCAAATCTCCGAGGCAGATTGGCGACCGTAGAATCCGTTACCCCATTCCTCATTGTGAGGTGTTGTTGCACCATGTTATGCGCCTTTCGGTCTGGTGCATCCATTTTCTGTAAGCATTTGTTTCGGGTTAGCATTCCCTAGTGGACACATGCATCCAATTTCAGCCAAACCTCCTTAGTCGCCTCTTACGACATGCGTGGCAGGTAACAGTGGTTTTATTCTTTACACCCCAAATTTGAGTCCCGGTAACCACTCAGGCGATTCCGATATCTTACATTTTCAATAATAATAACAATAAAGTTTGCGTGTCCAGATAACGAAGATGATAGCACGCTTCACTAGTAATAATAATACTTCTATTTCTTCCCTTTTAACTTCCAATGGAAGTCCTGTTTGTTATTGTTGAAGACATGTGCTCCATTGGGAGTTAAAGGGAAGAAATAGAAATTTTTAAACCCTTTAAAAAATACTTCTATTTCTTCCCCTTTGAACTCCCAATGGAACACAGGTCTTCAGTAAACTTCTTCCAGCTCTTCCTCTCTCTTGCCATCCCTTCTATTTCTTTCCACGTCTTGCCTATCTGACAGTTTTCCGACAGGAAAGAAGGTTGGTCGGCATCACTGTATCCTTTGGCTTTTCTGGTGTTACGTCATTTGCCTCCCTGTTGGGGGAATCTTTCCCTGGTTTGGATGGTTGAGTAAGGTTTTTCCTTTTCGTTGTAATATCCACGTTTGTTGAAGTTTCTGGTTTATCTTTTCTATGGGATAAGGTAGCCAGTACCATAGATTCGAACCCTCCTTAGTCGCCTCTTACGACATGCTTGACAGGTATACATTGCTGCATATTCTTTTCTTCCCATTCGGCCCCAGCAACATATGAGTGGGCCCTATCTTACTCGCCTCTTATGACATGCCTTGTAGTCGCAGTGTTACTATTTTTATTCCTGCGAGCCCGGGCAACACACATGTGGGCTCCTACCTTAGACTTCCCTTACAACATGCCCTGTAGATCACAATGTTACCATTCTTTGCTTCCCTTGCAAGCCCTGGGAACACACAGGCGAATAATAATACTAACTATTCTAAAGTATGCACCCATGGTTCTGGATTCTTGTCGCCCGTTGGCATTCATTTTGATACTTCTTTCCTCTTCTTCAAACGCTCCACATCGAACACTTGTTAACCCCTCTTTATGATTTGTACGTGATCTGAGTCTAAAGCGATTGTCGTTGTGCTAGTTATGCGCCTACAAGTAGGCCAGCACATAGATTATCTACCCCTTTTTTATTTACTAGAGTGCTTCCTAGGGCCCTTACCTCAGTTGCCTCTTATGACATGCCTTGTAGGTTGCTGTGTTACTATTCTTTGCTCCCCTTGAGAGCCCCGGCAACACATATGCAACATAACTAAATGAAATAAACTGTCACTGTAATGGACAACAGTAGCAACACTTTAACAATACTTACTCCCTACTGCCTTCATCCCAACATGACTGAAACATTGATCGAAAATGTTCACATCTGTGGAAGAAATATCAGAAAAAGACATTGAAAAATTTACAACATTCTTCTTCTTTCCTTTATTTAATCCTGTTTTGCATTACAGTGTCAAGATAATAGATTTATCAAACAGACTTTTGTGTGTGCTTCAAAAACAGTGGTTTTTTTCTCACTTCTATTATCTCTGAGGTCCACCTTTTGCGTGGATGCCCTTTATCTTTATATCCACTGTATCAGAGTAGCACTGCTCTTTGATGCACACAGTCTGCTCGTAAACTGCTTATGTCGCCAAACCATTTAATTTGTTGTTTCTTGATGAAAGTCTGTACTGATGTTGTACCCACTTTTTTCCTGATGTCTTCACTTCTAAACCTGTCTCTTCTCGATACTCCCAGCATTCTGTGTAGATATTTCATCTCTGTCGTGACTAGTTTTCTTCCATTGTTTGATGTCAGCGTCCAGGTTTAACACTGAAAACAACATTATATCCATCATAATTTGTTAATGATATTTCAGGTCATACATGTTAACAAATGAATTTTTGGGTAAACACCCCCCAAAACAACTTTTTTGACCGAATTTTGAGAACATTTTTACACAAAAATTTATAACAAATGTAATTTTTAATATATCCTAAAAATCATGTGTAATATTTTAGATATTACAACTGCGCACCTTAGAGTGAAAACACAATTCATTTACATTCATTAGATTCAGAGCCTTAGGGATTTGAAATTTTGTTTTTAGCAATACGATTTGACATTTTTACTAATTTTTTCTACTATTCTAAGTCATAATCTTTCAAAATGGTTAAACAAATTTTACGTTAACATGAAAACAAAGAAAATAGCTTCTTGATCCCCACACTACCGAATCCTCCCTTAAACTGATGTACCAGATTTCTTCATAAATCTTATTTATGTAGAAATCTGATTCATGCAGCCTTTAGCAGCAGTGTTTTTTCGTCACATCTTCAGCGCCATTTGGAGCTCTGGTGCTTATCCTCCGGCGATGTGTCTGGTTTTACCCAGCGTTTACTGGGTTCGCTCTCCGTTAACCTTGGGCTGTCCTCAGCCTACCTGCAAGGCAGCATGTTGCTATTTTCTTTTAGGGTAGCTACCCTTAGACAACCTTCCCTCCTGGGTTGTTAAGCATCATCTGCCCAGGTTATCACTCTTTTTTTTGGACTACTTGGTTTGCCTGCCGTCCAGTTTTGAGTACGGTTTGCTCCGCTAGACTTTGATTGTCCCCAATCAAACTACAAGGCAGTAGTAGTTGTCTGCGAGGGGAAACATGGTTATTGTTCTCTACATGGAGTCCCCATCTTCGTCTCTGTTTCGTCCGTATGGGTGTTTGCTCTACCTTAATGCCTGCTCACTGTGTTTATCAGGTTTCTCACCGTGCTCAAATTTACTATGCCACAAGACTGTCAAGACACACAACTCAATTCGAGCCCCCACCTCAGGGCTCAGAGTTTCGCCCCATGTGGGTCCACGTCTCTTCTCTGGATGCACCCCTCATCCTTTTATGTTTATTTGTTCAGCTTTACCCATCGGCCGGAAGAGAAGTGCATTAATAGTCACTCTGGGATTCTGCTCGTCTGTTTTGCGAGCTGATCTCATCCAAAGTAACTGCGTCTGCATCACTACTTAAACCATAGTAGCTCTCCCTCGATCCCTACGCGCTTAGCCAGTCAAGATCTGTTGTCTGTTACTAGTGGTCACCACATGGAGGTGGGGCAAGATCTTGATTAGTGCCAGCTCACTAATCCTGGCACGGCATTGTCCCTATGCGCCTATGACCACATAAAAATTGGTTAATAATTACGGATACTGTAGCTGAATTTGTACATACACCTGCAATGGGAAAATAGGACATAATTCAATTCAGCCACAACCCGTTTTTTCAATTTGTTAGCGATAAGTTAAAAACCTAACCTGAGCTTTAGGATAGCTTTATGTACATGAATATCTTTTCCTTCCACCACAAATCTCACATCACTGGTTTCCTGTCAACATAAGAACACACTCATATCTCATATATATCTGATGTGTAAAGAACAATACAATCATTTTATAATCGGATGAAGAGAAATACCTGAACTAAGATATGCTAACAATACAGTGTTACCATCAACAACTCAAAACGGGATTGAGAAATTAATAATGGAAGTGCAGGAGAAAAGCGAAAACATAATCTATATCTTAATGTGGCATAAACAAAAATAATGACAACGGATAAAATAAGCATGCAAAAGATATTTTTATCAACGGAGAGAAAATAGAAAATGTGAAAAGTTTTGAATATCTCAGTTCACTGCTAACAAGAGATGGAAATGGGATGAAGGAAATTAAAAGAACAAACATGGTCCTACAAAATAATTTCAAAAATAAAAACAGTATGGAATGGAACTGATAGGAAAACAAAGATCAGAATACTAAGCGCATGCATATTTCCAGTGACAACGTGTTGGTTGTGAAGCATGGACATTTAATAAAGCAGCGGAAAAAAGTATATATGTGATTTTGAATATAAGTATTGCAGTAGAGTCCTCTGTATATCTTGGACAGAGAATAAAACAAATAGATCTATCCACAAAGAACTCAAAATCAACGAAAACTGGCTGATGCTACAAATAAGAATGAGAAAATTGAAGTATTTTGGACATATAAAGAGACATGAAGGGATGGAGAAGACCATTATGGAAAGAGGCATACCGGCAAAGAGGAAGACCACAGAGAAGATGGATTCAGGAAGGAGCTGATGGTTTGAGCATGATGACTGCAAAGTAGAAATCTGGCCTATGAGAGAGAAATTCAGAAGGATTAGCAAAGGTTGCAAAGGTTGGCTCCGGACAAGCTATATGATGATGATAAGTATACCGTACATCTTATATATTTTATATGAGCAAGTCATCACATCTCATTTATAAGTCTGACTGCAGTCTGAACTTTAACCGCCATGTAACACAACCGCTATCATTTGTTCAATGTTTCTCAAGTTTGAGAAGACAGAAATTGCATGACAAAACACCCATAAATAAAATAGATAAGCAAGGCAACCATGTAATGCAGATTTGCACAAGTCCAGATTGTGGGCATGGTAGGCTGGTTATGCAACCTTGATGACCTGATTATTAGTAACAGAAAATGAAAATGTTCCATAGTCTTTGCAGACTATAGGTTGTTAAAATGTCTGTCATTTCACACTTCCAAACTGATGTATGCAGGAGGTAAGCAGATAAATTCCATTATGTCTGAAATGTTAGTTGCATGAAATCAGCCTAATAGGGTTTAAAAAAACAGTTTTATGCACTCAAACATCAGGAAGCAAGCGACAAACAAGAATATGAAGAAGAAATCTAAAAAAAAGACTCACTTGATTATCAAAAGCATTTGCAACAGCGTCTGCTATTCTGAACCTTTGATTGAATCTGAAACAAAAAGTATACACACTAACAAAACTGGAAAACTGAATACTGGAAAACAAAATACTTAAAAACTAAATATATTTCAGTTCCCTAACAGCACTCTGGGCAGACCTGTAAGTGCTCATTCTTCCTAACAGCACCCGGGCAGACCTGTAAGTGCTCAGTCTTCCTAACAGATCCAGGCAGACCTGTAAGTGCTCAGTCTCCTAACTGCACTCGGGAGACCTGTAAGTGCTCAATCTCCTAACAGCACTTTCGGGCGGACCTGTAAGTGCTCAGTCTCCCTAACAGCACTTTAGGCAGACCTGTAAGTGCTCAGTCTCCCTAACAGCACTTTAGGCAGACCTGTAAGTGCTCAGTTCTCCTAACAGCACCTTGGGCAGACCTGTAAGTGCTCTGTCTCCTAACAGCACTTTAGGCAGACCTATAAGTGCTCAGTTTCCCTAACAGCACTTTAGGCAGACCTGAAGTGCTCAGTCTCCCTAACAGCACTGGCAGACCTATAAGTACTCAGTCTCTCTCAACAGATGTCAAATAGTATGCATACTGATGTTTCATGTGGCTCACTAGTTAAACACACACCTCACTCTGTCCCTCAGGCATCAATTTCTACTTGTACAATTGGTAACTACAAATTCCTTAAATCGGTGGATCGATTCAACATCTATTTTGGTGTCTTCATCCAGCAGTTGTGAAAGAGACTGAAAACCATCCTCCTAATCCATCTTCAACTTTCCGACAATCAATGCTGTTGTTGCAAGCCTGTTTGCTCTCTCATTGCCTCAAATTAGATCATAAACAACGTTAAGTCTCAGAAACTGAAATGTTTTGGTCCCATTAAATGTTGCAGTGGTTTAGTGAGAGCAATAATCGAGTATTTGGTTCCTGAAAGATGAGACAGGGGATGACCAATATTGTTAGCTCTCTCTCTCTCTTTCTTTCTAGCCCAGTGGTTCTCAACCTTCCTAGTGCCGCACCCTTTAATACAGTTCCCATGTTGTGTGACCCCAACCATAAAATTATTTTCGTTGTTACTTCATAACTGTAATTTTGCTACTGTTATGAATCGTAATGTAAATATCTGATATGCAGGATGTATTTTCATTGTTACAAATTGAACATAATTAAAGCATAATGATTAATCACAAAACCAATATGTAATTATACATTGTGAAATATTTATTTCTAATTATGATAAATATATGTTTTCCGATGGTCTTTGCGACTCCCTGTGAAATGGTCGTTCGACCTCCAAAGGGTCGACCCACTGCTCTAACCTGTGATGCCTCTGATACTTAGGGCAGCAGTAAAGGTACGTCATTCTCCTCTAATCTTTGTCGTTCTCTGTATTGTACTCCAGCTGTGATTAATTTCTTTCAGTTTTGTTCTGTTCCCTCTATGTCGTTTTGGGTCTTCCATGTTTGATAAGGGTTAGTCTCCATTCATATCACATGTCCGATCCATCTCCAGTCTCTTTAGGATGATGGTGCTCATATTCTTTTGTTGACACTGTGCAAGCAGATCTTGGTTAGAGATTACTAGTAAAAGATGACTTCCGGTTTACAAATGGCGCTGAGCTAAGCGTATCGGTTAGCGTCAGCAATAAATTTTGATCACTTCATCTTGCTTCTGTGGCCTGGATTACTACTTTTCATTCATTTGGACGCAGGATATATTGTGTTATTCATGAATATGTTTTGTGGTGTAGTTAAGCGACTCGGAAGTACGATGGTGACCGATCAGAATTGCGATCGCTACCGACACGCCGCATTCGCTATGTGTTAAATACGGCGGTCCGGGGTAGGCAGAGCCCTTAAGCCGAGAAAGGCAATCTGCCTATGGTAGGAGGATCCCAGAAATGAAACCTCAACCGTCGAGTCGGAAGATGCATGCCAAGCGCACGGGAATAAAAACGCACATCTACGCACTACAACCGAAGCTATGCAACCAACACTACTCCGGTATGGTGTCATATTTACAGGTCGAAACCAGGCAGGCTCAACACCGGAACCCCATTCTCCAAACACAACAGCAACTATGGGGAACTGGTGAAGACCTCAAGCGCACCGCCCTGTTTATGACACATGCCGGAGTAGTCGCATAGTTGAATGCAGAAGAAGAAGAAGAAGACTAGTAAAAGATGACAATATTTTGAATTGACCGATGGAGGAAGCAAGAGAACTGATTAGATAGTTATTCTTTCAGGCAGGTTGTGATAAGAAAGACACATATGAGGATGTGTCAGGTTTAAAGGCAGTTTACAATGATGTTATGTTATTCATCCGATGTCATGGCACATTGGGCATTCCCATGCGTCTGTGTCCTCCATTACAGCAGCCATCCTAAAGTAAACTTGCTTACCATACTTATGAGAAGTTGATTAGTATATCTTCTCTCACTACCACGAAGATGACACTGTCTGGCATGTCCAAACTTAAGTTCTTCTTTTTCACCCTTCGCTCATAGGGAAGCATAGGTCCGGCACCAAGACCTTTCAAGCCCTCCTATCCAAGGCCATCTTTTCCAGATCTCTCCAACTCCCCATTTTATTTGCATTCCGTCTCCAGGTGTACCTAGGTCTTCCCTTACCCTATTGCCCTGGGGCTCCATCGGAGAGCCTGTCTCGTGATGCTGTCAGGGGTTTCCTCAGTGTGTGTCCTATCCATCACCTCTTTATGCTCCTCTTTATCTCTTGTTCTACTTGCCATTTGTCCCGCTCTATCCCACAGAACTTAACTCCTAATTCTCACAATCGGTCCAGTATCTGAGACTGCTCCTATCAAAAATGAGCATGCACTGCATTGATGACATCGACTCTGTCCATATTTCTACCAGCTTGAGTTGGGGTATTGTTGCAAGAAAGTTAGCACGTTCTTTGCCCAGCATATCACGGAGCGTACAGCCAAGTCACTGTCTTGAGATGTGACCTCTGAATGCTATCCACCCATCAGATGATAATAATGATGATGAGATAACGACAATGATGATAATTTACAAACATTGGTAACTTACCAACACAGTATATTCTCCAAGATATCGGTGGAGCTGAGAAAGCCGCGAAGGCATCGTCTGTTGAAGCCAATCTGGAGAACCGTGGCTGGGTCAGAGACTGACCTCGGCATTGACCCCAGATGTACACCTTGCCAGTTTGACTTAGAGCAGCTGATATATGGCTGTAGTGACTTGCAGCCACCTCCACATATCTATAAATGGGATAGGCATCATCTCAATATTTGGTGCAGATATAAGTATATATATATTCCTATAGTTCCATTATATGTAACATAGGGCCTGAAATTAATTTCTCCACACCGCTCTGTTTTGGGCAACTCCCTCAATATCTTCCATGGAAATGAGTCCTATATTTCTTTCCTCTCTCAGCAAAGTTCATTTCAGGAACCCTTTGCCTCCCACTTCAATGCCTGCTTTGGTATTCCTTGATCATTTCTTCTCAAGAAATGTTCAACATATCTTCATCTTCTCCTTCTTATAACAGTTGTTACTAGTGGTTGACTAGACATTTCTCTGATTTCATTACTACTTCTGTTTTCATTTCATGTTCATTGTTTTTTTGTAGACATCTATTTTCAAATGCATTCAACTTACTTTCTATATCTTTAGTCATGTTTCAAAAAACTATATGCCCTCAACACTTTCTTCTTCCCCCTTCCATCCTGGGAGGCAGTGGTCCGCAACCAAGACCTTCCAAGTCCTCCTATACAAGGCCATCTTTTCCAGATCCCTCCATTCTCTCCCCATTTTCTTGCATTGTCTCCAACTCCTCCCTCCAGGGTCTTCCATTACTTCTATTACTTCCTTATCTGGGGTTCTATCCGAGGGCCTGTCTATTGATGCTGTCTGGGAGTCTCCTCAATGTGTGTCCTATCCATCGCCACTTCTGCATCTTATTTCTTGTTCCCATTGGCGTTGTCCGCCTATCCCACAGTTCCCTATTTGTGGTCCTATCATACCATCACAGAAAGAGTATCCTGAACAGGCATTTATTGATAAATGTCTGCAACTTTTTGAACAACTTTACTAAGGAATACGGGAGAGAGAGATTAAGAAGAAGTGAAATTATGAAAGCATACTATTTTTAACAACAACAATATCATATTTGCTTTGTACCTTTCCCCAAGGCAGACAACTTTTGCTGGTGCAACCATGTTTGCCTTGTTACCCGTTCCGAGTTGACCATAAGAGTTAGCTCCCCATGAGTACATTGTTCCTTCATCAGACAAGGCTAGAGTATGAGCATAACCACAGACAATCTGTGAACCAAACAAATATATATATATGGCCTTTTCATCTTTACAGACGGTCAATTGATAAGTGTTTTACTGTGACAACTTACTGAGTTTTCGCTTTTCTCTCTTGTCTTTCAGCTCATACATAAGTTCTTTTCTCAAAAGACTCTGCGCCTTGCCAATATCGCTTTCCACACAACTCTGTCATTAGTTAGTTTTTCCCATGTGCTGGGACATATAGACAAGTTTTTCATTGAGGCTTCTTTATATCTGAGCATCACCTGAGTGGTTACCGGGGCAAAAACATTTGGGGTGTAAAGAATAGAACCAGTTACCAGCCACACATGTCGTAAGAGGTGACTAAGGAGGTTTGGATGAAATCAGATGCATGTGTCCGTTAGGGAATGCTAATGCTAACCCGAAACAAATGCTTGCAGAAACGGATGCACCAGGCCGTAAGGCGCATAACATGGTGCATGACCCCACACAATGAGGAATGGGATAATGGATTCTATGGTCGCCAATCTGCCTCGGAGATTTAGCCACGCAGTAAGAATGTCAGACCTACCATCACAAGGGTGGCCAAAATTTACTGCGGGAAGAGGTCGGCACAAACGGGAAGCAGAAATCATATGAATTATATCCTACAGAACTGCTCCCAGTATGCAGACTTGAGAAGAAAGAGGTGGCCCACTTACACTAGCATACAAGACAAACTGTATGACGTTGCTTGATAATCTGAGGCAGATGGCTGCCTTTATTAGAGAATCGAAATCCCAATCTAGTGAGAACGCAGAAGAAGAATATCTGAGCAGTGGTCTACCCTGGTGTCTCTTCCTCCAAAGTTCACAGAACAACATTTATTTTGGTAAGTATCTTAGTTGTACACTGCTGAGCATGCCCATGATGGAAAGCAGGTCTGTACGTTGCAGTCCTCAGTGTGTAACCAAACAAATATAAGACTTAATAAAAGTTAAATTATTTATCTGGGTCGTACGATGACAGGAAAATGAATCTTGATACCTCATACACTATTCAACTCCTGGTAATTAATTGATTGGAAGGACAATCATCATTGCACTTTGGAGAGTAACCATGTGTGCTCAGATTTCTTTCTTATACAGGAAGATCACAGTGGTAGTGCACAAACTTTGTAGCACCGGCAAGGTTCCTCGATGTAAATTAGAAGATGGTGAAAATATTCCGTAGGAATTTTTATTGTTTCTAATGAATTCTGCCCGGGGCAGTGGTTTTCCAGTCTCCTCTTCTCGATTTTGAACTGCCCTTGCTTCTTTGACCTGCTCAACTTGAACACGGACCTATGTTATATTGTCCATCTCCAATAGGAATAAGTAAAGGCGGCCGGCGTGATGCTGACCACATCACCCATCGTGTGCCGAAAGGTCAATGAAAAATACAGGCCCAACACTGTATTGACCTATATACCACGAGGTATGAAAGGGTTCCTTTACCTTTACTTTACTTTAATAGGAATAGGAACTTGACCTCACCTACACTGAGATCAGGCATCTCTGGAAAAATATCCTGATGGTTCCACGAGTGAGCGAACTGAGCACCTTTGGAACGAGAGGCCAACACCTAACATTTACGACACAGAGACCACCAAATTAACTATCTAATATCTGAAAAAAAGGAACCTGTTTTCATACCATGAGGTAAATTTGGTAATACGTTAACAAAAGAAAATAACTGACAGGAAACTGAACATACCTGGTTGATAATGATCCCTTGTAGAGTATGAACACGACACGGGTTTGGCTGGTTGACATTATTTCCAATACCAAGCTGCCCATTACCGTTGTAACCCCAACCATAGACCTGGCAGATGAGAACAGTATTGACATATAGAGTTTGGAGAAATGACATCTACAGGAATGTCCAAAATGATAAAATTCTTTCTTTCTGTTCTCTAATCCTATTTTGCCACCCGCCTGCCCAGCGTGTTCGTAGAGCGTTGAACTGTGGGTGACTTGCCCTCTGTGAGTGCGGGTTCAATTCCGCGGGCTGGCAGGAAAGCCACAGGTTCCCCAGATTCACGGTATTCATGGCACCAAACCGAAGGGTTACGATGTCCTCCATGGCACCGAGCCAAAGAGCTGAAAGCACAAGTGCTTCTGGATCAGGAAAACAAAATCCTATTTTGCCTCACTGCGTCAGGATAAGAGGAGATTTATAGAACAGACTTCATAAATAGTGTTTTCCGCTGCCTCTGTTATTTCCGATGTACACCTTTTGCGTCGACTGCTTTTGGCTTTGTATCCAATGTTTGGTAAGCTTGTCTTTGAGTACACTGTCTGTTTGTAATCTGTTAATGTGGCGGGTTGAGAAATGAAGACATCAGGAAAAGTGGGTACAACATCAGTACTAGACTTCATCAAGAAACAACAAATTAAATGGTTCGCCACGTAAGCAGATTACCATCAGACAGTGCACCCCAAAGAGCAATGCTGTCCGATACAATGGGTACAAAGCAAAAGGCGCACGCAAAGATGGACCTCAGAGATAACAGAGGCAACAAAGAGACTATCTACAGCGCATACTAGGGCCCGTTTGAAATCTCTTCCTGACCTGACGCTGTGAGGCATACAGGATTCGAGAAAGAAAGAAAGATGAAGTTATATCTAAACAGTCTCTTCTTGATACTTCCAGCATTCTGTGTAGACACTTCATCTCTGTCGTGACTAGTTTTCTTCTATCGTTTGATGTTAGAGTCCAGGATTGGCACTGATAGCATAATGTTGGAAGAAAGATTGTGTTGTACAATGCTATTTTAGTGTTTATGGTGACATGCTTGCATTTCAAAATAGACGCCAAATAATAAAATGAGCTGTCTTATACAATAGGAATATATATTTATGCTATAAACATCTTAATCTTTATCAGCTGACACACCGCAAAAGGAACATTCAAAAAATGGACACTCAGAAGATGGACACACAACTAATCGTACATTCACAAGATGGACACACAACTAATCGTACATTCACAAGATGGACACACAACTAATTGTACATTCACAAGATGGGCAGACAATTATATGAACATTCCACTAGATGGGCAGGCAATTATATGAACATTCGTAAGATAGGTCTTGTTTTTGTCTTATCCACATGTGCCATGAAGCATCGTGGGGGGTTTCAGTTTCCTATCCTGTGCCAGGTGTGTTGCATCTGTAGTTGTTAGTCTTTGATGTTGCAGGATATCTGTAATATTATCTATCCATCGGTTTCTTGGTCTTCCTCGGGCTCTGCTCCAGGTGCCAGTTGTTATAACGTGAGATGGAATAGATCTGGTTTCAATCTCATTAGGTGACGAACCATTTTATTTGTTTTCTAATATGTTTTGAACAGCTTGATACTAACGAGTGTTAGTTATTAAAGACATAACATCAGAAAATTAAATATTTTGAACACATCACACGACATAAGAGCCTAAAGAAAAATAATTTTGGTGGGAATGATGTCTGGAAAAGAATGAGAGGAAGACATAGAAGATGACGGGTGCAAGATGTCATTGATGATCTGAGAATGACTGCTGCTGACATCAGTCAACTTGCACAGAACAGAGTCTTCAGGACTGCTGTCATGGGAGCTAAGTTCCAGAAGAGACAAGCTACTTGATGATGATGAATATGTATGATGCACAGTGTGGTTCTAACAACATTTTTCTCATACTCTCATACAAGATACATAAATAATTAAACAAACATCCACAACATAGGTCCATAACTTAATGGTTATTGGTTACTAAATTGACGTCATTTTACTCCGGGCAGACCCATAGGTGCTCAGTCTCCCCCAATAAATATGGAAGAGTATGGATACTGATGGTTCTTATTGCTCGCTGATTAACCACACTCCTCACTCTGCTCCTAAGGCATCCAGTTCTACTTTTACAACGGGTAACTCCAAACTAATTAAATCGCAGAATCGATTCAACATCTATTTTAGTGTCCTCATCCAACAGGCAACCAAGAGACTGAAGAACATCCCCTTATCCATCTTCAATTCCCCAACAATCGATGCTGTTGATGCAAGCCTGTTCGCTCACTCATTACCGCTTTAAACCTCCATGCCCAGGACAGTAGATTCACGTAAGCCACTAGAGGTTAGAAACTTCTATAGAAGACATCTGCTCATACCGAAATCTACCCTTTTGGATCTTGTGAAACCTCGACTGAGAGTCAGATACAATAACAGCCCCAGTAAATGGAATCCCAGAGAACCATGGAGGGCAGCAGTAACATATAACAAGATTAATATTTATTAATAAACAGTTAGGAACAAAAAAGCTATTACAATTATATTGATAACTGCAGCAATAACCTCTTACCTCTCCATTATCCATGAGAGCCATAGAAGAGGTCTGACCACAAGCTATCCCCACAGCCACCTTGTAGCCTATAAGAATGAACAAATTTATTTACAGTGTGACTATACACAGAGCTGATATTTTCTATGCAATTTTATAAATTGAAGATTTTTAAACAAGGTGTTACAGTAAAGTTCTTAGAACATACTGGACAGAAGAGGAGAGAAAAATTAAATACATCCTATTAGACCTGCATATTCAGGAGTGTTGGCTTATAAATAACGTCATGTCCGGAAGATGAAATATTTTGAGTCACGTTAAGCGTCACAATGGTATGGAAGACGGTCATGGAAGGCAAAGTTCCTGTGGTATGAGGCAGGGGAAGACCAAGATGAAGGTGGCAGCGGAACATCAAAGAAACATTGAACATTACGCTACAGAGATGTGAGAGAACTTGCTAGAAACAAGAGTTTTTAGGCGAGCTGTGATTAAAATGACGTTCCTAAGGAACATGCTACTACTTGAGTGAGTTTAATATATGCAAACATACACAACTTAAATGAATCTACATCTGTCTGTTCTCATAGGTGCTCAAGTAGCTGAAAATGGAGAAGAGCAGGCTGGAAAGCCGCTGCCCTGCAAAATTCATTAGAAAGATTGCAACTAAAAACATTCCCCTCAAATATTTTTACCATCTTCTAAATTACATCGGGGACAATAAGTGCTAGAGAGTGTGTACATAGGGATCTTTCTGTTTAAGAAAGAAATCGGAATACACATGATTATTCCCCGAAGTGCAATGATGATGATGCTCATATCAATCAAACAAATAGTGAATGTTGTCCTTTCAATAACAATAAAAACTAGAGAGAGAAGAGAGAAAAGAGAGTGAGAGATTGAAAGAGAGAGAGAAACTAACCAATGACAGCTGTGATCTTCCTTGGAGATGGTTGATTGGCTGTCGATCCAGTGCCAACTTGTCCACAGTTGTTTTGACCCCAAGCATAAATCTAAAAATAACAACATGAATAGTTAATTCTATTGTCTTTTCCCAGGTGAATGATGGAATTGGTTTTAAGCTCTTGCCTTTAAGCGTAGTGGTGATTTAGTTCCAGGGCCAGATGAGTCGGACTGTGCATCTTTGGAGGCAATCACTAAAAGATGAAGATGGAGGTGGATTGGACATGTATGTCATATGCCAATAGGGGCATTGGCTTAGGACAGCTCTCAGATGGACAGATGGGAAGAGAAGGCCTGGACATCCAAAGGAAACATGGAAAAGAAATGTGAGAGAGAGAGTTGAAGGAGTGTGGCCTGGCGTGGAGATGGTTGGTAGAAAGGCAGCAGAACGGCAACAGTGAAAGTCTCTTGTGGAAGCTTTATGTGTCTATCGGGACATGAAGAGGGTATAGATTGATAGATATTAGCCACCATGACTATGCCTGAATTCATAGATCATGAATGACTAAAACAAAAATAGCAAAGGATACAGCATCACAAGGTATACAAAACAATGATCCTATTAAAAAATAACATCATCATTAAGTAGCTTGTCCCTTTCGGAACCTGGTTCCCATGACAGCAATCCTGAAAAACTGTCTGTTCTGTGCAAGATGACCGGCAACAGCAGCAGTCATTCTCAGATTGTCCATGACATCTTGCATCTATCATCTTCTAGGTCTTCCTCTCATTCTTCTTCCAGACACCATTTCCTCCAATATTATCTTCTCTAGGCACTCAAGCCGTTTGATGTGTCCGAAATATTTAAGTTTCCTTGATTTTATGTTCTTTAATAGCCAACTCTCTTTAATACCAAGCTGTTGCAGAACAGAAGCATTTGTTCTTTTCACTGTCCATGATATTCTAAGTACTCTTCTGCAGCATTTCCATTCAAAGGTATTAATAATCTTCTCTGCCGCTTTGTCAATGTTCCATGTCTCCCAACCATATGTTGTCAAGGGAAAATAACATAGACATATCAAAACCAATGGATACAAAACTGCTTTATTTCTTGATTGATAGTACCATCATCATTGCACTTTTGTGAGTAACCATGTGTGCTCTGATCCCTTTCTCACACATAAAGATATCAGCAGCAGTGCACAAACTACATAGCACCGGGGAGGGTCCTCGATGTCATTTGGAAGATGGTGAAAGTATTTTGTAGAAATTATATTTAAAATTTTTCTAATGAATTTTGATGGGCAGCAGCTTTCAGCCTGCTGTTCTCAATTTTGAACTGACAAGGGTTCTTTTACGTGCTCAACTTGGACACGAGACATACATTTGATCATCTGTCTCCTATAGGACTAGGAGCTCGATCTCACCTACACAGAGATCAGGTATCACTGAAAAAATATCCTGATGGATATCACGATGAAGCGATTCGAGTACCTTGGAAGGAGAGACGAGCAACTAAGAGAGAGAGAGAGACTGATAAAGCAATCAATCGCAACCAAGCATTGAGGTTCTCACAGTTCTATAAGAATTTATTATTTTACACAGAAAGAAGATTAGTATAGACTACTCTTCCTAATCCATCTGTCCTGGGCATGCGGGTGTTTACGGTAATGAGAGAGCTTGACAGGCTTGCATCAACAGCATCAATTGTTGGGGAGTTGAAGATGGATAAGGGGATATTCTTCGGTCTCTTCACGACTCTCTGTTGGATGAGGACACTAAAATCGATGTTGAATCGATCAAGCGATTTAAGCAGTTTGGAGTTACCCGTTGTTCAAGTCGAACTGGATGCCTGAGAGGCAGAGTGAGAGGTGTGTTTAATCAGCGAGCCACGAGAACCATCAGTATGCATACTCTTCGATATCTGTTGGGGGAGACTGAGCACCTATTGGTCTGCCCGGAGTACAATGACGTCAGTTTAGTAACCAATAAACACCATCTCTGTGGCGTAGAGGTTAGGCCATCACCTCTCGTGAAAAAGGTACTCCTTCTAGAGCCATTGGGATATTTTCTAGAGATCCCTGATCTCAGTGTAGGTGAGATCGAGTTCCTAGTCCTATTGGAGATGGACGATAAAACATAGGTCCCATGTTCAAGTTTAGCATGTAAAAAACCCTTGTCAGTTCAAAATTGAGAACAGCAGGCTGGAAAGCCGCTGCCCGGCAAAATTCATTAGAAAATATCTTTTAATATATAATTTCTACAAAATACTTTCACCATCTTCCAAATTACATCGGGGACCCTCGCCGGAGCTATGGAGTTTGTGCACTACTGCTGATATCTCTGTGTGTAAGAATGGGATCAGAGCTCACATGGTTACTCACCGAAGTGCAATGATGATGGCCCTATCAATCAATCAATCGATCCATACTGACTTACCTCCCCATCAGCAGTGAGAACCATGCTATGGTGACTGCCGCATGTGACTTTAGTCACAATTCTCCCTGACAAATTTGTGGTCACAAGACCAGGTGTGAATCCAGGGTTGGAACCTCCGTTACCAAGCTGGCAATATCCATTGTGCCCCCAGGTGTACACTTCCCCAGCTGCAGTGGAAGAAGAAATTGTTTCTTTAGGTTAAGTGCACAGATAAGAAAAGAGATAAAAAATATCTATAAATTAATCTAAGTTCTAAACTCTTTCCACGCTTTAAGCCGCACACTCGCCACAGCGGAAGTCCGTTCCGCTGATGCGCGCAGCTAGCGCCCTACAGCGGAAGTCCGTTACACGCTTACGCACACTCGCCCGCGAAGTGTCAGCTATTGCCGACTGCGCCACAGCGGAAGTCGTTGCACGCTATTAGCCGCACACTGCGCCACAGCGGAAGTCCGTTACACGCTATTAGCCGCACACTGGCACGGGAAGTCCGTTACACGCTTTAGCCGCACACTGCGCCACGCGGAATCCGTTACACGCTATTAGCCGCACACTGCGCCACAGCGGAAGTCCGTTACACGCTTTAAAGGGCCACGCACCTAGCGCCACAGCGAGAAGTCCGTTACACGCTATTAGCCGCACACTGCGCCACAGCGGAAGTCCGTTACACGCTATTAGCCGCACACTGCGTCACGCGGAAGTCCGTTACCGCTTTACGCAACTGCACGCGAATCCCCACGCTTTGCGCCACTGCGCGGAAGTCCGTCCGCTTACAGCGCTATTAGCCGCACACTGCGCCACAGCGGAAGTCCGTTACACGCTTTAGCCGCACACTGCGCCACAGCGGAAGTCCGTTCACGCTTTAGCCGCACACTGCGTCCACGAGCGGAAGTCCGTTGCACCTGCAAAGCCGTTCGCATAGCCAACTCGCCACAGTGGAAGTCCGTTACCGCTGTTGCACTGCTACGGAAGTCCGTTGCTACGCTATAGCCTCACACTGCGCCATTGTTGCATTCCCTATATGAAGTCTTTCCAGTTTTCTTCTTCTGTTTTATATACTATTCAACTTGTTATTCTATTAGGTTGTCAGTTTTCTTCAATTTAGTTTATATATATATATGTTTATTTATTGTATAGTTGATAGGTTTTTACCTCTTGAATTAACTGCTTAAAAATTGAGGAAATAACTCCGCGTGGAAAGAGTTAATGGACAAAGTTTGAGACAAAAGTGGATACTACATCAGTACTGAACTTCATAAAGAAACAACAATTTAAATGGTTCGGCCACATAAACAGATTACCAACAGACAGTGCACCTCAAGAGCAATGTTGCTGCTATACAATGAATACAAAGCAAAAGGCCAGCCACTCAAAAGGTGGACCTCAGAGATAACAGAAAATACAAAAGGCAGTATTTATGAAGTGCAAACAAGGGCTTATTCTAGAAATCCCTTTTATCCTGGCGCTGTGAGGCAAACCAGAATTGGAGAAAAGAAAGAAAGTTTAAGATAACAAAGCAATTCAATAAATAATATCTTACTTTGAGTTACAACAACGACATGAGGTCCACTACCAAATGCAATGTCCACCACCTTCTTCTGGCATAAGATATCAATCTTCCTGGGTTCAAAACTGCTGTGTGAATCTCCTGTAAAAAAATATATGTATCCAAATTTTGATAACCCTTCTACAGTAATATACAAAAACACGGATCTATGGTTATATGCGATCTGAGATCGGTTCGCTCCCTCGTGGAGCCATAGAGATATTTTGTTCAGAGATCCCTGATCTCAGTGTAGGTGAGATCAAGTTCCTAGTCCTATCAAAGACGGACGATAAAACATTGAGTCCCGTGTTCAAGTTAAGCATGTAAAAGAACCCTTAATAATTCCTCTAGTACCGTTATACGTTACATAGGGCATGCAAGTATCCTCTCCATACCGATCTAGCCTGGGCAACTCGCTGAATCTCCTCCATGGAACTGAGACCATATTTCTTGCCTCTCTCAGAAAAGTTTATATCAGGGTCTCCCAAGGTCATCCTCTCTTTCTTGAACCCTTTGCATCCCACTTCAATGCCTGCTTTGATATTCGTTGATCATTTCTCCTCAAGGTGTGCCCAACTACATCTCCATCTTCTCTTTCTTATAACAGTTGTCACTAGTGGTTGACCAGACATTTTTGATTTCATCACTTCTGAATTCGTTCCATTTTATATTAATTATTTTTCGCAGACATCTTTTTCAAATGCATTCAACTTGCTTTCTATATCTTTAGTCATTTTCCAACTCTCATGGCATATGTTAGGATTGATACAACATTTGAATTGAAAATTCGTAATTTAGTTTTAATACTATATAACTTGCAGTTCCATATTTTATATAGAAAAGAACCGTTGGCAGTTGATAATCATGAAAAGCAGGCTGACAAGTCATTGCCCTGACAAAATTCATTGGAAAGATTAACAATAAAATCCCTACATTGGAGATCCTCACCGGTGCTAAGGGGTTCTGTACTGCCGCTGAGATCTTCCTTTGCAGGAAAGAGATCGGAGCACACATGGTTACTTCTTCTTCTTCTTTGCGTTCGTTCTTTACAACCACTTTTAATCCCTCTTTGTGATATGTTTGATCTTTGCCAAGAACGTGTATACGTTGTAGATTGGTTTGGTAGGCCCCTAAATGCATAGACTTAAACCCGTTTAGGATACATGCATCCGATTTCAGCCAAACCTCCTTAGTCGCCTCTTACGACATGCGTGGCAGGCAAGTGGTTCTATTCTTTACACCTAAATTTGGGCCCCGGTAACCACTCGGGCGACATGGTTACTCACCAAAGTGCAATGATGATGGTCCTATCAATCAATCAATAACTGAGATCAAAGTGCCCTTGCATGTATTCCACAATAGCAAGGATAAGCACTTCTATCTCTTCTCGTAAAAAGGTGACTTTGAGGGGTTATTTATATGAGATTTAAAAAAACAACACAATATGTGACGTAGAGAGAGAGATGTGTCAACCAACACCTGTCAGGTATAGTGATCATGGAAACAATGAGATGACTGTTGCATTGAAGGATGGAGCATGGATGGGCTTGTCTAATATGCTAAGACGTTCATCAGCAGAACAAAATTGAATATCTGCAAGTGCATACCAATGTATCTCGTTTTCGTATCATATTGGCATGATCCATATTTGGCAGACGATTACTGAGGTGAATTTAACTCGTAATCATTCATGTATTGCCGAGGTCCAAAAGAAGTAGCAAAGAATAGTAGCATGGCGACCTACAAGACATGTCTAAGAGGCGACTAGCACCAAGTGGTTACGGGGCCCAAATTTGGGGTGTAAAGAATAGAACCACCGTTACCTGCCACGCATGTGGTAAGAGGCGACTAAAGAGGCTTGGATGAAATCGGATGCACATCCTAAACATGTAGAAGTCTATGCGTTTAGGGGCTACCAAACCAATGTGCAATGTATACACGTTCTTGGCAAAGATGAAACATATCACAAAGTGTGAATTGGTCATAAAGAACGAAGGCAAAGAAGAAGAAGAGGCGACTGAGGTAGGAGCCTAGGGAAACTACACTAGTAAATAAAAAGTGCCACAGTCATTGTATGTGCTGGCCTACTTGTGGGCGCATAACTGGCACAATGTACAATTGCTCTTAGGCTCAGATTACATACAGATCACAAAGAGTGATTTAGAAAGTAGTCGATATGGAGCGTTCGAAGAAGGAGTAACTCAGTAATAGCAAATCATTTTGTCTTCTTCTTCATTGCAGTGGACATGAACCAACAAAGCAGTCAGTGATGGGCAAACTTGTGGGGCAACAACAGAATGTCTCCATCATACTCTGTCAGTTTCCATCCTTTGCAGGGAGCCCTATGATTGATCTAAACTGTATATATTTTCCTCCACTATTATATCGGGTTGTCTTTGGCCTGCCTAAATTTCATCTTCCTTCCGACATCCATTAAATTGTAGTTCTGGTAATCTGAATCACTTCTAAGTTTGCGCCCTATCCAACTCCAGTGTCTGTGGTTTATTGCTGTGTAAATTTCCTCAAGTCCGCACCTGTTCAGTAAATTATTGTTTCCACAGTAATGAACAGAACCGATGTCTCCTCTGGCATGTCGTAAAATACAATTAAGAGGGGTAGATTGATGAAACCCGACAATGTAAAAGAGCAAACAGCTACAGAAACGGAGAAAACTTAAACAGTGGATGACGATTTAGATAACATAGTCAAAGGCATAAAATACAATTGAGTGGAACATCCCATAGTGAAAGGTACAAAATCAAATTGATTGGAAATTTTCTGTCTGTTATATGTGGCATTGGACATGACAAGGACTGATGATGATGACCACATAGGGACCTCCATCTGTGCTTACAATGCTTACTGAATAATCAATACAATAAGACGCTCCAGGCACTTCACTTTACACTCCAAGGTGGCAACTGAGAAACCATTGAATACCAGATTTGATCCCCAACCTGTTGTATTTTTGACAGATGCAAAATTAGCAATCCAAGCACTCCAGTCCAAAAAATTGCCAGATCTACAGACCCTACTGTCTAAGCTGTGCAAGCAGCCCAAGGCCTTCTTGCAGTGGATACCATCTCACTGTGGAATACCAGGAAATGAAACAGCAGACTGACTGGCCAAGGAAGGTGCTGCAGGAGAGCAACCTGATGTGCCATTTACCTACCACCAAAAGAAAAGGATGATTAAATCAATCAGAAAGCCACAAATACCAACACAAGACGATTACTATAATATGAGCAGATTGGAACAAGTTGTCATTCTGCGCCTTAGAATAGGACACAATCGACTCCGCAGCCACATGCATAAAAAATTCAAGATTGGCAATTCAGCCATGTGTACATGCACATCAGACTGCAGAACACATACTTCAAAACTTCCCCGAATATGATATATTGAGGCAAACTCACTGACCTAATGAAACAACACTGGACAGAAAACTACAGACTTCTGTGTGAGCTACAAAAGACAGTGAAATTTATACAAGAGACAACATTGACTATATAGACAATATTTCAAGCGAACAAAAGGAAGGAAGCAGTAACAAATTAATTTTAAAAATAAAAATTCAAGGATTACCTAATCCTAAGCAGCTGCTGCAATTGGAGCCAAAGGCATAGACATCATCATCATCTGTAATGAAGATAGCCTCATTTCCTGAGCTTCCAAAGACAGAGATTTTTTTGATAGTTGCTAGAAGCTCTGTATCTAAAACTAAGAAGATAGGCCAGCGACTGAAGTCTGCGACATGGTGTGATGGAGGTAACTCTGGATATCGGAAACTTATTTGTGTAGATATTGGGTTCCGTGGAATGTCAGACACTACTGGGCATGCATCTTTATCACCGTCCGACATGTTGTGATTCTATCAGTAATTCACACAGGATAGTGTGTAACACTGACCTGAAAAAAATTAACAAAATATATTTAAACTGACAGAGTGGAGTACAGTCATTTTCAACAGGTCAAACTCACAAAACACTCAGCAAGGCATTAAAAATGCTAAGACATCTATCTGAAAAATGAAATCAAAATCACAGCATATCCGTTATAGGATGTCACCATCAACCACAGTAAACGAGTCGTTGATTTTCTAAGCACCAGTTATACATTTAGTAGTTTGCCATTGCTTTCTGAAAGGTGAAGTTTATTTATACCGTTCACAAAAATTCAAGGGAACAAATTTGCTTCCAAACTGCCCGGCGTTTGAACAAGTTACTCTTGTGTTGTGATGGAGCTCACTACCGCTAAGCCCCTTAAGATATCTATCTATGTACTTTTAAATAACCCAGGAAACTGATTCATGAAATTGTAAGAGCTAGATGGCAAAATGCCTGTTGTTGCTGGGGCTCTGCAAGGGAGCAAAGAATAATAATACTGCGACCTACAAGGCATGTCATGAGAGGTGACTGAGGTAGGGGCATAGGGAAGCTAGCCTAGTAAATAAAAAGCATAGCAGAAATCTAATGTGCATATCTGGCACAATTATTTAAATAAACAGGTTGAATAAACAGGTCACAAATAAATAGGTTGCATGCCCTGGCCAAATTGTTGATTAGGGATTGCAGGGTAGCCTCACTGTGTGCAACAAAGGTAGCATCGTCAGCTAAATGAAACTCCTTAAGAAGAATTTCTGTCGTTTTTGTTTTGGCTTTTGAACGAGCCAAGTTGAAGATTGAACCATCAGATCTAGTGTGAATGAAAACATCAGCATCCCCAAAGACATGGTATAATAAGATTGTGAAGAAGATGCCAAAGAGAGTGGGGGCGAGGACACAGCTCTGTTTGACTCCACTCTTAACCTTGAAGCTATCAGATGTGCTGCCATCAAACTGTGCTCTCCATTTCTCTCTCGCACGCGCGATCACCGCTTAGACTGATGTACCAGATATCCCCATAAATCTGATTCATGTGGAAATCTGATTCATGCAGCCTTAGCATTGGTGTGTTTTGTCATATCTTCAGTGCCATTTAGAGCTCTGGTGCTTATCCTTTGGCGATGCTCTCCATTTGTACCTAGCCTGGGCAGCTGATAAGGAGCATGAGCCTTCCCATTTTGCACAAACCCCCTGTCCACCCTACAGTTTAAATCAAAGGAAAGACAAAGTCCATATGTTTAGAATCAAGCAGGGTTTGCAGGAGATGTCAGAAGGTGAAATACACACATGACCATCAACTGCGTTGTGTCCCCTCTCTGGATTTGTGGTCAAGGTTTACTCGTCTGGCCCTTTGCATAACCATGCTGACCCACAAGACAGTGGGAATTTTCTATTAGGTTTACTCCCCAAGCCTTTAGCTCTCCTGAGCCCCCTCTACAAGGCAGTGAATTTAACAGTTGCAGATGGTACCGTCTACTGTCAGGGAAGTAACACATCAACAAATATTACTTTAAATGGTAATCATGTAACACCAGTTCAAATATTTTTCTTTCTTTAGTCTATAGTCACTGCCAGTTTTTCTCTTGACGAAGAAATCAACGCATGAATAGGTAGTGCAGCTACCACATTCTGCAAACTATTGAAGAGAATGCGGGACAACACAAAAATTAACATTGCAAATGAAGATTCAAATTTATTGAGCCTGTATAATCAGTTAATTACTATATGGTTCAGAAATAGTGGCCATATAGTAAAGAGCTAATTATACAAGGCATGAGAGAAGAATTAACATCTTTCAACTTCAATGTTTCTGCTAAATTATGAACATCGGGTAGTGCAACAAGTTAACCAACTCTGAAATACTGCAAACTTGTCACATGGCAATGCTAGCAATAGAAAACTAAGATGGCTAGGACATCGGACATGTGAGAAAAATGGAAAATACAAATAGCTGCATACCCAAACAAGTGTTGTTCTGTAAACCTTCGAAAGGGAAGAGATACCAAGGCAGACAAATGCTCAGATATAATGATATCTAAAAGGTCTCAAATGAGGAACTTTTCTAATGGTTACAGTAAATAGAAAAAAAACTAGCTGATGATCGAGGTATGTGGAAAACAACATCTTTTAAAAAGAGACTTAGGGACAGGGATACACCTGAAGGCAAGGGCGACAAGCTCATACTCAGAAGTCGTCACAGGTAACTTGAGTAACACACCTTGCCGTCTCAGAGTCCGTCTGTAAAGATGAAAAAATGCATAGATACACACTACACAGTATCATGGTATGAGTTATACAACTCACTCTATACTGGTATAGGTTAGGTAGTGTTTATATTAGTGTACTCACGCCACTACGGTATAGTGTTACGCACTGTTCTACTTGACTCCACTGAGTATTCACAACTTTTCACACCTGTCACGTCTGAGCTTCTCCAATTTCCAAGTAATCCAAGCAGGCCAGATTCTGAGATTGAGACTGCTTAATTATCAAGTTGATATCATTCAGTTATTTATAAATTATGCGTAAGTAAAGTCAAAAACAGGATATCATCTCTTGATTGCGAAACTACTGTTCGTGCACTGGGGCAGACACAGGCACTCAGCAACTAATCACTATAATCATATTTTCGATCAATGTTTGCAGTCTGTGGCGACTGAGAATTGTTGATCTTGTAGGTGGCCAGGATGATGTTGACATTTTTGTTGCTGGCACTAAATATTATTTACTTTCAACAAAAGCTAAACGTAAAAGTATCTATAATTCTTACTTACTTATCTCATCCGCCAATACATATATCGTAATTTTACCGATCAAAACAACTTGGACTGAAAAATATAGATTTTCTGTAAAATACAGTTATTGAATATTTATAATTCGTTTGAACCAACAGTGCAATGGGTCAATACACAATACGTAAATATTAGATTGAATCGTTACTTTATGGTACAGTTTTTTTTAAATGTTGAACCCGGTTGAACTTTTCTAGTTGGCACATAAAACAATATGGTAGCTCTTTGGAGACATCGGTGACTTTCTGCTATTTCAAAGTACCCCAAATGGCATATACCGTCTCAAAAATATTAGCGACAGGTGTATATTTCGTTAGAGACTGGCTGTTTTGCTCTGAATCGATTGCAATATTTGTAGCATCTTTATTTTTCTTCAATATCTTGCGCCTTCTTAGAAATCTGTTCGTTTGTTTTTGTCAGTGGAAGTATAAAAACATCCAAATTCCGAACTCGACAGACAGTGACACCCAAACTCCAACAGTATACAAGGACGCTGTGGGTTGCAGAAGAGACAGTGATGATAAGCAAAGTATGAGAAATTATTCACATGAAACGAAAACATATGACATGGCAGCATTTTCAATTCAAGGTCGGAGAAAAACAATGGAAGACCGTTTTAATTCAATATCACATGATTATGAAAGCAACCACTCAGTGTATGCGGTGTTCGATGGACATGGTGGAGAGGTAGGCCTATATAAGTTATTATTATTGTTAAAGATGTCATTTAAGCTATCTTGAAAGGGTGTAGAGACCTCACATTTACATTGCTCACAGGCCCAGACCTTGCTTCCCCTCATGAGATTTCCTACAGTGCAAGCAGACTAGTCTGGTTAACAAAGCAAGTATTATTAATTTTAGATCAACAGCATTTTCATACCTACTTTGTGTTACCAGAGCCAAATATGGACAATGAGCAAAGCGCAGTCACAAAAAATAGCTATATGTGAAATGCGCTGCCTGCGAAAAATTACCAACGACAACAGAAAAGACAGTCACCAACATCATCATAAGAAAGAAAGTTGGCACAGAACCTAGGTTGAATTACATTGAGAAACAAAGAATGAAGTGGTTTGGCCACTTAATAAGAATGCATCCAAACTCCAGAGTCTTCTACATCAGAACGTCAGGAAAGATGACGAGAGGAGACCTCGAAAAAGATGGTTAGATGGCATAGCAGAATCCTGTCAAGGAGCAAAAATAATCACCCAAGCCACCAGAACAGCGCAAGACAAAACAAAAACCTTGACACTGGGCAACACCGGTAGCAGTGGTGTGATGACAAAAGAAGACGAGAGAGAGAGTAACAGAAGAGTCAATTCTGGAGTAGAAGACTGCCAAGTCTGTTTCATTGCACACACCACATTTTCATCCCACTAGATTTGATAAAAAAAAAGTTCCACAATCCTGTCCTGTGTCCATTTTAGTCACCAAGACATCTGCTCTACTACCCAACAAAAGGGTGCCAAGATACACAATCCCTCTGAAATTGTAAGCCTACCATACCAAAATTTTGTGAAAATCATGAGTCATAAATATAGCTATAGATGTTGTTGTTGTTAATCATTTCTATATTGTTTTTCTCTGCAAGTAATTAGTATTCATGATTTTATCCTGTCATTCAAAATAATTTTGGCACACAAACTTCTATGATATACAATATTTTACAATTTGCTCTCTTTATGAAAACTGTTTTACAGTTTGCTGCAGAATACATTGAGGAACAGCTGTTTCGATCTTTACGTAAAGAATTTATGCAAGGAAGCTTTAACTCATCTCCCGATATGGTCAAACAGGTATTACAGTTTGCCAGCTGTTATTTTTTTTTTTCACTGTCATATCTTGAAATAATTAAACATCACTGATTGATTGATAGAACCATCATCATTGCACTTCAGTGAGTAATGATGTGTGCTCCGATCTCTTTCTTACACAGGAAGATCTCAGTGGCAGTACATGAACTCCATAGCACTGGCTAGTGTCTCTGGTGTAATTTAGAAGATCAGTGAAACTATTTGTAGAATTGAAAATCAAATATCTGAGTTTACGGTCAAAGTTCAGAGGAGTGTAACAAAGATGATGAGCACATGTGTCATTATTTACACTGTTGGTTCTGTCATCAGAACCAGATCACTGTGGGCTTACTCAGCAAAAAAAAAACATGAAGACAATGAGGACTGTGGTGCCTTTTAAGCAACAACATCAATCATGGCTATGGAAATTGCCAGAGCTATCAGTGAACAACAGACTACACATGTGATTATCATATCAGCATGTCACCTAATGATGTGATTATCATATCAGCATGTCACCTAATGATGTGATTATCATATCAGCATGTCACCTAATGATGTGATTATCATATCAGCATGTCACCTAATGATGTGATTATCATATCAGCATGTCACCTAATGATGTGATTATCATATCAGCATGTCACCTAATGATGTGATTATCATATCAGCATGTCACCTAATGATGTGATTATCATATCAGCATGTCACATAATGATGTGATTATCATATCAGCATGTCACCTAATGATGTGATTATCATATCAGCATGTCACCTAATGATGTGATTATCATATCAGCATGTCACCTAATGATGTGATTATCATATCAGCATGTCACCTAATGATGTGATTATCATATCAGCATGTCACCTAATGATGTGATTATCATATCAGCATGTCACCTAATGATGTGATTATCATATCAGCATGTCACCTAATGATGTGATTATCATATCAGCATGTCACCTAATGATGTGATTATCATATCAGCATGTCACCTAATGATGTGATTATCATATCAGCATGTCACCTAATGATGTGATTGAAAAGGGTAGAAAGCAGAAGGATTGACTTCATTACGCCTGGTTTTATCCAATATGGCTCGGTCTCTCAGAAATGACATGCCGAAAGTATTGTACAAAGCACAAACTCTGTAGCTCCTACTAGAGCCCTAGATGTTTTTTCTCTGGAAAAAATGCACTTTTGAACAGAACAGTGCGGTCTAGATTCAAACCTGCAACCTCAGAACACACAGAAAGGACTTAGCCACCCACAGAGACCCACTAATAATGTGGTTGATGTATTGTTGTTTACAAAGCTCTTATAAATTTTTCCTATTTTCTTTTTTTTTGTCTATTTTTCTTCTATAGATACTTACTAGCATGATCCGGACAATTGATGCTCAGCTGGTTTGCATATCACGGGACAGAATGGATTTATCAGGTACCAGGTTTAATATTTTCACTAGACACAGATGAAATGGTACATTTATGTTATGTTATTCGATCGGTGTCATGGCACATTGGGCATTCCATGCGTCCTCCGCTGCAGCAGCCATCCAAAAGTCCACTTGCTCACCATGCCCATAAGAAGTAGATTAGTCTTCTTCTTGCGTTCACCCGCTGTAAATTCAGGCAGAAGTCATGACGCCTGGTATTGCGCTTCTGAGTTTTGTGTGAGGCCTGCTTACCATTGTACTGGTTCCCTCACCATAACGGAGAGCCTTCGCCGTCTTCAGAGGTACTTGAAGTTTAGATCCCTCAAGTGTGATCGTTGCAGGAAACCTGTTGTCCACGAAACACTCGCCTAGCGTCTTCGTACTATCGGTACTTTTACAACCAGTAATGATTAGTGAAGTGCAACTTCCCTATCAGATTTTCTGCCTTTCGTGAGGTTGTTCCGTACGCATCGTTTGATAAACACTCTTTAATGATCAGTTGATTAGTATATCTTCTCTCTCTACCACGAAGACAACACTGTATGGCATGTCCAAACTTAACTCCTAATTCTCACAATCGGTCCAGTGTCTGAGACTCGCCCACATCACACATCAGAGTGTGCACCGCATTGATGACAGCGGCTCTGTCCATACTTCTGCCAGCCTGAGTTAGGGCATTGTTTGCAAGAAAGTCACCATGTTCATTGCCCTTCACTCCATCATGTCCGGGTGTTTACAGCCAAGTCATTGTCTTGTCTTAAATGGTACAGTGTTCAGGGTAGCCCCAGTTGTGTATACAAATCTGTATAGAATGTGAAGTGTTAGAAGTATTAAACCGCAACATTGTGAGGTAGCCAGTTCTCCTTCCCCTTTACTTTTGCTTATGCAACTCAGTGAGTGTTGTACTAATTATGCAGCTTGATTAGAGCGCATCTAAACCAGGAAGTTCATCAGACTGGTCACACCAAAATGAGACAACTTGTGTACACCAACTTTAAAATAGGCGTCTGTGGCTTAGCGGTAGTGAACTCGATCATAACCGAAGAGTATGTTTCAAACTCCTACGGGCAGTTTGGAAGCAAATTTTTCCAGTGGGTTTTTAAGAACAGTAAAAATAGTCCTCACCATTTGAAAAGTAATGACAAACTACTGAATATATAATATTCACAAAACAGATGAGACTGCAGTAAAACTATTTGATTGGCAAAACACGTAATCACAAAGTACTAATGTTTAAGTAATGCCTAGAAACTCAACAACTCATTTACTGTGGTTGATGGTCATCCTGTAAAGAAGATGCCAGGATTTTTATTTTCACCAATGGCCTGTGCCATTATCCTGGCAAGTATGATGACAGCATGTCCTTCAGGTTTAAAAAAACTGTTGTTACTGCCTGTAGTACCGCTTATTAGGGCGGTGTAGGACAGGTGTGACAAGAACCTAGGAATTTAATGGCTGCACGGCTAGTGCAGTCACCTGAGTTGTTCAGGTTAGGATTTTTCATTTATGACTACAACAACAAAACTCCTTTGCCTTACCATGAATTGAACACAGGTATCCTGCATGGAAGCTGCGCTCAAATCCATTACTGCCCACCAGAATTCTTTAGAAAGGGCTTACAACCTGAAGCAGATGGCAGCCATTTATCAGAGAATCCAGAATCCCAATCTAGTTAAATCGCAGAAGAAGAGGAACCAGGATTGAAGATTTAAGCTTCCAGAAAATAACAGCACAACAGATATATGAGTTATCTCATCAATAAAAATCGAACTGGTACAGTTGTGCACTGTTGAAGATATTCCAAGAAGATCAGTGCATCTATGGACATGTCCGAGATACAATGATGATATTCAATACCGAAACCTGATAAACTGCGGACACATTGTCCACTAGGACATGTTGTTGTATAGATGGCTTACCAATAAGATTTTATGAACATTACATTGAGAACATAAAATCCCACATAAAATCCCACTTTGTAATACCACATCAAACAGTCTAGAAAAATAATGTGGAGAAAAGCAAACGGTGGATGCAACCCAGAGCACTACAACATAAAAACACTAACAGAAAAGCGCAGATGACAGTCTTGACTTAGAATGGGACACTGCGGTCTCATAGCACACCTCCGTACAATGGGTCTCAGGGACTCGGCTGCCTGCACCTGTGGTGCACCAAAGCAGTCCCCAAAGCACTTGCTCCAGCCTGAGCAGCATGAGAACGGAAATCAGGCGAACACGAACAATCCTTCAGTACAAACTATGAGGGAGTATGGTGAAGATCTCAAACACACCACCCTGTGTATGACACAGAAGAAAAGAAGTACCACACCTACTGAGTTATGATGCTCGTCCATCACGGGTGATGACGACCACACAAATTTTCATCCAAGGGAATGTAGTTGCGTTATGTTTGTCTGTGTGTGCGTAGATGACTAGTGAGCCCGATACGGCTTGAAATGTTCTTGTACAGTATGGGAAAGGTATACTTGCACTTGTGGGAAGTTTTACTGCCTTTCTGTTTTGACGTTTTTGTTCCATCTGTGCTGTTCTACCTGCCTCGCAACTGAGCATGATACCTAACTGAGTTGTACTGTAGTATGATATCACAGTTATATCTTTCTTACAATATTGTATTTTTGTCCCCAGGGTCAACAAGTATCATAGTCTTTCAGAAAGAGAATGTTTTAACTGTTGCTAATATTGGCGATTCAAGGGCCGTCATGTCTACAAACAAGGGCAAGGTTATACCTTTGTCAACAGATCACAAACCATCTGATGTGAGTTCTGTCATTTTTAAATCTAGGTTTCTTCTATTTCAAACACTCTATATCGACCACTTGTTAACTACTCTGTGATTTGTATGTAATCTGAGCCTAAGAGCTATTGTACGCTGTGCCAGTTATGTGCCTACAAGCAGGCCAGCACATCCAATTTCTGTGATGCTTTTTATTTACTAGGGTAGCTTCCCTAGGTCCTACATCAGTCGCTCCTTGTAGGTTGCAGTGGTACTATTTTTGTTTCCATTGCGCCGGATCACACAGGCAAAAATCAAGGTTTGGAAACTTTGTACTTGTTTCTAATCATCATCATCATGAGCCACGCTAATTGTTGTGTGGGATCATGGATCCTACTTCGTATGCCCTACATCAGCTGATTTTTAAACCACATTATGTATGTGATATGCGTCCTAGAGCATGTGTTTGTTGTTGCTGTTAGCGCAATATACCTGTAATCCAGCACATCTTATATCTGCTTGCAGTTTATTCAAATCAACTCCTAAGGCACAACAATACATTTTAAAAAGTATTTGACCTAGTTGAGTCCATTCCACTCATCATCATCAAATAGCTTGTCCTGAGCAGAACTTTGCCACCCCAACAGTCCTCCGGAACTTCTCTCTCTCAAAGGCCAGATGTCCTGCCTCTACAGCCGTCATGTTCAGACCATCAGTTACATCCTGAATCCATCTCCTCCGTGGTCTTCCTCTTCTTCTCTTTGCCGGTATGCCTCCTTCCATGATGGTCTTCTCCAGCCCTTCATTTTTTTATATGTCCAAACTATCTCAATTTTCTCTTTCATATTTGTAGCATCAGCCAGTTTTCTTTGATTTTGAGTTCTTTCTGGATAGATCTATTTGTTCTCTTCTCTGTCCTTGATATACGGAGGACTTTTCTGTAACAATTATAAAGCACATATATGTTTTTCCACTACCTTGTTACATGTCCATGCTTGACACCCATACGTTGCCACTGGGAATATGCATGCTTCTAGTATTATGATCTTTGTTTTCCTATCAGTTCCGTTCCATACTGTTTTTAGTTAATTTTTTGTAAAGCCACATTTGTTCTTTTAATTTTCTTCATCCCATTTCCATCTCTTGTTAGCAGGGAACCAAGATATTCAAAACTGTTCACATTTTCTCTCCATTGGTACATATGTTCTTTGTCATGTTTATTTTATCAGCTGTCTTCTTCTTCTTTGCGTTCGTTCTTTACGACAAATGTTAATCACTCTTTGTGATATGTTTGATCTTTGCCAAGAACGTGTATACATTGGTTTGGTATGCCCCTAAACGCATAGACTTCTACACGCTTAGGACACATGCATCCTATTTCAGCCAAACCTCCTTAGTCGCCTCTTCGACATGCATGGCAGGTAACAGTGGTTCTATTCTTTACACCCCAAATTTGGGCCCCAGTAACCACTCGGGAGGATCAGCTGTCATTTTTGTTGTTTTTATGATATTGAGATATATATTTTTTTAATTTTGCTCCTGCTTTTCCATTATTTTGGACATATAAAGAAACACAATGGGTAGGAGAAGACTATTATGGAAGGAAGCATTCGACGAAGAGGAGACCACAGAAAATATGGATTCAGGATTTAATATAATTTGAGCATGATGGTGGCGGATGAGGACATCTGACCTATGAGAGAGAGAAATTCCAAAGGACTGTTAGGGTGGGCAAAGTTCTGCTCACTACAGGCTAGCTGATGATTACTTCCATTATTAATTTCTCGATCCCTTTTATCATGTCACGTTAAACAAATAGCTACAGAATCAAGTATTCCACACACAAATAGTATTATCCTGCTGTCTATTTAATTGTTCATTTGAGGATCATCTTCATCGGACATGTCAATAATTGCTCCATCTCCTCCCAAGCATGTATTTCAGTGTGTTTAGACTAACTACTTCCATTCTGTGTTGATTAATTACATCTACTGGGGTTTCTCTGATGGTTTTCCCATCTTGCCGCACTTATCGGTATGCATAACTTGCGCAACCGAGTTATAGAATACTCTTTTTATCTTCTTGGTTCAAATCTTCAGAGCGTATATTTTCTCTTAGAGCTTGATGATATCGCTTTGTCCATAGAAGACCCATTCTTGATGCAGCATTGCTCCCAGTGCATCTGCTCTCTCATTGCCTTCATCCTAGAATGACCTAGGTCAAAGATGAAGGTAAGTGTCTGGATTATCACATTTTTTATTAATTGCATCCACTGGATCCCAAAGAACATACACCAGAAGTCTCATGAAGAAGTAGTAAATAATTACTGTTTTTTTACATTGCAGCCCAAAGAGCAACAGAGGATTGTAGATGCTGGTGGCTTTGTCACGTTTAATGGGGTATGGCGGGTCGCAGGTGTTCTAGCAACATCTCGAGCTTTTGGTGATTACCCCTTGAAGCAGCGGAAGTTTGTAACAGTAGAGCCGGAGTTTAATGTGTTTGATACACGGGAGTTCAAACCTCACTTTATCATCTTAGCTACAGATGGATTATGGGATGTGTTTAGTAATGAGGAGGCTGTGCAATTTATCAGGTAATATTAATGTGGTAACACTAAATTAAAATCATAGCATATCTTTTACAAGACTTCACCATGAGCCACAGTAAACAAGTTGTAGATTTCCTTGGCACCACTTATACATTCAGTAGTTTGCCATTACTTTTTTTACTCATTGCCATTTATAAAATTATATGCAAACAAGTTTGCTTCCAAACTCGCCATGTGTTGCCGGGGCTCGAAGGACAAAAAAATAGTAACACTTCGACCTACAAGTCATGTCATAGAGGCGACTGAGGTAGGGGCCTAGAGAAGCTACCTAGTAAATAAAAAGTGTTGCAGAAATCGAATGTGCTGGCCTACTTGTAGATGTATAACTGGCAAACGTACAATCGCTCTTAGGCTCGGATCACATACAAATCACTAAGAGTGGTTAACAAGTGGTCGATATGGAGCGTTCGAAGAAGAAGCTTCCAAACTGCCTGCCACAGAGTATGAACCAGGTACACTTATGTTGTGGTCGAGCTCACTACCGCTTAAGCTACAGGCGTCCAGAAAATAGTAGTTTCAAATTAAGTAATTAACTGGTGGAAGCAGCCAATAGCAAAGTTGATAGCGCTGTGCAATAGTTGTCTACACTGAAAAAGAAATCAACGCAAGAATTGAAATAGCAGCTGTAACATTCAAATCATTAGTCAATATATGAAGATCATCATCTTACAGGACACGACTAGAATCAATATATACAAATCAAATGTCGCTCAGTCTTACTCTATGGATCAGAGACATGAAAGCAACTACCGAAACAGAATTGCATAAACGCTTGAGCGTTGCTCGAGCAAAAAGTTCACAGGCATCAGAGATGCATTGAGGTAGCCTGCACACAGAGCATCAGACATACAATGGAAATAAACGTAGCAAGAGGAAGGGTTAGGACGATCTTAAGAATGCAGAAAACCTTGAGCACTAAGCAGTTAAATGGAATCCTGGAGGCAAGAGAGTTAGGGGACGCTCTAGAAAGACATGGAGACGAACCAGAGAAAGAGAAGAGGTGGGAAAGACCTGAAATGAACTAAGATGGCTGGCTCAAGACAGATCTGGTTGGAGGAAATGTGTTGATGCCGTATACTTCAAGGGGTGTTAATAGAAGAAGAATTTAAAAGTGGAAGAAGTTGTCGATAGCAAAGTTGATAACACTGCGCTAGTTATCCTGTGTTATGGAAATTCTGGGGTTCAATGCCAGCTTGATAAAAAATTCAGCCAGTGCTCTTGATTGATTGAATCAAAGAATTAGCTAAACCAGAAATTAACATTATTCATTAGTACTCAAATCTAATTGACTGTCATGAAGCTATACAGCAACAGACTCTTATGTATATTGTCAGTTTGCAGGTCTGGTTATATGAAGCTATGCAGCAACAGACTCTTATGTATATTGTCAGTTTGCAGGTCTGGTTATATGAAGCTATGCAGCAACAGACTCTTATGTATATTGTCAGTTTGCAGGTCTGGTTATATGAAGCTATGCAGCAACAGACTCTTATGTATATTGTCAGTTTGCATGTCTGGTTATATGAAGCTATGCAGCAGCAGACTCTTATGTATATTGTCAGTTTGCAGGTCTGGTTATATGAAGCTATGCAGCAGCAGACTCTTATGTATATTGTCAGTTTGCAGGTCTGGTTATATGAAGCTATGCAGCAACAGACTCTTATGTATATTGTCAGTTTGCAGGTCTGGTTATATGAAGCTATGCAGCAACAGACTCTTATGTATATTGTCAGTTTGCATGTCTGGTTATATGAAGCTATGCAGCAACAGACTCTTATGTATATTGTCAGTTTGCATGTCTGGTTATATGAAGCTATGCAGCAACAGACTCTTATGTATATTGTCAGTTTGCAGGTCTGGTTATATGAAGCTATGCAGCAACAGACTCTTATGTATATTGTCAGTTTGCTGGTCTGGTTATATGAAGCATGCAGCAACAGACTCTATGATATTGTCAGTTTGCTGGTCTGTTTATATGAAGCTATGCAGCAACAGACTCTTATGTACATTGTCAGTTTGCTGGTCTGGTTATATATAGCTATGCAGCAACAGACTTTATGATATTGTCAGTTTGCAGGTCTGGTTATATGAAGCTATGCAGCAACAGACTCTTATGTATATTGTCAGTTTGCAGGTCTGGTTATATGAAGCTATGCAGCAACAGACTCTTATGTATATTGTCAGTTTGCAGGTCTGGTTATATGAAGCTATGCAGCAACAGACTCTTATGTATATTGTCAGTTTGCTGGTCTGGTTATATGAAGCTATGCAGCAACAGACTCTTATGTACATTGTCAGTTTGCTGGTCTGGTTATATGAAGCTATGCAGCAACAGACTCTTATGTATATTGTCAGTTTGCAGGTCTGGTTATATGAAGCTATCAGCAAGACTTTATGATATTGTCAGTTTGCAGGTCTGGTTATATGAAGCTATGCAGCAACAGACTCTTATGTATATTGTCAGTTTGCAGGTCTGGTTATATGAAGCTATGCAGCAACAGACTCTTATGTATATTGTCAGTTTGCAGGTCTGGTTATATGAAGCTATGCAGCAACAGACTCTTAGTATATTGTCAGTTTGCAGGTCTGGTTATTGAAGCTATGCAGCAACAGACTTTATGTATTGTCAGTTTGAGGTCTGGTTATGAAGCTATGCAGCAACAGACTCTTATGTATATTGTCAGTTTGCAGGTCTGGTTATATGAAGCTATGCAGCAACAGACTCTTATGTATATTGTCAGTTTGCAGGTCTGGTTATATGAAGCTATGCAGCAACAGACTCTTATGTATATTGTCAGTTTGCTGGTCTGGTTATATGAAGCTATGCAGCAACAGACTCTTATGTATATTGTCAGTTTGCAGGTCTGGTTATATGAAGCTATGCAGCAACAGACTCTTATGTATATTGTCAGTTTGCAGGTCTGGTTATATCTCAATATTTATTGATTGATTGATAGGACCATCATCATTGCACTTTGGTGATTAACCATGGGTGCTCCGATCTCTTTCTAACAAAGGAAAATCTCAGCAGCATTGCAAGAACTCCGTAGCACCGGGTGAGGGTTCCCAATATAATTTTGAAAATGGTGAAAATATTTTGGAGGAGTTTTATTTTTTTATTTGTTTAATGAATTTGCTCAGGCAGTTTCTTTCCAGTCTGCTCTTCTTCTCGATTTTGAACTTTGGTTCCTCAATGTAGTTTTCGATTTGGTTCTTTTATGTGCTCAGCTTGAACACAGGACCTAAGTTCTATCCCCCATCTCCGATAGAATTAGGAATTCATTCTCACCTACCCTGTGATTGGGATCTCTGGAAAAATATCCCGATGGTTCCACGAGGGAGCGAACCTAGTACTTTTGGAACAAGATGCGAGCACATAACCTCTACGCCAAGAAGACTCCTCAATATTATCTTTTTTATATGCATATTCTCAAAATTATCTTTTTTTTTGTACTCAACAGTGAAAGGCTAGATGAACCACATTTCGGAGCTAAGAGTCTGGCATTGCAAGCCTATTACCGAGGATCCCTGGACAATATCACAGTTATGGTCATCAACTTCAAGAAGAAACGAGCGCTTCAAAAGAGATACAATAAACAGAAAGCCGATGCAGTGCTACAAGAATCTACAAATAATGAAAATTTATAGAAAATAATCTTGGAACCTTGATTTGAACATAACTAGTTTTTGATCTCAGTTTTCCCTGTGTGATAATTTAGCGTGACAACAGGGCCACAGCAAGTCTTGATGCTATTCCAGTTTTTGGTGCAATTTTGGTTTTCTTCCATTCTTCGCTTGTTGATTTTAACATAGTGTAAATTTGTAGTCAAATTTTGCGTGTGGACATCAATGTATTAACTGATTAGCTACTGAATTAAAAACTGGTTGTCGTTGAATTAAATTTAGGTCCTATTTTCTCATTGCAAGTGTATGTACAAATTCTGTTGCAGTTTTATTAATTATTAACAGATTTTTATGAGTAATATTCCATTTTGTAGGTAAATGAATTTTCTTTAACACTTTCGCTGCCACCCATTTTTCAACCAAGTCTGGCTCACTGCCACACTAATTTTTGGGCATGATCAGTTTCAGGGTGATAATTTCAAAAATCATAAAAATAAACTTAGAACTTTGAAACTATAAGAAAATGTTCATGTATGGATGAGCTACTGACCTGTCTATATGTACAGTATATTCTTCATAATCCACAAGCTACTGCTGTAACTGCTCTTGGCGTTGCTCCTCGTACCTATCCACAGTATGACACGCCCCTGTTTTCCAGGTGGGTATCCATCACCTACTCCTGTGCACCAGGGAATATCTGCTGTTGATCTATAAACATCGTCACTTGAATCAAATTCCAAATTTGTATCGCATTCAGAGCCTGTTTTATCTCTATCAGTGGCTAAGAAGTCCAAATCAGAGTCATTGTAGACCTGACTATCATCAACTACATCACTCATTTTGAAAATCTTTGTTTATTTATGAAAAATCATGATAAATTTGTTCACAATCAGACTTATTTTATTTTTAACACATGTACGCTAGATTCACCATTTTGGAGCACTCTTCTAAACAATATGGAAGTAGTACGTAATGTAATACTAGTGCACGGTCATCGAAACTCTCCATGAAAAATATGTACCCTGGGATGACAAAAGTCTACCACGGCAGTGAAAGGTAGTTTGTGTTTGCCAAATTTTGGCAGCAAAAGTGTTAAGATACTTCCAAAACAAAAAATAGTGGCTCTCCCAGCAGCTTAAAGGGCCAATCAGTTAAGTAGTAATTTGTAGTGTATTGTGAGTTAAGTATACTAATATTGCTTGATGCATTGATTTTAATCGTTATATTTTTATATAGTGATATTTTTTTATATTTTGAGCAAATGATATCAAAGTGGGTGGGGGTTGTATGAAGAGATGTATAATATTCCATGTATATATTTACATAGAGAGATTGTTTAAGACTTCTTTCTGAGAGGTTTCTATACTGGTGGGTTTATGAAGATTTAGGATTGATAGATAGGACCATCATAATTGTACTTCGATGAATAACCATGTGTGCTCCAATCCCACTATTACACAGGAGGATCTCAGCTGTAGTGCACAAACTCTGTGGCATCAATGAGAGTCCCAAATGTAACTTAGAAGATGGTGAACATTTTTGTAGGAATTTTATTTGAGTATTTTGTTTTGTTAATTTTCCCAAGCAGCAGATTTGCAGCCTTCTCTTATCAACTTTCAACTGCCATTGGTTTTTTACAGTGTTTTGTTGCCTTTTCTAATAAGACTGAGAGCTCAATTTCACCTACATTGAGAAAGGGTTGATATTTTGAACACCCTCACAGAGTGAGACCACAAAGAAGATTTTCATTTAAACCAATCCATGTCAACTACTAGATTGTAGGAGCTGGGTTTGAAGATTGGAGTAGCAATCCATGTCAACTACTAGATTGCATGAGCTGGGTTTGAAGATTGGAGTAGCAAGAAAAGAACAGCATAACAAGTATATGAGTAGGCTCATCAATCAAAATCGAACTGGTTATGTCAGTCGCTGGACGCTGTTGGAGATATTGCAAAGGAGATCAGAGCACCTATGACATGTCCGGAGTGCAACGAAGATATTCCAAACTGAAACTGAAAAGGTCGCTGGTAAAATATCCTGATCGTTTCGCCCATGGAATGAAACAAGTACCTAATTAAAAGTCTGTGACTCGTCATTCAAATAACATTTTATTCTTCTTCGAACGCTCCACATCAGCCACTTGTTAACCACTCTGTGTGATTTGTATGTGATCTGAGTCTAAGAGTTATTGTACGTTGTGCCAGTTATGCACCTACAAGTAGGCCAGCCGATTTCTGCGATGCTTTTTATTTACTAGGATAGCTGCCCTAGGTCCTACATCAGTCGCCTCTACGACATGCCTTGTAGGTTGCAGTGGTACTATTCTTTGCTTCACTTGCGGGCCCCGGTACCACACGGGCGACATGTTATTCTAAACTGTCTACTGCAGGCGGAGCTCAACAAAATAACATGACCCACACCCACCACATCCAAAGAGAAACTATATGGTGAAGCTTAAATCCTGAAACAGACAGCAGCCTATATCAGAGAATCTGAAATCTCAATCTAAAATGACTGATGACCCAGAATAATATCATCATTATATTGTATTTTTTATATATATGAATATTGAAAGCTGCAGTAGCGTAGTTGTTAGTGAAGCCGCTTCTTATGCACATGGTTAGGGTTCAATTCCACAGTGGACATGAAATATTTTTCCAACTGTAGCATTATTTAGGTTGACCCAGCTTTAATTGGGTACCAGAAAAAGCACTGGGAAGTAAAGGTGACCGATTCGATGTTGACCACATCACCTATCTTGTGCCGACGGTCAATGAAAAATATGGGCCTAACACCGGTTTACCCAATATACCTTAAGGTATGAAAAAGGGTACCTTTATTATTTTTTTAAAATTTAAATATTAGACATAAGTTTTATAAATGACTCTACTTTTATTATAGCAAATTTCTTCTCAAGTTGATACAGAGATTTATATGTTGAGGGATGAGTAAATATTGCTTATCAATGCTATTTCTTCGTCAACTCATTGTTGCTTTTATTTTGAAATGGATCACAGACAAAACAGTGTGCCCGTGGTCTTTGCATGACCTTATCATTTCACTCGAAAGGTTTCTATCTTAAGCCAGGTTTCTGTTTTCTGACCAACAATGATGGGATGATTTTGCAAGATTTATTTTTTTTGGGTCTGAAGTCGCAAATGGCAGAATCTTTGAGATCCATTTTGTGCAGATGTTCTCTGAGACTGGTGTTGATTTCTGATTCTGAATATCTTTGTGTAATGTTTATAGAAAATGTGAACAGTTTTGAATATCTCGAATCACTGCTAACTAGAGAAGAACATGGAATGTAAGAAATTTTAAAAAGGAACAAACATGACCTTACCAAAAAAATTAGATAACTGAAAACTGTATGGAATAGAACTGATGAAAAAATAACAATCAGAATACAAAGAGCTTGCTTATTCCCAGTGGCAACGTGTGGGTGTGAAGCATGGACATTTAATAAGGCAATGGAAAAACATATATATGCTTTTGAATATAAGTGTTACAGAAGAGTCCTCCGTATATCATGGACAGAGAAGAAAACAAACTAATCTATCCAGAAAGAACTCAAAATCAAAGAAAACTGACTAATGCTACAAATAAGGATGAGAAAATTTGAGTATTTTGAACATAGACACAAAAGGTTGGAGAAGACCATTATAGAAGGAGGCATACCAGCAAAGAGGAGATGAGGAAGACCACTGAGAAGATGGATTCGGGGTATAACTGATGAATTGAACAGGACTGTTTGTAAAAGCGGGACATCAGACCTATGAGAGTGAGAAATTCCAATGGACTGTTAGGGCGCAAAGTTCTGCTCAGAATAAGCTATTTCATGATGATCATGTTTATCAATGCTGTATGCGTGTATTTTTTTTTTAAACTTTGTTCTTATCTTAATTAAGTTAAATTCATTGCAGTAGACATCAAACTTCATACTGTTCTTGCAACACTTCACTATTACTTAACTCTGTGTAAACCATAAACTTGAAAACCACAAGACACCACCTTTTATAAAACTTTCCTACTTAATTTTTTTCATTTTTCTACTTAAACACATTTACTGCGGCACTGAAAAAGCATACTGTTGCTGAATTGATTTTTGTTCAGTTTTTCACTGTGCAGGTGTATGTACAAATTAACCTGTAGTTTCCATATTCTTTAACGGAATTTGATGAATGACTTGCCATTTTTAGATAATTGAATGCCCATGGGAAAATATTAATAACAACTGTTAATGATGTTTTATGATAATTTAACAATGGAATAAATCATCGCAGACTGCAACACATTGCTAATTGTTAGCGAAACAGTAACACATTGCCAATTGTTACAGAGAAACAGTCGCACCTGCAGGACTTGGCCAAATGTGACCAAAGAGAACAGTCACAGACTGCAAATGACCAAAAACAGTCACAGACTTCAGCACATGGCCAAGTTAGACCAGCAAACAGTTGCATGTCTTGGCCGACATTTGGCCAAGTGTAACTAATGAACATTCACAGACTGCAGTACTAGATAAGCAATGTGCTAAGTAATTAGAGCAGCAATCAGAAGTATTTTTGTAAATAAAAAAAATTTTACATTTGCTTAATAAAATGGATGCACCTTAAAATTTGTTACAGCTGGCTTCAGTAACAATTTTGCGCTGAAAAATGTAACTTGTGGAAACATGCTATTTAGTTGCGTCTGCTAAAAGTTAATCAGAACTGATGAGGTCTGATGATATCTATCTATTCTCTATACCTGTTTTGCCTTTCGGCCAGGCCGCAAAAGAGGGACCTGGAGCGAGCCTCCCTATGCGCTTTGCACACAAGGTGGAATTTAGTGCCTCAGATATTCCGTCAATCCACAGTTTACTTGGTGGTCCTCTGGGTCTGTTGTATCTGAGTACTAGTGCCCTTTAAAGGGAGACTATCTTGTTGTAACCTTGATACGTGTCCGAACCATTTCACCTGATGTTTCTTAATACAGAGTGTTCAAGATAATTGCAGCCCCATTGACAAATCTAAAGTTGCCAGATAACCTATCGCATTGTGTCTATTTACTATTTAAACCGCCCGAGTGGTTACCGACGTCCAAATTTGGGGTGTAAAGAATAGAACCACTGTTACCTGCCACGCATGTCGTAAGAGGCGACTAAGGAGGTTTGGATGAAATCGGATGCACATGTCCTAAACTTGCAGAAGTCTATGCGTTTAGGGGCCTACCAAACCAATGTACAACGTATACACTTTCTTGGCAATGATCAAACATATCACAAAGAGTGATTAAAATTGGTCTTAAAGAACGAACACAAAGAAGAAGAAGACTATTTAAACCGGTTCTGACTAGCTCGTCCTACATCACATTTGTTCATCGCCCTTCCCGCACTACAATTACATACCGTCACACAACCTTGACCTATACGTCATAGCTGAACCTTCTCATTTTAATACATATATGCCAGATTAGCTCCGTTCACAGACCGCTTTTATCTTGAACACCCTGTATAATGCGGTGCCGGCAAAGATCCCATCAAGGTCAGATGTAATGAATCTTCATCATTTCCTGTATCCATGTTGTTGAACTGTTCTTATTGTTTCTCTCTATCTTCTGCCTGCCACCAACATTCCATCTAATTTTATTCTGAGCAATGTCATACCTTGTCTAAATAAATATGCCCTGAAACATTTGCATACAATAGCGTATGAAGTGCCTATCTCTTTACATTTCTAGACCCAAGTATTCAGATGTAGTAGGACTAATTCTTTTTACCCACATGGGGAACACAAAGTGATGAAAATCAATACATAATGCTTCGGATTCGAAAAGCGAACACATAGTGCTAATTCACCTTACATCTCATTATATGTAAACAATACTTGATTTGTCTAATTATTTTGGATATAGGGGAAGACTGCAGTAAAACTATGTAGCCGTTTTACATTGTCATCCTTTGCTTGATAAAGACCTTTTGGTCAAAACGTTGCTGTGTATTGTTTTTGTATCTAGTAAAACTACAGTACTTTGTTATTTTTTTTTTTCACCATTGCTAATTATTTTGTCATCCCTAGCAGTAACTCTCTTCTCATTCCTAATTTGTACATAATTTTATTTGTTGCTATGTTTAGATAGAGGATACTTAATAGGATTATTAAATTTATTTTATAAAATTATATTTGAAAAAATGCATTTATATTCAGACAATTATGCAAGAGACAATCAATAACAGCGCATCATTAGAGAACTAAAATAGTTTCAGTTTGGAATATCTTCATTGCACTTCGGACATGTCCATAGATGCTCCGATCTCCTTCACAATATCTCCAACAGCGACTGACCGTACCAGTTCAATTTTGATTGATGAGTCTACTCACGTACCCGTTATGCTGTTCTTTTCTTGCTACTCCAATCTTCAAACCCATCTCCTGCAATCTAGTAGTTGACGTGGATTGGTTTAAATGAAAATCTTCTTTGCGCCACACTCTATGAGGGCGTTCAAAATATCAGCTCTATCCATTGGCTGGCCCTCATGTGGTGGCAGAGCCAGCCAGCCTGTCTGCTCTCTCATTGCCAACGACACCCATGTGCCCCGGAACGAAGATAAGTGTAGTTAAAAGTAAAATAGCTTATGATTGGTTATAGGTTACTGAAGTGACATCAGGGCATTCCGGACAGACCTATAGGTGCTCAGTCTCCCTCAACAGATGTCGAAGTGTATGCATACTGATAGTTCATGTGGTTCGTTGGTTAAACTCTCTGCTCTCATGCATCCAACTTTATTTGTACAATGTATAATTACAAACTAGTTGGATTGATTCAACGTCACTTTTAGTGTCCTCATCCAACAGTAGGTCACCAGAAGACTGAAGAACATCCCCCCTTATCCGTTCTAAACTCACCAACAGTCAATGCTTTCGATGCAAGCATGTCTGCTGACTCGTTCCTGCAAACATCCACATGACCAGACAATACATCCACATGACCAGACAGTAGATCCACATGACCAGACAGTAGATCCACATGAGTCTCTGGAGGCTGGAAAACCTTATGAAAAAAAATATTTACAGCTTGCTACTTTGTTCCTTTATGAGATTCGTGAAAGTGTAGTAGTTTGTACACTTGTTACATAGGGCGCATAGTCGCAGGTTCAAATTCCCTACTTGGAATAAGATTAGGTTTTGTTCGCTTGAAATATTGTCTATGTATTCAAAGTTGTCTCTTGTATGAACTTCACTGTCTTTTGTAGCTCACACGGAGGTCCGTGTAGTTTTCTGTCGAGTGTTGTTTCGTTAGGCCAGTGAGTTTGCCTCAGTGTATCATATTGAGGGGCAGTCTTGAAGTATGTGCTCTGCAGTCTGGTGTGCCTGTCCACATGTACACGTGGCTGAATTGCCAATCTTGAATTTTGTATACATGTGGCTGCGGAGCCGATTGTGTCCTGTTCTAAGGCGCAGAATGACAACTTGTTCCAATCTGCTCATATTATAGTAATCGTCTTGTGTTGGTATTTGTGGCTTTCTGATTGATTTAATCATCCTTTTCTTTTGGTGGTAGGTAACTGGCACATCTGATTGCTCTCCAGCACCTTCCTTGGCCAGTCATTCTGCCGTTTCATTTCCTGGTATTCCACAGCGAGAAGGTTTCCACTGCAAGACAACCTTGCGCTGCTTGCACATACAGTAGGGTGGTGGTTTTATTTACCGTAACGGCTCCTAGGTCAACCCAGCCTCAATTTAGTACCAGAGAAACAATGGTAAGTAAAGATGACCGGTGTTGATGTTCACCATGTCACCCATGATGTTCTGTTGAACAAAGAAAAAGTATGGATTCTAACACGGTACCCCCAAATATACTTTATCATATGAATATGGGTAATTTAGTTTGTTTTTAAGCTTTACTCCAATCTTTTGTTCGAATCTTTACGCTCATTTTTTTCTTGGGACCGATAAGGGGTTCTCCTTTGATCTAACCGAGGGGGTCAAGCAAGGAATGTTTATGTTTGGATGCCATACCGCTTTTAACCATTCATCCATCCTCTGTTTCATTGTTTGATTAGACTATGATCATTGCACTTCGGTGAGTAACCATATGTGCTCCAATCTCTTTCTTACACAGGAATATCTCTCTCTCGCGATCCCACACAGGAAGATCTCAGAGGCAGTGCTTGAACTCTGCAGCACAGGTGCTGGAACTCTGCAGCACAGGTGAGGAGGGTACCCGGTGTAATTTAGAAGATGGTGAAAATATTTTCTGCGAATTTTAAAAAAAAATATTTCGAATGAATCTTTCATTCTCAATAGCTCGGACAGCGACTTTTCAGTCTATTCATCTCAATTTTGAGCTGCAGGATTCTTTCATGTGCTCAAAATGAACATGGGACCTATATTTTATCACCTGTTTCCAATAGGGCTATGAACTCTATCTCATCTACGCTGAAACCAGGGATCTCTCTGGAAAAATTTCTCTATATCTACACGAGGAAGCAAACCAAGTACCTTTGGAATGAGGTGCAAGCACCTAATGTCTATGCCACAGAGACCACCTTCCAATTACAATTAAGCTTTGTGCAAGGTGTCTTAGGAGTTGCCAGAATGCCGGTGAATAGTGACATATTGCTCCAGGTTTCAGGATTTACTTCTCAAGCCTTTTTCATGACAGGGGTGTAGCCACAAGACAGCAAAAGTATGAAATCAGATGCGTCATAGATGAGTTACTTATCAATCCTAATGGGCCACATCTGCCCAAAGCTACTGGTTTTTAGGTGCTACTTACTCAGCATTTACTCCTTCTCTGGTCTGTTGAAATAATTCCCAACGAAAAGTTCAGGAACTTAACTTGACTGTCAGAGATGATTAGAGACATGTCAGTTGAGCACTTGTTAATCATTGTGAGCATGTCCGTACAGCCATCCTCAGTTTGAAACACCATTGAAACCTCAGAAGATACTCATTACCATGTCATATACCTCTGTGGTTTAGTGGTTAACACTTTGCCTTGCATTCTGAAGGTCTTGTGTTTGAGGCAGGCTGTTCTCTTCACGAGTGCACTTTTTTCCAAACACCTAGGATTGTTGCAGGAGTTACGACGCGTTTTGTTGCCATACTCTCGGCAGTGGCGTGCCATTTCTGCAGAGAGGGACTGAGCCATGTGGGGTAAATCCCAGTGCAATGAAGTCAATACTTTGGAAGATCGGAAGACAGAGATACCTCATTGGAAAGATGAGGAATATGTCCACCAATGACAGCATGTGTATCCCCAGGTGGATGATGGAATTGGCTGTCCACTCTTGCCGTTAAGTGTAGGGGTGGGAGCTTTAATTTGCATTTCAGGGCCAGATGAGTTGCCCTTATTGTGTTATATCTGTATTCTATTTACTGTGGTCTTGATATTGTCTATCCATCTTTTTCTTAGTCTTCCCTTCGCTCTAGTTCCCGATCTCTTTTTATTATATGCTGTTATTGGTGGTTGGTTGTATTCCATTCTCATTAAATGTCCAAACCACTGCATGTGTTGTCTTTCAATGTATTCGGTGCATGAAGTTATGCCCACTCTGCTTCTGATGTTCTCATTTCGTAGTCTTATCTTTCCTGGTGACCCCCAGGATATCAGAGAACTATTATTCATGAACAGTCATGTGGTTCCTTTGAAAGAATAATCGCAGATCAAGTGAGCTGAAAGATGTTTATAACTGCTTTACCAGATACCACTCTCTCTCTTATGCCTTTTAACCCTGATTGGGGCATAGGCCCTCAACCAACTCATGCCAAGTCTTCATCTCCTGCAGCTCCCTCCAGCTCTTCTTTATATTGTTGATCTCTGCCTCCAAATCTCATCTCTGTGTATTTCTAGACCTCTTTAGCTGTCCCTGTAGGTTCCAGGAAAGGACCCTTGTTATATTGCCCTCTGATTTTCTCAAAGTCTGTCCTATCCAGCGTTAGTGCCTTTTTTTAAACTCTTGGTTCACTGGAAAATGTTCTCTTGATAAGTTCCTCATTTATGACCCTATCATACCACCTAAGTCCCTCTATGTTGCGCAGACAACAGTTGATTAATGTTTACAAGATGCCCTCAGAATCTGTTAATTTCTTTGTAAGTCTCTGCTCAGGGACATAATAAAACAAATTGCATATCATGATATTTTTTTTTTTAACAGATGTCTATTTTAATCATCAAATAACTATGAATAGTTGCTTTAAATCAAATTTGTATATTATTGTTATTTTAGATAACTAAATTGTAATTGTTTTATGTGTACAAATATTTTATGGTTCTCTTGTGACAAAACATCAATTCTCTGGCATAATGTCGGGCATATTTGTCATTTCAGATTACTGTATTGATTTTAATTTGTAAAAATGTTTTCGACCGCTGTTCTAACAAATTAAAATATGTAATAAAATATCTGACATTGTTTCTGGGTCATTATTTTCAGTTGTCACTTGTCATTATTTCATAGAAAATATGGATTGCTTACAAACGATGAACTCGCGAAGAGAAAAACTAAGCAGATACCAGTGGGGGAAGAGACACTGAAGATGTATAGATTACAAACGATGAACGCGGCCAAGAGAACAAAACTAAGCGGATACCAGTGGAGGAAGAGACGCTGAAGATGGATAGATTATAAATGATGAACTCGCGAAGATAAAAACTAAGCAGATACCAGTGGAGGAAGAGACGCTGAAGATGAATAGGACACACATTGAGAAGACCGATCTGAAGCATTGCAAGACAGCCACTGTTTTGGAACCCGCAGAGAAAAAGGTGGTGGGAAGGCCTATAAATACCTGGAGAAGAGAGCTGGAGACTGATAGGTAAAATATGGAAAGATCTGCAAGAGATGGGAAGAGCTGAAAAAAGTTTGTTGAAGACCTGTGCTTCGCTGGGAGCTGAAAGGTGAAGAAGAAGTAAATACCAACTTACAACTCCCATAGAAGATCCTTACATTTGCGCCCCCCCCCAATACCTCTCTGAGGTACATTAGAGAGAGTCTAAAGTTGAAAGATTGACTTCATTGATTCAGGATTTGTTCCATATGGCTCAGACCCTCTCCGCAGAAATGGCATGCCATCTGTTGAGAGTTGCACTAACTTCATAGCTCCAACAAAAATCCTAGGAGTCTGTAGAAAAACTGCACGGTCCGGATTCGAACTTACGACCTTTGAAAATCAAGGCAATGACTTAGCCACAGAGACCACCAAAGAGGATGAGAAGAATAAGACAAACCATACAGTATTTTCTTTCATTGCCGTTCTTTGTCTGGTCAGCCATTTAAAATCTGCTGATTGATTAGAACATAATCATTGCACTTCGGTGAGTAACCATGTCTGCTCCAATCTCTTTCTTACACAGATCTCAGCTGCAGTGCACGAACGCCGTAGCACAGGCGAGGGTCCCTAGTGTAATTTTGAAAATGGTGAAGATATTTATTTAGGAATTTTATTTTTAATTTTTCCTGGGTAGCGGCTTTCCAACCTGCTCATCCCGATTGTGAACTGTCAATGGTTCTTTTGCGTGCTCAAATTGAACGCGGGACCTACGTTTATCGTCCATATCTGATACAACTAGAAACTCGATCTCAACTACATTGTGATCAGGGATGTCTGGTAAAATTTCAAAATAGCTCCACGAGGGAGCGAACTTGGTACATTTGTCACGTGAGACAAGTACCTAACCTCTACGCCACAGAAAAAATCTGCTGAAAGCGATTGATCACCTTTGGGTATGTTTGGAATTTAGTCACGTCTGATTTATTGATTGATTGCACCATCATCACATAGCTTTAGTTAATGACCATTTGTTAATCAATCTCTTTGTTATGCAGGAAGATCTCAGTGGTAGAGCACAAACTTTGTAGCAAGGGTCCTCAGTGTAGTTTGTGGGTAGGGACTTTTTAAAGTTTTTTTTCTATTAATTTTGTCCAGGCAGCTGCTTTCCAGCCTACTCGTATCGCTTTGTGGTTCTTTTATGTACTGACCTTGAAAACAAAACCTGTCTTATTGTCCATTTCCAATACGACTAGTAACTTGATTTCCTCTACATTGAGAACCACGAGAGAAACCCCAGTAGATACATCAACCAACATAGAAGGAAGTTGTTAGTCTAAACACACTGAAATACATGCTTTGGAGGAGATCGGAGCAATTATGGACATGTCCGAAGAAGATGATTGTCAAATGAACAAAGTGTTCGTGTCTGGCAGTTCCCATTTACCCTCCTATCGTCTTCACTCAGGATAGGGATACATATTTATTAACCCTTTCGTCTTTCTGTGTCGATACACTGTCTCACAGTATTTTCTAAGATGACGCAAATCCAGTTTATTGCCTAATTCAGTCAGTACACATTGCAATAAAAATGCATGCGGATGTAAAAAAAAAAATTAATAAATACGGAGTGAGAGAGTAAATATTTTCAAAGTCATCTAAACGACTTAAAGGGTCCAAAGTCATCTAAACGACTTAAAGGGTCCAAAGTCATCTATATGACTTAAAGGGTCCAAAGGAGAAGGATTGACTTCATTACACCGGGTTTCCTTTCCCATATGGCTCGTCTCTGTCGGCAGAGATGGCATACCATCTGCCGAGAGCATTGTACAAAGCACGGACTCCGTAGCTCCTGCAACATTTCTAGGGATGTCATGATAAAATTACATGTGTCTCGGTCCGGATTCGAACCAACAACCTTCAGTACGACAGGCAAACGACTAACCACTATGCCATTGAGACCATTTATATGCCTACGATCTGCTTCTCTTATGATACTGATGATATCTGCATCATCTGATGACTCTTCTTATGATACTGATATCTGCATCATCTGATGACTCTACTGATGATACTGAAGATATCTGCATCATCTGATGACTCTTCTTCCCCCACCACTGCTGTATCAGCAGGTGATCTGCACGATCATTGCCTGTGCTCAATCTGACAAGTCATTTCTGTCTTACACATACAGTGTGGCGTATAGGTTAGGTGCTTGTCTCTCGTGTCAAAGGTACCAGGTTCGCTCCTCGTGGAGCCATCTGGATATTTTTCCAGAGATCCCTGTACTCAGTGTGGGTGACATCGAGTTCCTAGTCTTATCGGAGATGGACAATTAAATATAGGGCTCGTGTTTAATTTGAGCAGGTAAAAGAACCCTTGGCAGTTCAAACTCGAGAAGAGCGGGCTGATAAACCGCTGCCCGGACAAAATTAAGTAGAAAAGATTTTTCTTTTTAATTCCTACAAAATTATCTTGACCATCTTCAAAATTACACCTGGGCCGGTGTTACTGAGTTCGTACACTGCAGCTGTGATCTTCCTGTGTAAGAAAGAGACCGGAGCACACATCGTTACTCACCGAAGTGCAATGGTCACTCAATGATGGTGACAACATTAACATACAGCCAGCCTGCATTTTCTTGAGTGTGTATATTCATTGAGTCGCTAAGTTTACACGGATAAAGGAATTTCTATGTACTCAACCGCGGTCTTCGTAAATAATTCTTTACGAAGGCTGCGAGTCAACCACTTCAAAGCCATGGTTACCGCTTAGCTCTCCATTGATTGTGGTGCTACCGTCTTCCTTGACAGTATAGCAATTTATATATTAAATATTGATTATTTTGTAAACTGTCGATACATAATTTGTATTTGTCTTGTCTCCTAGGTGATATAAAACAGTTCCATCACGTGACACAAGTTATTGATCATAATACTCTGCTGTAAAAAATCATGAAAAAGAAGACAAGGCCTTTTGGTAATTAAGATCCTCCATACAATCACATATATTGTTCTTTCAAAATGCATCGTTCTTACCAGTCTATTCTTCCTGCCCAAAACAAGTTTTTACAGCAAAGGTGGGACACGAAGTACTATGACGAACACCGAAAAAAGGTAGGATCGAAATTTTGAAAATATTGTCACTATTACTATTATTAATTATGCCATTCGCTGTAAGTAAATGTAATTAAAGTGTAAAATCACTAATATCAATCATTAAATCATGATTTAGTAATTAATTGTGAGTTCAAGCTTAGAAATTATGTTTGTTTATTTGTCCTTTGCGGAATGTGGTGTTTATCTCATTTATTCACTTCTAAATATTCATCGAAATTATAGAACATTCAAAGCATCAACAATATTGTCTTCGTCCGCTCCATATCGAGCACTTGTTAACTACTCTGTGTGATCTGTATGTGTTCTGAGCCTAAAGCAATTGCACGTTGTGCCAGTTATGCGGCTACAAGTAGGCCAGCACATCCGATTTCTGAGACGCTTTTTATTTTCTAGGGTTGCCTCCAGGGTCCTACATCAGTCACCTCTTACTACATGCCTTGTAGGTCACAGTGGTACTAATCTTTGCTTCCGTTGCAGTCCCCGGCATACAATATTGTGATTCTTGCAATGGAGAAAACTATTTATTCCTACATTAAATTCTAACATGAGCTCATTTTCTATACTGCCTGAGTGTTATCTCCAAGATAGATTTTCAGTTACATAAGGTAGTTATGCCATGTAGTATAAGGGTAATAGAAGTAAGTGGAGGTACTGTGCTTACCTGTTTCTACAACATAGATACTCGGTTTGTTTCTCACGTGAAGTGATCAGGATATTTTTTCCTTTGTTTCAGTGTAGGCGAGATCGACTTCATATTCATCTTGAAGACGGACGATAAAATGTAGGTCTCATGTTCAAGATGAGAACTAAAAGACCACTTGGCAGTTGAAACTGGATAAAAGTAGACTAACACAAAACCTAAAAAGAGAACTTGCTCAGATTTCAGAAATTCACTTGCAGTGGATTCCATCTCACTGTGGCATTGCAGGCAATGAGAGTGCCGATGTCTTAGCTAAGGAGAGCAGTGCCAAAGAACAAATTTACCAACCCCTGTCTTTTCAAGAGGTCATAACCCTATACAGAGAAAATCTGCAGTAGACTGAAAGACAAACACTGGATATGATTATGGAAAAGACTTCCTCAAAGACCTCAGCAGAATAGACCAGGTCATTCCATTTCGACTACGCACCGGACACTGCAGACTCAACAAACACTTATATAGACTAGGAATAAGTTAAACAGCTCTCTGCCAAGGTCAACAGGTGGAACAGACACTGGAGCATAACCTGCAAGACTGTCCTCTCCTGGATGAGCTCAGAGGCAACATGTGGCCACATCCAGTCGACCTGAAAACTAAGCTTTGGGAAAACCTGAACGCCCAGTTTGTGGTCCACAGTAAATTAAGCGCATGGCCAGAGATCACTGAAGAAGAGAATACTGTTACACCCCTGCCTGGATAAGCTTCATAGTAAAGAATTAAATAAAATTGTTACCATCTTAATAAAAAACTGGTCTGGAACCCTTGCCAGTGCTATGAAGTTTGTGCACTGCTGCTGAGATCTTCAGATGTAAGATAGAGATCAGAGCATACATCGTTATTCACCGAAGTGCAATAATAATAATTGATGTAGGTTACATGTGCTTACTTAATTGATCATCATTTATCCTGGAGTGTACAGATCATTCAGAGAAAAGAAAAACCCACCTAATCTATCAGCTGTCTGTCTTCTAGAATAGTTCTTGTACAAGTCTCACATTCATGGATTGTTCTATATTGCCATTCCATCACATTCTGGGTCTTCATAAAGGTCTAAAGTCTGGACTCTTGTCCACCATTTTTTCATCACGATTATTGATTCTTTTCCATTTGGCAACGGTTACCGGACATTCATAACTGTGACTGTACATTCTACCTCTATCTGGGAAGTATTTTCTGGGAAGGATGTCTCCTCCCATGATGGTCTTTTCCAACCCTTGCGCTCTTAATATGTCCAAAATGCTTCAATTTTCCCATTCTTATTTGCAGCATCAGCCAGCTTTCTTTGCTTTTGAATTCTTTGTGAATATATATATATATTTGTTCTCTTCTCTGTCAATGATATAAGGAGGATTCTTCTGTAACACTTATATTCAAAAGCATATATATGTTTTTCCACTGCCTTGTTAAATGTCCATGCTTCACACCCATACATTGCCACTGTGAATATGCATGCTATTAGTATTCTGTTTTTTGTTTTCCTATAGGCTCTATTCCATACTGTTTTTATTTGTTTAATTTTTTTGTAAGGCTATGTTTGTTCTGCGTTTAATTTCCTTTATCCCATTTTTGTTAGTAGTGAATCGAGATATTCAAAACTGCATATTTTCTAGTTTTTTCTTTGTTGATACAAATATCCTTTGCCATGCTTGTTTTCTTTGTCATGGTTAAAGTAAAACTAAAAAATTGAAGCGAAGTCTACAGCTTCCCCTTTTGCAAGGCCAACTGGTATTTGATAAATAAAAATGATGGCTAGCAGCTTATAAAAAAGTTAAAGCACTTTAGGTCTCTTTTGATTAGTAGGTGGAATCAGATCAATTCGTTAAAGAGGACCGATATGTAGAATCATCGTATTGTTGATCACGAAAAGCTCATTCAACCGATTGTGACCTGTGTGATCTTTCTAGATTGCTCAGTCTCCACACACGAGACATCACAGTGTTCAAGAGAGCTATTATTTGAAATAAAATGGCAGTAAAAGCGTGGTTTTAGTGGACTTCAAGGTTAAATTTATGAAGCTATCAATTTATGAAATGTTTGTCAGGTTAGAGATGCTCCTGTTGTGACACTAGAGCCCTGCAACTTTCATGCATCTTCATCTGAGGCTCAAGAAATTACAGGTATTGTCGTACTAGTCATACATCTGATGTTCTTTTCATGTGTACATTTGCAGTTGTCAACTTGAATATGTTAAAAAGAATAATGATTGATTGATTGCCCCTCATCATTACACTTTGGTGAATAATCTTCGGTGTGCTTATCTTTTCTTTCATAGTAAGATTCAGCAGTAGTACATGAACTCTGTATCCCAAGCAGGTGTCTTCAATGTAATTTTCTAGATTGTGGAAATTTTGTCTGAATTTTATGTTTCAGTTTGGAATATCTTCATTGCACTCTGGACATGTCAATAGGTGCTCCGATCTCCTTCGCAATATCCTCAACAGCGTCCAGGACTGACTGACCAGTTCGATTTTGATTGATGAGCCTACTCACGTCACCTGTTAGTTTCTTTTCTTGCTACTCCAATCTTCAAACCCAGCTCCTGCAATCTAGTAGTTGATGTGAATTGGTTTAAATGAAAATCTTCTTTGCGGCCACACTCTATGAGGGCGTTCAAAATATCAGCTCTATCCATTGGCTGGCCCTCTGATATGGTGGCAGAGCCAGCCAGCCTGTCTGCTCTCTCATTGCCAACGACCCCATGTGCCCTGGAACGAAGATAAGTGTAATTCTGCAAATTGTTGACGCTTGTAGTGATTCAGTCCATTGCCTGCGCACCGAACCAGCCTCTACCTTGCGGATCATACTCAATGAATCACTCAGAATGTACTCATGTGTAGTTTTTTGACTCCAGCCAACGTAAAGCATTAGTCACTGCCAGTACCTCCATTGTCATGCTGCTTGTTGTCATACGAAATGCACCACTGGCCTCATGGACCATTCTGCAAAGGTCATTTTATGTTAATGTTAAAAGAATGCAATAGTCACTACAACACTGTCTGTATTTCCAAAGAGCTTGTCCCAGAATGGCAATGGCGACATACATTTTTCACTGTTCTTTATATTTGAGAAAACTTTTGTAACAGATATTCTGCAAAGGTCAATAGGTACGAACTCTGCAATAATTCTAGGGTCTCTGAAAAAAATGCACTTGTAAATAGAATGGTGCGTTCTGGATTCAAATCCGTGACCTTCAGAATACAATGAAACAGATTAGCCACAGAAAGGCACGATTGAGTGAAGCCTCTGTAAGTGACCTGTATAGCCAAGGGTAGAAATGGAGCAACTATCTTAATAAGTATGACAAGACATATGGAAAAACAACATATCCAGACACAAAATGAACGGGACTTGCAGGTATGACTGCTGTAAAAATTGGCAAGCAATGGACAACTTTGATATTCTTAATTCCCTAAAGGAGAGAGAATGTGTAAATGATTCAGGTAATAGTGGTGAATATACAACTCTAACCAGACTGTAAAGATACTGAGTCAAATGTGGTGTAGCTAGACAAGATCACTGTACTGGAAGCCAAAGAAGAATAGTAAACAAACATGAAACTGATGTTGTTAGTTGCCACATAGTGAGAGACATAATGAGCAGATCGGATCACTTATGGACTAACTTGTTCAATGTGCAGTGATGATGACCAGACGACTAAACTAAACACAGAATGCTTGATAGAGAGATGATTGTGGAAGAAATTTGTCATCAGCATAACTAGGTTTCTCTCTCTCGATCACTGCTTAGACTGATGTACCAGATTTCCACATAAATTCTGCTTTTGTTTTTAGGGACTCTGTTCCTTCGTACAGCTTCTCATTTAGTTCGATATTTTCCAGCCAGGTTTCGTTTCTCAGGCCTGCTAACAGTGGGTAGTCTTGCAGTATGTGCTCTGCCATCATATCCGCCTGCTCGCAGTGGCACATGCTAGTTGTGTCAAATTTAAATTTGTTGTACTGGTGGTACCGGGTAACTAGGTTTGAAACATAATGAGGTCATAGACCAGAATTCTTTGCATGGCTGTAAGTTGTTTTCCTCTTAGCTATCATGATGCAAAACTATTAACAAAATGGCTACTTTGTGTTTGTAGTTTGAAGTATTTCCAAAATATTATAGCAATTTTTATGTGAATTTGTAGAAATAGATTAACGCATTTATCTTTTTTATTCGTTTGAAGTATTCATTTGTAATTTCCAATATTTTCCCAATTAAAATATGGGTATTCCTAACACAGCTTGAGGAAGAGAGACTGTCAAATATAGAGAGAGACAATAGGCTTCTTTTAGAGAAAATGTCATACATTATGAGAAGAGAAAATCACATTGGCAACAGGAATACTCACTCATACAAGAGGTTAGTGCATCTCAGATTAATGATTATCCTATAATTATTGCCTTTAATTACAATTAGTTTCTTGTTAGTATACGTGTTTATACTTTTAGTAGAATTATGGTTATCTTATGGAGGAGAGTCTGGCCAAATGGATTAGAGTACAGGCTCCCATTTAGGAGACCGGGGTTCGATCCCCAGTAAGGCCAAAGAGTTTTTTGATGCGCCTTTCCTACATGCCATAGGTCACGTTGCTTGAATGCCTGATAAACGCATCCTAAAACAGTTGATGTATGGCGAACTTGAAGGGACAGACGTTCTGCTGGTGGACAGAAAAGCGCTTTAAAGACACTCTTAAAGTGTCTCTGAAATGCTTCGATATAGACACCACCGTTGGGAATCGCTCGCGCAAGATCACCATATGTGGCACTGTAACAAGACAAGAGGAACTTGCATAGCTGACAGTCATCGTGCCGTTGAGGCACAAAGAAAACGAGCTACGTGAAAAGACAGAACACACAACACCCACATGTCTAACCTTGATCATGTATGCCCCACCTGTGGTAGGGATTGTGTTCTAGGATTAGACTCTACAGTCACCTCCGCACACACCAGAGGTGCAGCAGCACACATCTGAGACTGTTATCATCATCGCTTGCCATGGATGGCTATTATTATTAGGTGTATATAAACCAGGATGAAATATGGTCAAGTTCTTGCAGTAAACCACATAGATTTCAAACCACACAGATTTCAAACCACACAGATTGCAAACCACACAGATTGCAACAAGTGGTTAATCTGGTTGATAAAAGAAAACGCAAAGAAGAAATAGTTTGAAAATATTTTAGCAATGCATATTTTTGTATTAGCTCTGAGTACTGATATCTTCCAGTCTTAACCGTGAGAAACGACAGCGAGAGCTTCTGAGAGTGACGAAGGAGAACCAGCTGATCTTATACCGTATTAATATGAGGAAGCCAGAATACAGCCACCAAAGGTGGCAACTTGAGTGGGAAAAGAATCAGAAATTCATGGACAACATTTCAGCCTACCCGATTGATTGGTGGGTTAAGGTAAGGAGATTTTATGTTAAAGTATACAATTGTTTGAAGCTAGGTCAGTGTTTCCCAATGTGGGGCCCACTCCCACTGGGGGCAATTTGATTGTTATGGGGGGCAATTTGTCAATTGAACAATTCAATTATTGAATATTAAAAATTATGTATATGTTACATAGGGGGCATACAAATTTTAGAAAGGCTTAAGTGTGTCATGCATAAAAAAGGTTGGGAAATACTGAGCTAGGTGGAGCTACTGATAGAAGCATTACTGATAGTTACAGATGGTTGGAGCATTAGTGTATGTCATCTCTAGAAATCTGGGTGTCTGTGGCATAGAGGTTAGGTGCTCACCTCTCATTCTAAAGGTACTAGGTTTGCCATCAGGATATTTTTCCAGAGATCACTGATCTCAGTGTAGGTGAGTACATAAAACTTTGTAGTTCAAAACCGAGAAAAGCAGGCTGGAAAGCCTCTGCCTGGGTAAAATTCATTTGGAAAATTAAATAATAAAATTCCTACAAATATTTTCACCATCTTCTAAATTACATCGGGGACACTAGCCACTGCTACAGAGTATGTGCACTGCTGTTGAGATGTTCCTGTGTAAGAAAGAGATCGGAGCACACATGGTTACTCACCGAAGTGCTATCATGATGGTCTATCAATAATCAACCAAAGGTAAAGCTGCCACACAAAACATTTCATGAGGACATCAGGAACAAAGGTTACTTTGGATGTCTTGTACATAGCGCAATTCATCAGCTTCAGAATACCAACTCAAGACGACTACTATAATATGAGCAGATTGGAACAAGTTGTTATTCACTTAGAACAGGACACAATCAATCTACTCCGCAGGCACATGTATACAAAATTCAAGATTAGCAATTCAGCCATGTGAACAGGCACATCAGACTGCAGAGCACATACTTCAAGACAGCCCTTAATATGATATACTGAGGCAAACTCTAAAATGTCACCTCTGACTGATTTTTGAATGAAGGCATGCTTTCCTTATCATCAGTATCCTGTGCCATTCAGGTGAGCCTTGCTCAAACTTCAGAGGTACCTGTAATATAGATCCTAAAGTAAAGGATCCAGGTTTCTTATAGTTATCACAGGACTATCATCATAGCACTCTGGACATGTCCATAGGTGCTACGATCTCCGCCTCAACAAATCCAGCGGCCAACACACCAGTTCGATGTTGATTTATCAATCTGTTTGCATATTTGGTATGTCGTTCTTTACGGGTTGTACCAATATTGACACCCATCTCTCTCAGTCTGGTCAGCGAGTGGGACTCACAACCCTGAAACTTTTCTGTTCGAAAAGACTCTCAGTGCATTAAGAATTTCGGTCCATTGCAGATCCCTCTGATACCGTAGCCATACCAATAAAGCCTAACTGCAAACCGTGGGTACATCAAGGATTTTTTACCTAAGAACCCCAGAATTTCCAGAGCATGTGGTCACTAACACAGCATATTGTGAACTTTGCTATCGACTACACCCTTTAAAGTAAAAGTAAAGGAACCTTTTCCTGTATTTATGTCAATACAGTGTTAGGCCTGTATTTTCATTGACCGTCGGCACACGATGGGTGATGTGGTCAGCATCACGCCAGCCGCCTTACTTTCCCAGAGCATGTCTGGTACCCAGTTGAGGCTGGGTCGACCTGAGAGCCGTCGCGGTCGGGAAAATTCCACCACATTGCGGGAGCTGAACCCAGACCACCAGCCTTGCGAAGAGCGAGTTCACTAACAACTACGCTACAGCGGCTCTCCGATTACACCCTTTGGTCACAATTAAATTGCAACTTTGCTCCTGTATTTTTATAAAACTGCCTTTCTTCATGCTTAGCTTACTTCTTCATCTTCGGACGCTCCATATCAACCACTTGTCAACCACTCTGTGATTTGTATGTGATCTGAGTTTAAGAGCGATTGTACCTTGTGCCAGTTATACATCTACAAGTAGGCCAACACATCCGATTTCTGCACTGCTTTTTTACTAGGGTACATCCCTAGACCTATATCAATCGCCTCTTACAACATGCATTGTAGGTTGCAGTGGTACTATTCTTTTCTTTCCTTGCGGGCCACGGCACCATACGGGCAGCTTAGCTTACTAACTCCATTAAATTAATAAATATATTAAATTAGTATGAACTGTTGAATTGTGGAAATAAAATATTTACATGTATATCTTGTTCTTACATTTCCAGGAAAAGAAGACACCCAGGAAGGTGAAAGAAGAAAAGAAACCTAAAGGTGAACTTCAAGAGGAGCAAAAGAAAACACAGAAAGCGCTTCAGAAGCAGGAGTCACTGGAAAAACAACAAGCAGAAGAACGGAGAAAGGACAATGAAAAGAAGAATCAAGAAGAGGCGAAGAAAAGGAAAGAAAACTGGAAAAAGAGAAGAAAAGAAGAAGAAAAAGAAAGTGAAGACATGCACAAGGATGATGAAGAGAAGAAAGAAGAGGAAGTTAAAGTATCGAAACAGTTGGAGGTACCGGTAGAAGATGATGCTGTAGAACAAGAAAACAAGTCGTGAACGGAACCCAAACCAGCAGAAGTAAATTGTTTTTGAATTAATACCAAAAATTTACAGTTCAGAAAGTTGCTTAGAATGTACATAAGATTCTGAATCTTGTAAGCAAATTGTTACAGAAGGAAACAATAATTTTGTTTCACTAAATATTCCAATTAAGTTATTATTTTGAATAAGTTTGAATTAGTGTATGCTTTTCTATATTTATCTTGTATGGAGTTTGATCATGTTTTTCTATTCGTCTTTGACAGAGAATCAGTCAGTTGTTATTATAAGTAGCAGGATCTTGTAATCAATAACAAACTGTCTCTAACCATCGCATTCCGCAACCATTTTTTTAGGATGTTATAGTGCAACAACAAATGGTTTCCGACCACCTCGACCCGCAACTATTTTGTAAAACAGTAAGAAAACTATCTCTAACCATCTCAACCCTCAACCATTTTTTGTAGGATAGTCAAAAAAGTGGTCTCTTACTAGTTGTAGGATATTTTTGGAGGACAGTAACAAACTGTCTCTAACCATCTCGACATGCAACCATTTTTGTAGGAGGGTAACCATCTCTATTTATCTCGATCTGCAACCATTTTGTTGTAGGACATTTTTGTAGGGCTGTGACAAACTGTCTCTGATCATCTTGGTTCGCAACCATTTTTTTAAGGACTGTAACCGTCTCTTTTATCTTGACCTGCAACCATTTTTTTGTAGGGCTGTGACAAACTGTCTCTGACCATCTCAGGCCGCAACCATTTTTTTGTAAGACAGTAAAAAAACTGTCTCTGACCACTTGTAGGACAGTAAAAAAACTGTCTCTGATCACTTGTAGGACAGTAAAACTGTCTCTGACCAGTTGTAAGACAGTAAAATACTGTCTCTGATCACTTGTAGGACAGTAAAATCTGTCTGACCAGTTGTAAGACAGTAAAAAAAAACCTCTGACCAGTTGTAGGACAGTAAAAAAACTGTCTCTGACCAGTTGTAAGACAGTTAAAAAAACTGTCCTGACCAGTTGAGGACAGTAAACCTCTGACCAGTTGTAGGACAGTAAAAAAACCTCTACCAGTTGTAGGACAGTAAAAAAAACTGTCTCTGACCACTTTTTTGCAGGACATTAAGAAATTGTCTCTATCTCGACCTGCAACAGGGACATTAACAAAGTCTCTAACCATCTTAGCCTGCAATAATTCTTTGTCTGTATCCCATAACCATTTTGGGGTACTCCATCGCTGACAATCATGTGAGTATGGTGCTAAGTGGAAAAATTTAATCATTGGTAATTTTTCTGTAAACGTTAATGTTTTTTTAACACATATTATTCCATTATTAGTCCATTGTCAAAATCCTGACTGTAGAGGACTTACTGTTCAGGTTCGAATTTTTCATTTATCGCACAACATTAAAAATCCTTGGCCATACCGAGAATTGAACACGGGTCTCCGGCATGGGAGCAGCGCTCTAATCAATTAGGCCAGACGCTCCTCGTGTTTGTACTACGGAAAACCGAAGAATAGTTTGTTTTCTTGAAATCTGATTAATCTTTAAGTTGAGTGTGTTCGTAGCACTTGCGCAACCCTGTGAGGTGGTTCAATTTCGCGGGCTGGCAGAAAAGCTACAGGTTCTCCAGATTTACGGTGTTCATGGCACCGAGCGGTTATGATGTCCATGGCATCGGGCAAGCTCAAGTGCTTCTGGATCGAAAAAAAAGTTGGCAGAGTAAAAAAGGGCATCATGAATATATGGCACTGGCGCCATGATGCTGTCGTAAAATACTTTTTCAATGTTACTGTTAATATTAAGCCTTTAGTTTTCTTCTTCAAACATTCCATATCAAGCACTTGTTAACCACTCTTTGTATGTGATCCGAGCTTAAGAGCGATTATACATTGTGCCAGTTATGCGCCTACAAGTAGGCCAGCACATCCATTTCTGCTGCGCATTTTATTCACTAGGTAGCTTCCTAGGCCCCTACATCAGTCGCTTCTTATGACATGCCTTGTAGGTTGCTGCATTACTATTCTTTGCTCCCCTTGAGAGCCCCAGCAACACATGGGCAAGTGCCTTTAGTCAATTCTCAATATATATTTCAAGTTTTGAGTTCTGTTTGTTTTTTGTACCTATTCAAAGTGTATACTTATTTTGCAGTGCTAAAATTCTTGTATACAAAAATGTAATCATAAATACATATGTGTGCATTTTGAAATATTGAGTTTGCTTCTGTAAACTATGTATTTATTCTGCTTGTCTATAAATATTGTTTTATTAACTCTTAGTGGACAAGGGCAAAAGCCATGTTTTTACAAACTATTTGCTTTCAGAATATAAAACGCCCTTTAGTGTGGTTTCTAGTAAAAGGTGTCCCCAAGCCATGTAGTGTGCCCTTTGGTCCACAAGGAGTTAAGGGATCAAAGGCTGTGATAGCAATGAAAAATGTGCCTTGGGGAATAGAACACTGCAATCAACAGATGTCTTCGACTCCCACTTTGTCTAAGATGACCGGAAGTAATCAAACATGACCAATAGATATCTCCCACTTTGTGTCACATGACCAACAGTAATAAGCATTGACCAATAGATATGTCCCACCATGTGCCACATGACCAACAGTAATAAGCATTGACCAATAGATATGTCCCACTATGTATCACATGACCAACAGTAATAAACATTGACCAATAGATATGTCCCACTATGTATCACATGACCAACAGTAATAAACATGACCAATAGATATGTCCCACTATGTATCACATGACCAACAGTAATAATTCCTGACCAATAGATATGTCCCACTATGTATCACATGACCAACAGTAATAATTCCTGACCAATAGATATCGCCAACTTGACCAGCAGTAATATACCTTGATATAGATCAAGCTGATAGATTGGCTGGCATGGCTACAATATCAGAGGGAACTGCAATGGACCGAAATGACATTCTTAACGCATTGAGAGTCTTTCCGAACAGAGGAGTTTCAGAGTTGTGAATCCCACTTGCTGACCAGATTGAGATGTGTATCGATATTGGTACAGCCAGAAAAGAATGACATATCAAATATGCAAAAAGATTGATTATTCAACATCGAACTGGTGTGTTCTGTCGCTGGAGGCTGCTGGATTGTTGAGGCAGGGATCGAAGCACCTATAGATATGTCCAGAATGCTATGATGATAGTCCTCATATAACTAATTACACCATGACCAATAGATTTCTCCCTCTTTGTACCACATGACCAACAATAATAAACCTTGATAAACAATATCTTTCACTGTGTAAGGCTACAAGACATAAATAAAAAGCATAGATTTGTAAAGAGGAGAAAACACGGGTTTATATTTTTGCTTCCAAGACAAATCTCTTTTGCGGCGGTCCATATTAAAAATCCCCGTTTGGGGTGTTATTTTTGTTCGAACGTAAATGGCCCTTGAGTTATCCAGTTTTAATTGGACATCAAAGAAATGATTAGAAATAAAGGCGACTGCGCAATTTGACCACACTACTCAATTAACATTATCATCATCCTGTAGCTTTTCAATCTATTCATTGAAGTATTTAGTTGTCAATGGAATTATTACTGTATCTACCTGCTTCTACCTCAGTCACCTCTTATAAGATGCCTTGTAGGCCACAGTGTTAATATTCTTTGCTCCCCTTGAGAGCTCCGGCAACAATCCTAGAAGTCTCTGGAAAAATTTAATCGTGAACAGAACGGTGTGGTCCAGATTCAAACCCACAAGCTTTCGGAACGCAAGACAAAGGCTTAACCATAGATATGAAAGAAAGATATACATAAAACCAAAAAAAAGAACTCTTACTTTTATTTAATACAAATCAAATCAATGAAATTTATTCTGTTCCTACCTGCAAATATGGGACCAAATAAATATGCAATGTGCATGAATGATTACCATTTTTAGGTGGTTAATTAATGGAAATGCAAGAGTTGTTCCCGGGCCCAAATTGAGGTGTAAAGAATAGAATCACTGTTACCTGTCACGCATATCATAAGAGGTGACTAAGGAGGTTGAGGCTAGCTACCCACCCCGTAAAAAATACTAGATGGCTACAGAAACCACAACCAGGATAATTCATAGAACCAAAAAGTTGCAGACATTCATCAATAGATCTGTGATGGTATGACAGGACTACAAACAGGGAACTCTGGATAGAACAGGACAATGACAGGTGGAACAAGAGATAAGGAGCAGATGGTGGCGATGAATAGGACATACACTGAGGAAACCCCTAACAGCGTCACTAGACAGGCTTTCCAATGGAACCCCAGGGCAATAGAGGTAGGGGAAGACCCAGGAACACCTGGAGATGGGAGTTGGAGACAGAATGCAAGAAAATGTGGAGAGATCTGGAAAGGATGGGCTTGGAAGGCCTTGGTTGCGACCTATGCTTCCCTAGGGCGTAATAAGAATTAATGGAACATGACTAATATGAAAGTAAGTTGAAGACTGCAAGTGAAACTTAGTAGTGAAAATGAGCAGCAGCACGGTAATAACAAAGTTTGTTTTTATGTGTTTTCGCTATTGGAACATGACTAAAGATATAGAAAGTAAGTTGAATGCATTTTCTTCTACAGTCATCATGTGCTTAGTTTACTGTGGACCACAAACTGAGCAGTCAGCTTCAGGTTTCCCAAAGCTTAGTTTGTAGGTCGACTGGGTGTGGCCACATGTTGCTGCAAAGGATGCCAGGTTTTTGAAAAATGACGCCAGTGTGGTGCCGGTGCCTGCAAGGAAGCAAAGAACAGTGCCAACGCAACCTACAAGGTATGTCATAAGAGACGACTGATGTAGGGCCTAGGGAAGCTACCTAGTAAATAAAAAGCATCACAGAAATCGGATGTGCTGGCCTACCTGTAGGCGAATAACTGGCACACCGAACAATCGCTCTTAGGCTCAGATCATATACAAATCACAGAGTCGTTTAACAAGTGGTCGATATGGAGCGTTTGAAGAAGTACAAAATGAAATTACAAACATTTCCCGGAAATAATGCCAGGTTTTTGTTTTCCATCAGAACCTTCAACATCAAATGTATGATAAACTTACTCTGAGAATATGTCCAACAAAAAAAGTATGTATATGCTTACCTAAAGAATGCATCAAACAAAAATGCATTAGGTATGAATAAAATAAAAATTGAACTCACTGCAATAATTAAATAACAGTATATTTAGAAAGACAGTTCAGAAAGTCATGATCAATACCAAAAGTCCATCTCAAGGCTGCACCCAGATCAGCACTAAAAGTCCTTCTCAGGACTACACCCAGATCGACATCTAAAGCATTAGGACTACATCCAGATCAGCACTCAAAAGTCCTCAAGGCTGCACCCAAATCAACACCAAAAGTCCTCAAGACTGCACCCAGATCAGCACTAAAAGTCCATCTCACGGCTGCACCCAGATCAGCACTAAAGTCCTTCAGGCTGTACCCAGATCACCACTAAAAGTCCTTCCAGACTACACCCAGATCGACACCAAAAAGTCCTCAAGGCTGCACCCAAATCAACACCAAACATCCTTTTCAAGGTTTACACACACATACCAGAACACAATACTAAAAAAATAGCCATTTTCAGGACTAGCCCTAGACAACACCAAGAAAAAAAGGTTCTGATATAAAAAAAAAGACACTCGTCTTAGGGTGAAAGGACGTGCCTCGGCCACATAGAGACTTAATCCACCACTTAACATAACCAAACAAAAATGTGGAAAAATTGAATATAATCGATGGGTCTTTGAGAGTTACATATAATTTTTGAAAGTAAAAACTTCATAACAAACATTTGCACCAGATACATTTTTAAATTTTAACAGCACTAAACAGAAAACAGTAAACAGTATACAACAATCTTTCGACTAAGAACAGGTCACTGAAGGTTCAACCATCACATGCACAGAATAAGGCCTGCTCAGACTGAAACACAGACTCCAGAGCACATCCTGCAGTCATGTACATCATACATACACCAACCAAACATGGCCTCATGAACGAAGCTTACAGAGCAAGCTATGGTGAACCCCGAAGAACTCCAACTGACATGCAGCTTCATAGAGGCAACCATATCTCATGGTTTAGACGAATATACAAAACCAAACGCAAAGAAGTAGAGATTTAAAGTAATTCAGAAAAGCTTTTGTACACATTTTCAGATGAGCAGATTCTGTGTGACTTAGAGATGAACTGGAATTAATATTGGTAAATCTGTCATCATGCCACTATCACAACTAATGTCACTTTTGTTATCATGCCACTATCACAACTAATGTCACTTTTGTTATCATGCCACTATCACAACTAATGTCACTTTGTCATCATGTCACTATCACAACTAATGTCACTTTGTATCATGCCACTATCACAACTAATGTCACTTTTGTCATCATGTCACTATCACAACTAATGTCACTTTTGTTATCATGCCACTATCACAACTAATGTCACTTTTGTATCATGCTTCACAACTAATGTCACTTATCATGATCACAACTAATGTCACTTATCATGATCACCTTTTGTCATCATGTCACTACTTGTCACTTTTGTCATCATGCCAATAATGGAAATCATGTCACTTTTGTCATCATGTCACAACTAATGTCACTTTTGTCATCATGTCACAACTAATGTCACTTTTGTCATTGTATTATGAAACTAATGATGAAGGATTGACTTCATTGCACCAGGTTTCCCCATATGGCTCTGCCCTCTTCTCCACAGAAATGGCAAAGAGTTAGATTGCACAACACTGAAAATCCAGGAACAATCCTAGGAGTCTGGAAAAATGCATTCATGAACAGAACAGCACGGTCCAGATATGAACCCATTACCTTCAGAACGCAAGCCAAACAGCTTAACCACTGAGGCCCCTCATGGCAGTAAACTAGGTACATGCAACATGACGATGATAGGCAGTGTCACCTGAGAGCCCACTTCTTTCACAAATGTGTTGTTAGAATATCAAGGGCACTTACTTTACAGTGTGAGATGCACTGAAGTCACTGGGACCTGCATTACATTTATTTTGTGAATCTGAATTCTTGTTTGATTGGTCTATACCTCCAATGTTTGCGACATTATTTTTGGGATAAGAAATAGCAGACAAACCGTTATCGTAATGATTATTTAACTTTGGAAGTTCTGCAATGCTAGGACTGTAACTTTCTGATCGTGACGTTGATGGATAGAAAGAATAATCATGAGAAACTTTGTCCGGACGAAAGGTGTATAACGACTGAGCATGAGGACTGTATTTTTCAACATTATGAGTTCTTGATTCATTTGTGTATTTTGAGTTTGGGCTCGATAATGAAGTGCTCCCACCGGGACGAGGAGTTGGGCTGAAGAATGTTGTCAAAGTCAGGTTTGGCCATGGCTGTTTTGCTTGTTTAGACTTCCCTTTCTTAGTTCCACCTGCGTCTGATCGTTTCCTCTTTAAATGATGGTTGTCCCCACTGGGCACAGTAGGGAATGTGATGTCAAGTCCTGACTCTGCAACATATATCCCATCTGCATCAGTTTTGAAACTCTAAGGATATAATTAGAAATAAAACATTGTTTTAGTTCAGAGTTTACATTTTACAAAAATATTTTCTTCTTCTTCTGCTATCATCACTCTTTGTGATGTGTACTTAGCATGAGTTTTTATACTTCACATTGTAGATGCAAACTATTCCTATTCCAGCAATCTCTTTATTGATCTTCGTCGAATGATCCACATTGACCACTTGCTAACCACTCTTTGTGATTTGTATGTGATCTGAGACTGATAGCGATTGTATGTTGTGCCAGTTATGCGCCTACAAGGAGGCCGGCACATTCGATTTCTGGGATGATTTTTATTTACTAGGGTAGCCTCCCTAGGCCCCTACCTAAGTCGCCTCTCACGACATGCTTTATAGACCACTATTCTAGCCTGCACAGAAGAAGCAAAACAGGCAGTAATACATATCCTTGCTTTAAGTCTCTCCTTGATCTGCTGGAATGTTCCCATCTGTTTTGTCTACTCTTATGGTCACTGTTTGTAGTCAAGCTATATATTCTCCATGATTCTTACAGCTTTACTTAAAGGGTCCAAATATGAAGGATTGGCTTCATTGCAATGGGTTTCCTCATATGACTCTGTCCATGTCGACAGAGATGCTAACTGCCGAGAACATTGCACAAAGCACAAACTCCGTCAACAATCCTAGGGATCTCATGAAAAAATTGCATACGTGTTTCGGTCCGGATTTGAACCCACAATCTTCAGTATGACATGCAAACGACTTAACCACTTTGCCATTTAGACTCCCTACGTCTTTACTGTTGATTTTTAAGCTCTCTAACATTTTGGGAAGGGCTTTATGATTTAATTTGTTAAATGATTTGGTGTAGTCTATAAAGAGCAAGAACAAATCTGTTTTACTTCCAGGATCTTTCTTTTAGTGTCCTTAGAATTCTAGCACTGCTAGTGTCGTTGCCTCTAATAAACATGCATCCTTCTTCAACAATTTCTGGTCTTATTCTGCTTTCCATTCTCTCTATTCTTAGCAGTATCCTTGTCATATGGCTTCTAAGGTTAATAGTGCAGTGAGCTTCATATTCAACTGTTGTTGACTTCTTTGGAAAGGCAATGAATATGAATTTCAGTATGTCACTGGGAATACTTCCACTGTCATATAAAGAATATATGTCGTTACTGTTACTCTCCATTAACTCTCTGGGACTTCATTCACTGGGGCTGTTGTTGTATCTGACTTCTTCTTTACGTTCGTTCTTTACCACCAATATAAATCACTCTATGTGATATGTTTGATCTTTGTCAAGAACATGTATATGTTGCACATTGGTTTGGTAGGCCCCTAAACGCAGACTTCTACACGTTTAGGATACATGCATCCGATTTCAGCCAAACCTCCTTAGTGGCAGGTAACTGGTTCTATTCTTTACACCCCAAAATTGGGCCCCGGTAACCACTCGGGCAGTTGTATCTGACTCTCAGTCGATGCTTCACAAGATCCAGAAGAGCAGGTTTCGGTATGAGTGGATGTCATCTATAGAAGTTTCTAACCTCCAGCGGCTTACGTGGATATACTGTACTGGGCATGCAGGTGTTTGCGGTAATGAGAGAGCGGACAGGCCAGCATCAACAGCATCGATTGTTGGGGAGTTGAAGATGGATAAGGGGGATTTCTTCGGTCTCTTCACGACTGTCTGTTGGATGAGGAGACTAAAATAGATGTTGAATCAATCCAGCGATTTAGGCAGTTTAGAGTTACCCGGTGTACAAGTAGAATTGGATGCCTGAGGGGCAGAGTTCGAAGTGTGTTTAATCAGCAAGCCACAGGAACTGTCAGTATGCATACTCTTCGATATCTATTGGGGAGACTGAGCACCTATGGGTCTACCCAGAGTGCAATGATGTCAGATTAGTAACCAATAACCGATATAGAATTACATTTTTTAAATTTTATATACGAGACTATGCATATACAAGAGGTCAGATCAGATATTTCATCTGCTACCGTATGACAGTACCAACTGCAACTGTTAAACCCACTGCCCTTGTGGAGGAGGGCTTGGGAGAGCTAACGGCTAGGGAAGTAAACCCTGATAGAAAGTCCCCACTGCCGTGTGGTCAGCTCGTTATGCAGAAGGCTAGAGGAGTAAACCTTGACCACAAATCCAAAGGGAGGGACCTAAGGCAGTTAATGGTTATGTATGTGTTAATTTCATCTTCTGGCATAACTTGCAAACCCAGCTTGATTCTAAACGTATGGACTTTATCTCTCCTTTGAATGAAACAGTAAGGTCTATGCAAAATGAACATGGCACATTCCCCATATCAGCTGCCCAGGCTAGACACATGTGGAGAGGACACATCATCCTTGCTTTTGGCTCGGACACAACACAAAAAACAAGTCATGAGACACTTAGCGATGAAAGGCAAGAGAGACAAGCGCAAACTCAGAAGTTGCTACAGTAAAACACTTGCCAATTGATCATCTGTAAAGACAAGAGAGACAAGCGCAAACTCAGAAGTTGCTACAGTAAAACACTTGCCAATTGATCATCTGTAAAGACAAGAGAGACAATGTAGGGCAAACTCAGAAGTTGCTACAGTAAAACACTTGCCAATTGATCATCTGTAAAGACAAGAGAGACAAGTGCAAACTCAGAAGTTGTTACAGTAAAACACTTGCCAATTGAGCAATCTCTCGATCCGTTTTGTCTTGTTCTTCCTTCTGCCTAAACAAGTATCTCCATCTCTTCCACCTCCTCCTGCTGCAAAGCTCTAATGAAGGCTGCACTTGCTTCCTCTTCTAATTTATCTTCCTCTTCCCGTTGACGTTGAAGCTGATAAAGAAAAAGAACTATTCAATAATTTAACGACAACATGGTTCCTCAAGAAAGTGGTTTTGCAGATCAAGCTTTATCTTTTTCGTCGCCATGTAGTTTCAGGACCTGCAAGGAAGCAAAGAATAGTACCACTGTGACCTACAAGGCATGTCCTAAGAGGCGACTGATGTAGGACCTAGGAAGCTACCTAGTAAATAAAAAGCATCGTAGAAATCGGATGTGCTGGCGTACTTCTAGGCGAATAACTGGCAAAACGTACAATCGCTCTGATCACATACACATCGCATTGAGTGGTTAACAAGTGGTCGATCAGAAGTGTTCGAAGAAGATCCTCTTTGTGTCTCATTTGACTTCCACAAAATATTTCCAATGTTGCTGCCATTCTATTACTTGTTTCCCACATCAGGCCACAATCTTTCAACTCTCTTTAAGAAAGAAAAAAGGCAATAATATACATCCTTGTGTAACTCTATTTTCGATCGGCTGGAAAGATCCTACCTGTTTGTCTACTTGTATGTAATGTTATGCAATTGATGTCATGGCACATTGGGCATTCCCATGTGCGCTCTGTCCTCCACTGCAGCAGTCATCCCAAGTCCACTTGCTCACCGTACCCACATGAAGTTGATTAGTATATCTCCTCTCTCTACCACAAAGACGACGCTGTTTGGCATGTGCAAGCTTATCTCATAATTCTCGGACTCGTTCCAGTGTCTGAGACTCAACCTTATCACATAAATGAGAGCGTACAGCATTAATGACATCAGGGCTTGAATCGGGGCAGTGTTTGCAAGAAAGTCAGCGGGCTTGTTACACTTTGTCTACTCTTATGGTGGCTGTTTGTTGTCAAAATATATTCTGAATGATATTTACATCTCTGCTGTTGATATTTAAGCTCTCTAACATTTTGGAAAGATCCTCATGATTTATTTTATCAAATGCTTTGGTGCAGTCAGGCTATTGGTTACTGAACTGACGTCACAGCACTTAGAGCATCGACTGAGAATCAGAAACAACAATTGCCCCAGTAAACAGAGTCCCAGAGATCCAATGAACAGCAGCAGTAACAGCCTCAACTTTCATCCTCATACTGAAAAGTAGTTGTCCTGTATGCTCCCCTTCGCTCTGCAACAACCCTACCATGCACAGTAGCCAAGAAACTCCAGCCTGACTTCACATCACAATGCACAGACCCATTGGTAAAAAAACTCATCATTTGCAATATTTTATATCAGCTGTTATTTGCGAATTCAGCCTTTTCTTTCTTTTTTCCGATCCAGAAGCACTTTTATCTTTTCAGCTCTTGGCTCAGTGCCATGGACATTGTAACCCTTCAGTTCGGTGCCACGAACACCGTAAATCTGGAGAACCTGTGTCTTTTCTGCCAGCCCGGAATTGAACCCACACTCACAGAGGGCTTGTCCCCATCATTCACGCGCTACGAACACACTGGCGAGTTCAGCCTTTAAGTTCTTCAAGTTGCTCGAATCTCTTACATTCTCTTCCAAGAGTAATGATGTTACAGTAGTTGACCATGCTAACATCTATTGGATCCACCTTTCCTTTTGGTAGGGTCTCAACTGTTGTCACCTGACTAATTGTTCTCTCAGTCTGGACCATCCACGACATGCCACACTTGATTGTTGTGCCCTTAACGTAATTAGTTCAGTTTCAGTTTGGAATATCTTCATTGCACTTCAGACATGTCCATATGTGCTCCAATCTCATCGCAATATCTCCAATAGCATCCAGTGACTACCCGTACCAGTTTGATGTCGATTGATGAGCATACTCATATACCTGTTGTGCTGTTCTTTTCTGGCCACTCTAATCTTCAATCCCAGTTTTTGCAATCTAGCAGCAGATGTGGATTGGTTCAAATCTTCTTTGTTGCCACACTCTATTTGCTCGTTCATTAGTATTTCTGTGCAGTGGATGTCACTTATCCACAGCAACCCACATATATGCTTATGTTTGGGAGATTGCATGATGGCAGCATAGTGACAGAATGCCCAGCACATATTTGGTGTAGTCTATAAAGAACAAGTACAGATCAATTTTACTTCCAGGATCTTTCTATTAGTGTTCTTAGAATATATATAGCACTGCTAGTACCCTTGCCTTTAATAAACACGCATCATTCTTCACCAATTTCTGGTCTTATTCTGCTTTCCATTCTCTCTATTCTTAGCAGTATCTTTGTCACATCGCTTCTAAGGTTAATAGTGTAGCGAGCTTCACATTCAACTGCTGTTGACTTCTTTGGAAAGGCAATGAATATGAAATTCAGTATGTCACTGGGGTTACTTCCACGGTCACATGAAAAAAAAAAGAAAATTATGGTATATCCTTTTACATAACGTCATCAACAACCACCGTAAACGAGTTGTTGATTTTCTAACACCACTTATATGTTCAGTAGTTTATCATTACTTTATGACGGTGATGTCTTTTTTTACTGTATGTAAAAATCCCAAAGAAAAAATGCTGTAAAAATCCATGGAAAAAATATGCTTCCAAACTGCCCACAGTGGAGTACCAGGTGCTTGTGGGTTATGAATGTGCTCACAACCGCTAAGTCACAAATGCCCACCATTGTCAAAGAAATACGTTTTTTTAAATGATATATACTAGACTATGCACATACAACAGCACTTTCAAACCTTATGAAGTTCTTCAGCAATTTCCCGATCCATTTTGTCTTGTTCTTCTTTCTGCCTAACAAGTACCTCCATCTCTTCCACCTCCTGCTGCTGCAAAGCTCTAATCAAGGCTGCACTTGCTTCTTCTTCTACTTTAGCTTCCTCTTCCCGTTGACGTTGAAGCTGATAGAGAAAAATAACTAATAAATAATCTTATGACAGCACTGAGAGAACGCAGACACAAAAGTGATGACGCAGGCAGAAAAGTTTATGAGTATGCCAAGCCACCCAATGGAAAACAGATTCCAAAATCTAGCATTGGGCGGCTGAAAAGAAGCAACTTTATTCACCAGGCCAAAAGACTGAATAGGCAAACCTCAGACCTACCAAAGTTGGCATTCCCCTAAAGTCTGTGCCAGAGCAAACCCCTTGGAGAAAGGAGACTGAACCAGAAGTATGTATCCAGACAGAAGTGAAAGGAATATTCGACAGGATGAGCAGAACAGCATACAACGCAAGACAGTCACTCTCAGTTTACTTGATGAAGAATACCCACATGATCTCTGGGTCGGGTATACACGGATGGGTCAGCAGAAAATGCAGTGAAGAATGGAGGAGCAGGAGTGTACATAGAATACCTAAACAACGCTAAAAATGCGATTAAAGTACCAACGGGAAATTCTGTCACAACTATGATGCAGAAATTCAGGCAATCAAGGTGGCAACTGAAAAACTGTTGAATACCAGACCCGATCCTCAACCTGTTGTATTTTTGACTGATGCAAAATCAGCACTCCAAGCACTTCAGTCCAGAAAATTGCCAGGTCTACAGACCCTACTGTCTAAATTGTCCAAGCATTGCAGGGTCGTCTTGCAGTGGATACCCTCTCACTGTGGAATACCAGGAAATGAAACAGCAGACCGATTGGCCAAGGAAGGTGTTGCAGGAGGCAGCGGATGTGCCAGTTACCTACCACCAAAAGAAAAGGATGATTAAATCAATGAGAAAGCCACAAATACCAACACAAGATGATTACTATAATATGAGCAGATTGGAACAAGTTGTTATTCTGCGCCTTAGAACAGGACACAATCGCTCCGCAGCCACATGTATACAAAATTCAAGATTGGCAATTCAGCCATGTGTAAATGTGGACAGGCAAACCAGACTGCAGAGCACATACTTCAAGACTGCCCCGAATATGATACACTGAGGCAAACTCACTGGCCTAACGAAACAACACTCGATATAAAACTACACGGACCTCTGTGTGAGCTACAAAAGACAGTGAAGTTCATACAGAGACAACATTGAATATATAGACATATTTCAAGCGAACGAAAGGAAGGATCTTATGACAACCTGGTTGCTCAAGAAAGTGGTTTCAGAGATCTATCTTTATAATCAAGGAGCGTCTAGCCGGATGAATTAGAGCACCGGCTCCCATGTGGGAGACCTGGGTTCAAATCCCTGTAAGGCCAAGTAGTTTTATGTCAGAAGCATAAAAAAAAAATCCTAACCGGAACAGTTTCGCTGGCTGCACAGCAATGTAGCCATTAAATTCCACAGGCACATGTCCCCCATGTCCTACACCGTTCTAAAAGCAGTATTACAGGCAGAAGCATTCGTTAAAAAAATCTTTATCCTCTTTGTGTCTCATTTGACACATAAGGCTTTCACAAAAGATTTCCATCGTTAGCGCCTTTTTTATTAATTATTTCCCATATCAGGCCATATCTTTCCACAGTTCTTCTCCATGTTTTCTTTGGAAGTCCATGCCTTCTTTTCCCATCCGCTGTCCATCGGAGAGCTGTCCTAGTCAATGAAGCCTCACATACACGCCCAATCCACCTCCATCTTGTAATGATGGTCTTTCGTCATGTGGTGTTGGGGCCTGCAAGTGAAGGAAAGAATAGTACCACTGCAACCTACAATGCATGTCATAGAGGCGACTCATGTAGGCCCTAGGGATGCCACCTAGTAAATAAAAGCATCGCAGAAATTGGATGTGCTGGCCTACTTGTAGGCGCATAATTGGCACAATGTACAATCGCTCTTAGGCTCAGATGACATACAAATCGCACAGAGTGGTTGACAAGTGGTCGATATGGAGCATTCAAAGATGATGATGGTCTTTAACGATGCATAGTTTGTTTGTTTTAAAAAACTCTTCATTTGTTATTGAATTAAGCCAGAAAATTTGCAGGATTCTTCTTAAACATTTATTTTGGAATGTCACCAGTTTATGTATGAAGTTGTGAGTCACTTCCAGCACTCACTACTGTGTAATAACTAGCAGGACCCTACTTCTATATATGTTAACACTTTCGTTGCCACCCATTTTTCAACCAAGTCTGGCTCACTGCCACACTATTTTTTTGGCATGATCAGTTTTCAGGGTGACAATTTTAAAAATAAACGAATAAATTTAGGACTTTTAAACTATGGAATAGTGTTCATATATTAATGAGCTACTAACCTGTCTGTATGTAAGTATATTCTTCATAAACCACAAGCTATTGCTGTAACTGATATTGGCGTTGCACCCCATACCTATCCACAGTATGATATGCCCTCGTTTTTGAGGTGGCTGTACTCCTGTCCCCCTGAGAATATTTGCTATCGGTCTATAGACATCGTAACGTGAATCAAAGTTCAAATTTGTATCACATTCAGAGTCCATTTATCCTATCACTGGCTAAAAAGTCTGAATAAGAGTCATTTTGGACATCACTATTCATCAGCTACATTGTCTATTTTGAAATTCTTTGTTTATTTACAAAAATCGGCCAAAAAAATCGTTCCAACTCGGACTTACGATATGTTTACAGCGTGTACATTAGATCCGCCATTTTGTAAAGCTCATTGGAACAATACGAAAGTAGTGCATCACAGGAGCCCCGTTTTCAACTAGCGATACTTCTTGTTTAAAAAAGGCATCATCAATGGCACATGACAGTCGACAAAAGTCGAAGGCGGCAGCGAAAGGGACTTGGTATTTCGCCGACTTTTGGTGTCGGTGGCAGCCAAAGTGTTAAGTTTTGTTTTCAGATTTAATCCTTTGACTTTCCAGTTTTTATTGAGAATTGTGAAAGTTGGTTGCGCAGATACTCTCAATTAATAAATTTTCAAAATATTTGAAGTTTCTTATAAACGTCTTAATTTTGATACAATTGAATAATTGAGTGGTATATCAATCAATGTTAGGCCTGCATTTTTTCCTTGACCATTGGTACACGATAAGCGATGTGATGAGCATCACACAGGCCACCTTCACTTTCTGGTACCCAATTAAGGCTGGATCGACGTAGGGGCTGTTAGTCGCAAAGAAATGCCAATTCCACTGTGGAATTGAACCCAGACCACATGCCTAAGAAGCTAGTTCACTAACCACTACACTATCATGGCTCTAATATACTGTATATCATCACATCAAGTAGTTTGTCCCTTCCGAACTTGGCTCCCCGATAGCAGTCTGAAAAACTCTATTCTGTGCAGGTTGACCGGAGTCTGCAGCAGTCATTCACAGATCGTCAATGACATCTTACATCCATCATCTTCTAGGTCTTCCTCTCATTCTTCTTCCAGGCACCATTCCCTCCAAAACTATCTTCTCTATGCACTCATGTTGTACATACAGTATACTAAATTTGTATGGACAAATCTTCTTCTTTCAACGCTCCATATCAACCACTTGTTAACCACTCTGTGTGATTTGTATGTGATCTGAGCCTAAGAGCGATTGCAGGTTGCGCCAGTTATGCACCTACAAGTAGGCCAGCACATCCAAATTCTGTGATGCTTTTTATTTACTAGGGTATCTTCCCTAGGTCCTACATCAATCGCCTTGTAGGACAAGTGGCACTATTCTTTGCTTCCCCTGCACCACACAGGCGAATATGGACAAGTAACATAGGATATTTTGCATCCTGAATACCATAAACTTTTCAAGATGATGAAGATATATAACAATAAGACTGATTAAAATCAGAAACTGATACCTTCTCTAACTCTGCTTCATATTCATGTCGGATTTCTCCAGGTTTTGAAAGTTTTGCCAGCAGTCTCAACTCTATGATTGAACAAGAAAATGAAGGAATTTAAAAAACAAAAACTTTTGTGTACATGTCATGAGAAATTATATCATCATCAGTACTCATCCAGTAACTTGTCCTAAACAGAACTTTCAGAATTTCTCTCTCATAGACCAGATGTCTCGCCTCTGCAGATATCATAATTATCTTTTCTGTCGCTGAGTGGTTACCTGGGCCCAAATTTGGGGTGTAAAGAATAGAACCACTGTTACCTGCCACGCATGTCATAAGAGGCAACTAAGGAGGTTTGTCTGAAATCGGATGCATGTGTCCTAAACGTGTAGAAGTCTTATGCGTTTAGGGGCCTACCAAACCAATGTGCAACATATACACGTTCTTGGCAAAGATCAAACATATCACAAAGAGTGATTAAAATTGGTCGTAAACTGCACGCATGTCGTAGGCACTAAGGAGTTTGCTGAAATGATCATTTCTGTGAGAAGTCCTCTCTTTCATCTCCTTCCATTATGGTTTTCTCCAAGAGTTTGTGTCTATTTATATATAAAAAATACTTCAATTTTCTCAATCTTATTTGTAGAAACAGCCAGTTGTATTTGATTTTGAGTTTCTTCTGGATAGTCCAACTTACAGCGGATTCTTTAGAAGGTTCTTCTGCTTTGCATTTGTTCTTTAGACCAATTTTAATCACTCTTTGTGATATGTTTGATCTTTGCCAGAACGTGTATCGTTGCACATTGGTTTGGTAGGCCCTAAACCAGATTCTACGTTTAGGCGTTTAGGCGTCGATTTCAGCCAAATCTCCTCAGTTGCCTCTTACGACATGAATGGCAGGTAACAGTGGTTCTATTCTTTACACCACAAATTTGGGCCCCACTAACCACTCGGGCGTTCAGAAGGTTCAAAACAGCAGGTTATAGTATGAGTAGATGTCATCTATCGAGGCTTCCAACAACCAGGGGTTTGCATGGATCCATTGTCCTGAACATGTGGGCTTCACAGCAAAAAAAAAAGAGCATAGGCCATTGTGGAGTTGAAGATGTATAGGTGGGATGTCCTTTGGTTTCTCTGTGACCAACTGTTGAATGCAGACACTAAAATTGTTATTAAATCCATTAGAGACTTCATGAGTTTGGAAAATAAAACCGGATGCCTGAGGGGCAGAAGGAGGAGTGTGTTTAACCAGTGAGCCACAGGAAGGCATCAGTAGGAAAGCCCTTCAACATCTGCTGGGAAAGACTGAGAACCTATGGGTCTGCCGGGAGTGTTATGACATCAGCTCAATAACCAATACCCATTAATCCAATGGTCATGTCGTATAGATAGAAAGCGTGGCGAGTCACAAAGTTAAATATTCAGGTATTTATCAACAAATGTCTACTGTGAATTCTCAGACTGAGATGGTAGGAAAGAGTTACAAACACGGACCTGTGGATAAAGACAGGGCACGAAACCATGATGACTCAGGTCAGAAGAAGAAAATGAAGGTGGGTTGGGCATACCCTACAGAAGACAGTTGAGTGTCACTAGACAAGCACCTGAATGAAACCCGCAATGGAAATGAAAAAGAGGACAGAACTGGAGGCTTCTTGAGGAACTGAAGGATGCTAGATTATCCTGGGACGCCTAAAGAAAACGTCGAGAGAACAGGGAAGTGGAGGGCAAATGTTGAGGCCTAGGTTTCATAAGGAGCAGTGAGGAATAAACACATCATCATCAGGTGCCGTCTCCACATCGAAGGTTGGCTGCAAATGAATCTCCAGCATCCTCTGTCTTTCGCCTTGGTGTTGCACTCTGCCAGCCAGACTGTAACCTGTCCATTTCTTAAAGTTTCCCTCCCACTTATCTCTCGGTCTTCCTCTTGCTCTTCGCCTTCAACTCTAGTAAATGTTTTATCATGGTGTCATGTCTTTTTATGTGCCCAAAATACTTTATTTGTCTGAATTTTATTTCTCTTAATAATTGTTTCTTCATGCCTAGTTTTCCTTAAACTTGTTTATTTGTCTGTTTTTCTGTCCTTTGAAACACTGCCTATTGTTCTATTTATCCATATCTCAAATGCATCAATTCTGTCTTCTAACTGCTTGTTCATTGTCCATGTTTCGAGCCATACATTAATATAGGATATATATAGCATTTGATCATTCTCATTTTTAGCTTGTTTGTAATTTGTTTGGATGTCAGTAACTTTCTCATACTATTGAAATTATCTCTGGCCCTTCCTATTCTCTTTTTAATTTCTGTTATACATCTGCCATCATCTGTTATCATATGACCAAGATATAAGAATTGTTACTTGATGTAGTAATTCTCCATGTAATTTTATATTCATTTTAGGTTTCTCCATTTCCTTGTTGATTACCATAGTATTTGTTTTCTGTATGTTAATATCTAATCCATATTCCTTGCTAGTTTTGTCCAATTGGTTCACTAGCTCTCATAATTCTTGTTCACTTTCTGCTACCAGTACTGAACAATAAGCAAACAATAAGCGAACTTTAATCCATTTATGAAAGCCTGCAACATCAACATGCGACAAATCGTGACATATCCTTTACAAGATTTTGCTATCAACCACAATAATCGAGTCATCAATTTTCTAGGTACCACTTATACGTTTAGTAGTTTATCATTGCTTTCTGAATGGCTAGGTCTATTTTTACTGTACATAAAAATTTACGGAACTAATTTTCTTCCAAACTGCGCCACAAAGTTTGAACCAGGCACGCTTGAGTTGTGATCTTCTACTTCTTTGCGCTCGGTTTCGTATGTTTGTCTAAACCATAAGATAGGTTACCTCTATGAAGCTGCATGTCAGCTGGAATTCCTCGAGAATTCCCCATGGCTTGCTCTATAAGCTTTGTTCATGAGGCCATGCTTCGTTTATAGTTGTGAACAAGCTCACTACAGCTTAAGCTACAGTTGTCTACTTATCAACATGTACTTAAATAAACTAAACATACTGAGAATAGAATATATGAAATATAAATGTCATACGTGTTTCATAGTCATCAGAATCCTCCAGGTTTTCTTTTCCTTCCAATCGGTTCTGTACCTGCACTGGAAAAGTATGTCTAATGACATCCCACTTTATCTTATCAACAAGTGAGTTTGTTTTTGAGGCTCTTCGTGCCCACACAGAAATCCGAAGACGGCATATCGGACAACAAAGATTTGCTTTCTCCACAGTTTGTTTGTAGCAAGGCATACACAGTGAGTGCTTACATGGCATAGTCACGGGTTCAATTAATATATCCATACACACCGGACACATACAATCTTCTTTAACTGGCGCCATTACTTCTTTCAAAGATCTAGAATCTTACTGTCTATAGTTGAGCTATAATCAAGATATTGATATCCTTTATCAAGAGAATAAAAGAACTGATTAGAATTTATATCCATGTACTGTCGACACCCATATAAATGCTCACTCTGTTTCAGTTTGCAAAAAAAAAAGATGGAATTATAATACTGATACAGTAACTCCGATGAGTTATTCTCAAATCGTCAATGACATCTTGCACCCATCTTCTTCTAGATCTTCCTCTTCTTCCAGGCACCATTCCTTTCCAAATTATTTTCTCTAGACACTCATGTCGTTTAATATTTCGAACATATCAAACGACATGAGTGCCTAGAGAAATACTCAACTGTACATATTGAACTCTAAGAAACTCTAAACTACTGACTATACTCTAAGCTAAGACTAAATTTATTTAGTAAACTAATATTATAATAATTAAAATACTAATATTAGTAATAATATTTATATAGAATGATACTATTATCTATAATTATAATTAATATAATACTATCTAATATTATATTATTATTTATTATACGATATGTTAATTCCTGCAATCGATTCATAGCATAAAATAAAAATAGTTTGAGAGGTTAATAATAATAATTCCTCTCGTACCGTTATACGTTACACAGGGCCTGCAAGTAATTTCTCCATACTGCTCTATACTGGGCAACTCACTCAATCCATGGAACTGAGACCGATATTTTTGCCTCTCTCAGCAAAGTTCGTTTCAGGGTCTCCTTAGGTCGTCCTCTCTTTCTTGAACCCTGTGTATCCCACTTCAATGGAACTGCACACTGTGAACCATCATAGAGGCTCTTAATAATGTTTATTATTTTGTCTGGTATTCCATAGCATCTCAGAATATTCCACAAGGAGATTCTGTGTAGACTATCAAAGGCTTTTTTAAAATCAATTAAATTCAGTATAAATGGTTGTTGCTTCTCAACATGTTCCTCCAAAATTAGTCGTAGGGTAATTATTTAGTCTAAGCAGCTTCTCCCAGGTCTAAAACCAGCTTGTTCTTTTCTCAGGGTTGTGTTCACTGCTCCTTTGATTCTATTAAGAATGATTTTACAGAAAGTCTTGGTCATTACTGATAATAGGGTGATCCCTATTAGTTTGAGAGGTTGGCGAAGACTAAATTATAAAACTTTAAACTAATAAAAGTAAAACTTGAAAAGTAGATTCAAATTAAAGTTTAAATAAAAGTTAAATAGCGCCATGATAATATAATAATATTATAAATAGACTATTGTCTACTCAACTCACTATCTATAATTACTATACTATTACTCTATATACTAATATAGGCTATAGTATAATAAAAGTTGGCGTCTGTGACTAGGTTAGTGACTTTGTCTATATAACTTTGACGTTCTTGAGATTCGAATCACGCCTGCGGACAGTTTGCTTGCAAATTGTTTCGTTGATTTTAACAAAAGACGATGGGGCCCGTTCAGAAAGCAATGGCAAACTACTGAACGTATAAGGGTGCCTGAGAAATCAACGATTTGTTTACTGTGGTTGATGGCTACGTCCTTTGGGATATGCCACGATTTTCATAGTCTATACTATACTAGATTAAGATAGTACTCAGCTGATAGTAATTAAATAGTATAGTTAACTTATTAGTTAAATAATAACTATATAGTATATACTAATAATATAATGGATAGTGCTGATATTTTGAACGCCCTCATACTCATAGCGTGTGATAGAGTGTGGCCGCAAAGAAGAAGATTTTCATTTAAACCGATCCACATCAACTACTAAACTAGATTGCAGGAGCTGGGTTTGAAGATTGGAGTAGCAAGAAAAGAACAGCATAACAGGTACGTGAGTTGACTCATCAATTAAAATCGAACTGGTACGGTCAGTCGCTGGACGCTGTTTGAGATATTGCGAAGGAGATCGGAGCACCCTATGACATGTATTTTGTAAACAGTAATCACGTCGTAATGTCATGTCAGGCGGAGTGCAAACTCACTGCAAAGCAATGAAGAATCAGAAGATATTCCAAACTGAAACTGAAACCTACTATTCAATAATAATATTTTCGTCGTCGATTTATTACTCGAAAGTTAAAGTTTATGCTTCAGTACTGAATACTTTCAGCTGAGATATTTTTACTGTGCTCATTTATCGTAGTAAGTATCGGTACATGTTTGTAACACTTAACAAAATGCCACCATTTCCAAATTGTTTTAATAACAATTCAATTAAACTTTTCTTCAGGAGAGCAATGTAATAAACTATCATCATCAAGTAGCTTGTCCCTTCCGGAACTTGGCTCCCATGACAGCAGTCCTGAAAAACTGTTCTCGGCAAGTTGACCGGCGTCAACAGCAGTCATTCTCAGGTCGTCAATGACATCTTGCATCCATCGTCTTCTAGGTCTTGCTCTCATTCTTCTTTCAGGCACCATTCCCTCCAAATTAATTTTCTCTAGGCACTCATATCGTTTGATGTGTCCGAAATATTTAATTTTCCTTGTTTTTATGCTCTTTAAAGCCAGCACTGTTTAATATCAAGCTGTTGCAGAACAGAAGCATTTATTGTTTTCTCTGTCCATGATATTCTAAGTACTTTCTGTAGCATTTGCATTCAAAGGCATTAATGATCTTCGCTGCCGCTTTGTCAATGTTCCATGTCTCACAACCAGATGTCGCCAAGGGAAAAACGCAGGCTCTTAAACACTTTTGTTCTTATGTCAGTTGATTTTTGTTCTTATGTCAGTTCCTTCCATAGGTTAGTTAGTTCTTTTAGTTTTTGCAAAGCAATGCTCAGCCTTCTATTTCTTTTATAGCATTCCCGTCATTTGTCAGCAATGCCCCAAGGTATTCAAAGTTGTCGACTCTTTCTATTTTGTGGCCGTTAACACATATATTAGCAATCAATTCCGTTTTTATCAGATGTGAATATCTTCGTTTTCATTGTATTGAGATAAAGGTTTTGATTCTGGCTGGTTTTTGAAGTGACCTTATCAAGTTCTCATACCATTTGTGATGTAGATAATAGCACTGTATCGTCAGCATATCTAATTCTGGTAACTCGTGCCTCCGATACCAGAACGTCGTGTTTCTCCATCTCTGCAGATTATCTGACATTCCTCATGATGTTTTCAGCATATATGTTGAATAGGTATGGTGACAAAATGCAACCCTGCCTAACTCCTTGGCCTATGCCAAACCACTCTGATGTTCCCTCCTCTATTCTCACAGCTGGGTGTTGGTCTTTATATAGCATTTTTACAATATGCTCTATATTGGGTGAGAACCCCATCTCTGACATGTTCCATAACTTGTGGTGTCTTACACAATCAAAAGCCTTTGAATAGTCAACAAAGCAAGCAAATAGGTCTATGTTGTACACTCTACATTTTTCAATGATTCTCATATTTACTATGTGCTCCTAGTTCCTCTACCTCTTCTGAAACCAGCCTGCACAATGTTGATCTCCTCTTCAAACCAGCCTACAATGTTGATTCTCCTCTTTGAAAGCCAGTCTGCACATATGTTGATCTCACTTTCTGAAACATTTGTGCACAATGTTGATCTGCTCTTCTGAAATCAGACCTGACAATGTTGATCTCTCCTCTTTGCCAAACCAGTCTGCACAATGTGATCTGCTCTTCTGCAAACCGCCTACACAATGTGTGATTCATCTCCTTCTCAACCAGTCTTCAATGTTGATCCTCTCTTCTAGGAACCTGCTTTGAATGTTTGATCTCTCATCTTGCTAAGAAACCCAGTCTGCACATATTCTTCCCGTTGATCTCCTTTCTGAAGCCAGCTCCCATGTTGATTCTTCCTTCTGAAACCAGTCAACAATTTGATCTCTATTCTGAAACGTTCACACAATGTTGATCTCCTCTTCTGAAACCAGCCTGCACAATGTTGATCTCCTCTTCTGAAACCAGTCTACACAATGTTGATCTCCTCTTCTGAAACCAGCCTGCACAATGTTGATCTCCTCTTCTGAAACCAGCCTGCACAATGCTGATCTCCTCTTCTGAAACCAACCTGCACAATGCTGATCTCCTCTTCTGAAACCAGCCTGCACAATGTTGATCTCCTCTTCTGAAACCAGTCTACACAATGTGGATCTCCTTTTCCAATTTATTGTGGATTCTTCCCATGATGATTTTAAGCAAGATCTTACTAGCATAACTGATTAGTGCCACTATTCTATATTTTGTGCACTTATTTTGATTCTTTTTTCGGTATTGGGATAAATATAGTTCTCTTTCATTCCTTTGGCCATATGCCGCTGTTCCATATCTTTTTGCAAAGTGCATGATATATTTTTGCACTCTGCTCGCCTCCTGCCTTAATTAACTCTGCTGTTATTTCATCGCATCCATGTGCTTTCCCATCTTTCAGATTTTTGATGGCCCATGCTGCTTCACTTAGTGTTGACTCTGGTTTTAGTTCTTCTGTGCTACTGTCATCTTGGTTACCAAGCAAATCATTTCCCGTATACATTTCGCTGCAGTATTCCTTCCAACGGTTAAGTATATCAGCATTTTCTGTCAAGGGGCTGCCCAGTTTGTCGTAAATTATCTTCGAGCTTTGTTTAAACTTGCCAGTCAGAGATTTCGTCTCTTTGTTCATCATGTACCATGCTTAAATACGTTCGAGACTTCTGTAGAGGAAGATAAATAATAACACAAAAACACTTATGATAGTTAAGGCAGAACAAGCGTGTAAATGCGTGAATGGCCCAGGCTGAGAGAACAATTGCCAGGTGCACTACAGAGGACCTACAAAGAAATAATGGATCAAAGATGGTCTATTGACCAATATCTATACGTTATTTACTTTGAACAATGTAGAGATCAACATGAAGGCTGATCTCGCCAAAGTTAAACCAGTTGCGGAGAAGATATGTAAAGATGATATGTTATTATATACCGATGGTCGGTTCCATCGTGGTGAATCGCTGGTTTCTTACTAATGCGCATGATATGGGTTGCAGCGGTGGGATACGGACAATACTTAGTGAGGATGTAGGTTGAGGCCATGCTGCTCCATCTAGTTACCAGTTCAAGTCAACTGGAGTCTGAGAGGCCAGAGTGAAGTGTGTTAATCAGACCAGGACATCAGTATGCATACTTTCGATATCTTGGACCAGCACTAAGGCTACTGAGTGCAATGACTCAGTTTAGTACAATAACCAATAATAACAGTACAGTTTTAAACATTTTACTATTAATAGAACAACAGATTAAATGGTTGAACTCGACAAGTGCCCTTATCGTCAACAGATGTCCACTAAATTATATTAGTACGAAGCAAGTGGAAGAGCACAAAGATGATGACTGCATCAGAATTGCCTGAACATAATTCATCTTACATAATGCCTTAACAACAATATCAGATCATATTCGTTATCCATTCTAAAAAAAACAATGGTGAGAGAACATAGAAGACTTTTATTAAAATTTGTATTTTGAAATAGTGTGATATTGTTTTACATTCTTTTACTCCTATTGAAGTACAAAATGATACCAGATTTTAAATCTCCTTCGGAGAATTTTCTGATTAAACATTGTATCTATTAATTAATCATGGTGCTTCAACAGATTTCCATCTTATCTTCGTATCCAGTGGTTCTGTGATCTGACTATTATTTCTCATTGTCTTCCTCTTAATCATTTATCTCAATTTATGTTGTTATATTCTTATATAAAAGCCGCTTTTCACTTTTTTTTCAAAATTTACATCTTTGAATTTTCAAATCTCTTGGACGTGTGTTTGGACAGGGACAAAATGTAATCTGAAAATTTGTTTAAAACGATATTACTCAGAGAAGCAGTATAATTGCTACATATAAAAATGAAGCCCGTAAGTGTGTTATACATTATGAACATTATGATTCTGCAGAATAATTATCATTTATAATTACGAACGGACTTTGAGATTTCACCAAACACTCCTTCAAAGAAACACTCGGCATTTGTAGCGACTAGCACACGACAAAACAAGTGTATGCACTCAAAAGTTATATTTATAACTGTTTTTGTATGGATTAAAGTTTGAATCGGGAGTTACAAAGCTATAATCAGTAAAGATTTGTTTCTGGTCTATATTTGAAGTTTTGTGGGGATCGGCGTAACACAGTGACTACGCTCTTTGCTCAATTAATTACCGTACGTTCAGATGGATAGATATTCGTGTCTATCTTTCGAATATTTAACTTTGCAGTTCTTTTAACTCACATCATCAAGTGCTGTCTCCACATCGAAGGTTGCTGCAAGATCCAGCATCCTGTCTTTCGCACACTGCCAAACTGTAACCTGTCCATTTCTTAAAGTTTCCCTTCCACTTATCTCTCGGTCTTCCTCTTGCTCTTCCCCCTCAACTTCCCCTCTAGTAAATGTTTTATCAAGGTGTCATGTCTTTTTATGTGCCCAAAATACTTTTTTTTGTCTGAATTTTATTTCTCTTAATAATTGTTTCTTCATGCCTAGTTTTCCTAAAACTTGTTTATTTGTCTGTTTTTCTGTCCATGAAATTCTGCCTATTCTTCTATATACCCACATCTCAAATGCATCAATTTCATCTTTTAACTAGATGTTTTGAAAGTTGTCATGTGGCTTACTGATCTCCATAACCGTAATCATTTCTTTCTGACTTATGAAAGTGACCCTATATAGCATTTAAAAATCATCATCATCAGGTGCCGTGCCGGCTGGCGTAGGCGATCATGGATCTCCACAAATCTCTGTCGTTGGTGTTTGTTATCCACTCAGATGTTGACGTTCTACCGTGCCATGAAGTCAGGCTATCTAACATTTTCTCTCTCTTTCTTCCTCTGTCTCGTCTACCCTCGATTTTACCGGTTGTCACAATGTGTTCTAAACCTCCCTCCTCATCACATGCCCGAAAAATGATGACTGCCTCTTTCTTATATTGATGATACGTCTTCTCTGTGTCTGGATCTCATTCAATACCTCAACATTAGTCAATTTAGCAGTCCATGACTTAAAATACGAGTTGAATATATATAAATTCTTCAGCTGACGGGACAGAAAATTAAACGCTTTACATCTTCAGCCAGCTCTTCCGCTCAAAGATTATTAAAAATGATAATGTTATAATACAACATAAGATAAAACAAGGAAACACAACTTGCACTTTTGCTTTCTCTCTCTACACACACACACACAAGAGAAAAGAGAGAGAGAGTCACCAATGGTGGTTGTGGAAACGTGAGTGAGGAAAAAACAAAGGGAGAGAAGTATTGAAAGTTTGTGAAATATTTATCGGAATGAGGTAGGCCACAACTTGGTTTCTTCTTCTTCTTCTTCACCTTTCAACTCCCAATGGAGCACAGGTCTTCAACAAACTTCTTCCAGCTCTTCCTCTCTCTTGCCATCTCTTCCAATTCTTTCCATCTTTTACCTATCCTTTAATCCTTTAGCTGCTAAGGACGTATATATACATTTTCCCATTCACTTCTAAAGACGCATTAACACGTCTGCTATTATCTCTCCTCTAGTGGGCTAGAGAGTGCTCAACGTATACATTCTACTTCCTGTTACTTCTTCACGTTTGTACCTTAACCAAGGAGGAGCTATTTTAGCTCTCTCCTTCGGAAAGTATCTTAGCAGCTACAGGGTTAATATCAGCCTCCAGCTCTCTTCTCCAGGTCTGTCTAGACAATCCCCTACTCCTCTTTCCCTGCAGGTTCCAAAACAGTGCCTGTTTGCAATACATCTTTGTTTTCAACACATTATTTCATTGCCCGTAGCTATCCCGAACATGGTTAACATTTTGTTCGTGTTATTTGTCTTTTCTGGATTGAAGATGGAAATTCTATGTGAAATAGAGATATTGTGCTTTCTATAATTTGCAAAGATACGCTTTTGAATCGGCCTGACACACTATTTGTAGATCACATTATGAAAACTATCATAAACAATTGACGTGTAATCTCTCTCTCCCTCTCTCTCTCACTCTTTCTCTCTCACTCTTTCTCTCTCTCCTTCTCCCTCTCTCGCCTTTTAAATCCGGATTGGGCAAATCTTCCTATCTCTAACTATCTCCAGCAACTCAGCTCTTATTTATATTGTTGATCTCTGTCTCCCAATCTCGTCTCCTTGTATTTCTAGCCCCCCCCTTCTTTCTCTGTCCCTGTGGGCTCCAAAAATTACCCTTCTTGTTATATTCCCTCTGTTTTTCCAGAAGTGGTGTTGACCTTCTTGTTCAATCAATGCGGCATGTGAAAATATAAATCAGTAATCTTACGGCCGTGAAAATTATAAGACAACGTGCTAACATACATTTCAATGCATCGATAAGTTTTAAATAACATTGAAAGATGAGAACAAGGAGTTTTTTTATAAGAACCGCAGAAGTTGCAAGGAAAACAAAGAATATTATCAACAAATAGACAGTGTACAAGTGTTAACTCCTTTCTCAAGGACGTAAAATCACGTTTTCCTCATTCATTCTAAGACGCATTGACAGGCTAGAATACTTCTCCTCTCTAAAGACGTGTTAACGTTATACATATCTACTGTACTGAATGGCGTCATTCCATTTGTGACTAGAAACAAAAGGCTATTTTTAGCTAATCTTAGAGTATGTATGAAGCGGTTAAGAGCTTGATAAACAATTGACAAACACAGGATTCGAACCACTTATCTATATTGTACAACACCCATTGCTATTGCACTACAGTACGAGCGTTCTTACAACATAAATAGAAGGGCAATGTGTCACAACATCCTGAACATATTAAGAGAGCGACTCATCTGAACCGATTAAAGATAAAATTACTACAAAAACATTTTCACCATCTTATACCGATGGGTCGGTTCATCTTGGTAAGAAGTCCGGCTGGGGTTTCTTGGTTAATGCGCATGGTAGGGTTGTTGCAGAGCGAAGTGGGGCATACAGGACAACTACTTCTAGTATGAGGATGGAGGTTGAGGCCGTTACTGCTGCCTCCATTGGATCTCTGGGACTTCATTTACTGGGGCCGTTGTTGTATCTGACTCTCAGTTCATGCTTCACAAGATCCAGAAGGGCAGGTTTCGGTATGAGTGGATGTCGTCTATAGAAGTTTCTAACCTCCAGAGGCTTACGTGGATATACTGTCCTGGGCATGCAGGTGTTTACGGTAATGAGAGAGCGGACATGCTTGCATCAACAGCATTGATTGTCGGGAAGTTGAAGATGGATAAGGGGATATTCTTCGGTCTCTTCGCGACTGTCTGTTGGTTGAGGACACTAACATCGATGATGAGTCGATCAAACGATTTAGGCAGTTTGGAGTTACCCTTTGTACAAGTCGAACTGGATGCCTGAGAGGTAGAGTGAGAGGTGTGTTTAATCAGCGAGTCACGGGAACCATCAGTATGCATACTCTTCGATATCTGTTGGGGAGAATGAGCACCTATGGGTCTGCCGGAGTGCAATGACGTCAGTTTAGTAACCAATAACCATTAACCACCATCTTAAAAATTACATCGGGACTCACGACGGTGCAACGTATTTCGTGCACTGCAGCTGAGATCTTCATGTGAAAGAAAAAGATCGGAGCACACATGGTTATTCAACGAAGTGCAATGATGATGGTCCTATCAATCAATCAATATTATAAAGGAGTTCAATTTCTGGCAGCTTCGATTCTCTAGTCTGTCTAGCCTAGTTTGGAAAATCATCAGTTATTGTGTAAGCTCTCCGCTGATGACGTTTTCAGCTTGACCAAGGTTACTGAGCACTTTTGGGGAATGGGATGGTGGGGAAGAGGGAGTCACTATTAATAAAGAAAAACAATTATTTTATTTCTAATTGATGTTTTGAAAGTGCGAAGGGATTGCCAGATAAACGTTTAACAAATAATTGTCAAAGGATTGGCAATAAAAGGACAGTTTTGAAAAGTATTATTGTATGTGCTAAGAAACGCACTTAATTTTTGGGATGCGTCAGTTTCTGGTTCAATTTTATTGTGCGGAAACTGGACACTTCAAACTTGAGATGTTAACCTTTTACGTACCACAGGCCGGATCTGAAAATGTTGACGATACAGTGGATTGAATACTCTCACATATTGAAAACCTATAAATTATTTTTCATGCGCAAGTAAATATCATGGAGAAATCATGTTGTCTATTGTCTTTTCCCAGCGGGATGATGGAATTGGTTGTTCACTTTTGTCGTTAAGTGTAGGGGTGGGAGCTTTAATTTGCGTTCCATGGTCAGATGAGTCGCCTATGTTGTGTTACAATTTATTGTGGTCTTTATATTGTCTATCCATCTTTTTCTAGGTCTTTATTAGGCTCTAGTACATGATCTCTTTTTATTGTATGCTGTTATTGGTGATTGGTTGTATTCCATTCTTATTAAATGTCCAAACCACTGCATTTATTGTCTTTCAATGTATTCGGTACATGAAGTTATGACCACACTGCTTCTAATGTTCTCGTTTCGTAGGCTGTCTTTCCTGGTGACTCCCACCGCCTTCCTCAAGCATTTCATTTCAGATCTGGTGAGCTTTCTGTGGCGTGTTGCTGACAGGGACTCAGTTTGGCACTGGTAACAAAGTGTTGATAGAAAATTACTTTTTATCTTCTGTCTTTCTTATCTTTGGGTGTTGTAGTAATGGTGCCAGCTGGTAGGTCACCGCATTTGCTTTTTGACATCTTGTCTCTATTTGCCAGATCGAGTTTTCTGTGCTCTGTAAAAATGCTGCCTAAATATTTGAATTGGGTAACTTGCTTTACTCTTGTGATGTCTATTTGTATAGTTGCTTGACTTGGTGTTCTGTTGATTGGTGTTCTACTGAGTGGTGTTCTACTGATTGATGTTCTGCTAATTGTGTGTTCTAGCTAATATAATGTAGAAGTAATATTACCGAGGGAAAGTGGAAGACGAGAATGAGAGAGAAAGAGTGGAGGATACAAAGAGAGAAAGAGAAATTGACAAGAAATTATAAATGAATAGTTAGTTAGTTTGTTCCTTTCGTGTCAAAACGGCAATAGGGCAGAGGTTTTAGATCTGCATGTGATACGGTTCTTTGCTAGCAGTTGGAGATCTTGTATGGTTTTACATCCCAATAGTTTACTTTCTTGTTGGATGGTTCTTCGAAGATGGTCTTTGGTCTTCCACGTTTCTTTTCCAACTGGTGACCCAAGGACTTGTCGATTTAGTCTCTTTTCGTCTATAAATGAATAGCTTACACTATTGCTACCCAACGTTTTTAAATACTGGGGCGCATCTGACTGATGGTCGTGAGGCGCCGCGCTATGTGATGATTTCAGTACTACTATGACTAATAGTAACAATAGTAATGTTAATATGATTAAGATGCCTACTCTTTCTTCAGTGAAAAAGCAAAGACCTGTATTAGGGTGCAGTAGAATTGGTAACAAAATAAAACACGATTGCTAAAACGAATTGATCGTATTTATGGGAATGATACAAAAAAAAAAATATTGATTTCTTTAAATCTGATGAGACTAAAATAGGGCGCCATGAATGTATGACACGGGCGCCTTAGCACCGCGCTGGACAGCGTTGGCGTATACATTTTATAAGACGAGTGTACTTGTTCTTCCTGATCGAGCATTTCCAAATAATTTGGTGTTTTACTAACTGTAGTGTGCATTGTAGTCTCAATCCCGATCAGAATGCGAGTTATTCAGTGCTACATAGAACCAATACTGACATACGGATGCGAGTCATGGACAATGAACACACAGATCGAAAAATCTCTGAGGGCCACAGAGATGTGGTTTTATAGAAGAATTATGAGAATCCCATGGACTGCTAAGATGACTAATGTTGAGGTGCTGAATGAGATCAAGACACAGAGAAAGCTTATCATCAATATAAGAAAGAGACAGTCATCATTTTTCGGACATGTGATGAGGAGGGAGGTTTAGAACACATTGTGACAACCGGTAAAATCGAGGGTAGACGAGACAGAGGAAGACAGAGAGAGAAAGTTTTGGATATCCTGACTTCATGGCACGGTGGAGCGTCAACATCTGAGTTGATAGCAGACACCAACGACAGAGATTTGTAAAAATCCATGATCGTCTACGCCAGCCGGCACGGCACCTGATGATGATGATGAGTGTGCATTGTGTTATTAATAGTATTTCAAGGTTAAAAACGCGATACAAAAGAAAGGAGTAATTCTTTTGAGTTAAATCCTGGCGGTCATGGGATCAAATCAGCTTCTCCAGCGCATTTTCCCCCCAGAGAATCCTAGCATTGTTGTTGGAGCTACTGAGCTCGGGCATTGTACATGTGGGGTGCTATTAAGAGTGAGTAAAATATGTGGGAAAGCTCGGTGCAGGGAAGCCAATCTTTCGTCTTTAAACCCCTTTTGTTTTTTATTCCTATGTTATGTATTTCGTACATATGCGATACGCCTATGCTCATGTTACGTATATAAGGCAAGAGGTTGTCATTTTTCACAATTATCTTATTCTCCAGTGGCGGAGGACACAGCTTAAATTACACTAATCATATTTTATGAAAGATTGATAAGTGAAGTCAAGTTTTGATAACTCTTAAGGCAGACAAGACATCAGCTTGGTCATTTTGAGATTGACTTCATTGCACCGGGTTTTACCCCATATGGCTAGGCCCCTCTCAGCAGAAATGGTAAGCCACCTACCGATAGTATTACACAAATCGCCAACTCCGTAGCTCCGGCAACAATTCTAGGGTTCTCTAAATAAAATGCACACTCGTGAACAGAACGGAGCGGTCCGGATTCGAACCTACGACCTTCGACTCACAAGACAAGGGCTTAACCACTTAGACACAGAGACCTCTTCACGAAGTTACAATAACTCGAAGTTACATATCAGTCATGTGTACATGTATGTTATATGTGTATACGTGTGTGTAGGTGTGCTGTTGTTTCGTCTCATACATACAAGTGCACAAGCACAACAAGCTTATCCAAAGTTTTGTTCAAACATTTCGCTGAATATGACCCGATTATTTTGTGTTCTACAGGGTGTTCGACTTAAAAGCAGCATGTGAATGGAGCTAATCTGGCATATATGTATGAAATGAGAAGGTTCAGTTATGACGTAGTATAGGTCAGGTTGTGTGACGGTGTGTAATTGTAGTGCGGGAAGGGGTGATGAACAAATGACACGCAGGACGAGCTAGTCAGAACCGGTTTATATAGTAAATAAACACAACTCAATGTGTACCTGGCAAGTTTCAATTGTCAATGGGGCTAATTATCTTGAACACCCTGCATAATCGACGCTTGATAAAACATGACAGTAAAGCGCTTTTTTTGGAGAGCTAGCTGCTTGTGTTCACAAAAAATGCTACTCTGTAGGACTAGACAATGGTAGCCGTAAGAAATAATAGTTTGTGGTTCAAATTCTGTGTTTGGTAATTTTTTTTTCCGGATGCCTCTAATACTTGTTCACTGTCTATTTATTGATCATATTAATTGTCTCCAGTGTTTTCTCTAGGGTTCCTTCCTTTCTTTCGTTCGTTCGCTTGAAATATTGTCTATATATTCAACGTTGTCTCTTGTATAAACTTCACTGTCTTTTGCATCTCACACAGAGGTCCGTGTAGTTTTATGTAGATTTTGTTTCCGATCCAGAAGCACTTGAGCTTTTCAGTTCTTCGGCTCGGTGCCATGGACATCGTAACCCTTCGGTTTGGTGCCACGAGCACCGTAAATCTGGAGAATCTGTGGCTTTTTCTGCCATCCGCGGAATTGAACCCGCGCACACAGAGGGATAGTCACCCGTAGTCCAACGCGCTACGAACATGCTGGCAGACGGCGTTTTCTGTAGATATGGATAGGCAATATCAAAACCACAATAAATAAACACGGATATAACACAACAAGGGTGACTCATCTGGCCCTGGAACACAAATTAAAGCTCCCACCCCTGCGCTTAAAGACAAGAGTGGACAACCAATTCCATCATCCTGGGGAAAGACAATTGACAATAGACGTGAGATTTCACTCAACGTTATTTAGTTGGCATCTGTTTTATTAATTCTCATAATTTTTGTTTTGTTTCGTCAGTTAGTTATTTTTTCTAGTTGTTGTGACTTCCTATCAGGGGCGTTTAGTTTATCAAGCATTGACAGGAAACAAACCGGAAGACAGACTCGTTAGACAAGGTGGAGCACTGTGAGAAAATGACATAATAACAGCATGTGAAGTGGAAAATAAAGCCACTATAAAACAACACTTAACACTTTCCATACCGATGATGTTAATAAGTTATGAGCACAATTGTTTTATGACACTGGCATTTTATCACAAACAAGTTTTGTGTCCGTGTTGTTTACTAAAGGTATCATATTAAAAGTATCATCATTTTTCGGGCACGTAATGAGGAGGGGAGGTTTACAACACATTATGACAACCGATAAAATCGAAAGTAGACGAGACAGAGGAAGAAAGAGAGAGAGAGATCATTTTGGATAGCCTGACTTCATAGCACGGTAGAGTGTGAACATCTGAGTTGGTAGCAAACACGAAAGACAGAGTTTTCTTGAGATCCATGATCGCCTAGGACAGCCGGTACGGCACCTGATGCTAATGATCATATTAACTCATTTCCCCTTCTGGACCGATATACTACGAATGAAAAAGAAGGAGGACTTGTGCGTGAGGACAGCTACCTCATCACAAGAAATTTCGCGAACTACAGAAATCTAAGAAACATTGAAAAGAAATTATCACAGAATACCAAAGCAGGAACTGAAATGGGAGGCAAAGTGTTCAAGAAAGAGAGGACGCCCTTGTTAAAACCTGAGACGAGCTTTGCTGCGAGAGGTAAGAAATATTGCATTCAATTCCATGGAAGAGATTGAGCGAGTTGCCAAGGACAGAGCGGTATGGAGAAATTACTTGCAGACCCTATGTAACGTATAACGGTACGAGAGGACTATACTTATAGTACACTGACTAATTCAGTATACGACGCAATATAAATTCATCTAGAGCAGCGTTTCTCAAAATTTGCTTAACGGACCCCTGGTAGTCCGCAAGGTACCCACAATGGGTCTTCAAGCGCTTGAAGAAATATTAAGATCTTTGACATTTCAAACAGAAAACTAAATTTCAAATACATGTATAAAAACAGTGGTAAACTAGTTCCGATGCGAAATTAAAGAACCCGGATCAGACCGGAGTCTAAATGACTGAAGGACACAATGAAAGATAATTTGAAGTTTCTCGTAGTCTGAGAAATTGGATCCAACTTGACTGTTGTTGTGGTGTAATAATAACTCCCCCGCTAGAAGATTTTCATATATAGAAACTTTAGGGGGGTCCGCTTTGTGTTGGGGCTAAGTTGGGACTGCAAGATGGATGTTCCAGAACTTCCAACCTTAGTTGGTTAATTTTCTCCTGAGTTAATCGAGCCGTATGTGGTTTGCATTGTCTTCAAGAAGCAGCACTCCTCTAGTCAGCAGTCCTGGACGTTTTTTTTCTCCGAATTGCATCATGACGCATCAATAGAACTTCACATTACGATTCAGAAAGTACGATTCAGAATTCACATTGTCACCTTTATTCTTGAAATTGGTTAAAAACACCCCTTGACAATCCCAGAACACTGTCAGCATAACCTTCCCTGCTGATGGCGTATCCTTGAATTTTTGGACACAAGGCAAAGAAGGATGTTTCCACTGCATTGAAGCTTGCTTTGATTCGGGCTGGTAGTGATGCACCCATGATTCATCACCAGTAACAATCCTGTTCAGCATGTCTTCTCCTTCATCTTCGTATCGACAGAGATGATGCAAGAACAGGCCAAATCGGTTCATTTTGTGTTCCTCCTTCAATTGTCTGGGTACCCACAATGAGCCCACTTTCTTAAATTTCAATCGATCATGCATTATGATGTATGCTGAACCATATGAACACCATATTGCAGATGCTATAGAGTCTATCGCTACTCGCCTGTCACCTCTAATCTTCTCCACACGCTGCACGGATGCTTCTGTTGCAATCTCAACAGGACAACCAGATCGGATTTCATCAACAATGTTAGAGCGTCATTGAGAAAAGTTATCTATCCCGCTATGCACCGCTTTACGGGACAAACATTTGTCAATATAAACAGGAAGCATTTCCTTATGAATGTCCTTTGCAGACAGTCATTTTGCCCCCAAAAAATCGCACAACAGCACGTTGCTCTTTGGTTGTACCCTCTGTAAGTACAGTCGCCATTTTATTTATGCTCTGCGCATGAGACACCTAGCGCCACCTGACGAACGGGAATATAAAGTTCGATGTTGCTGTCACCTAATGACACCTTTAGACAACAAACACTAACTACATTTACCTACCATCCCACAGAACTTTGTGGCTTACTTATTGACTTGCCCTCGTATATATAAGTGAGCCTGGTTAATCAGGCAACTGGTTTCACGAAGGAAGAAGTTCAAATCCTAAAGGAAGCCTCCGCCCAGACCTTCTACCACTTAAATACACATTTTGCAGCGATGAGAAAAGAAGATCTGGACGTCCAAAGGAAACATGGAGAAGAAATATGTAAGATAGACATAAAAATGTAATGTTAGATAGATATATATATTTCATGTTGTTTTCACTATCGATTGGCCTAAGCAATCATGACACTGTGCAACTTCACTTTCTGAGCTATCTATTGGCCTAAGCAATCATGACACTGTGCAACTTCACTTTTTGCGCTATCGATTGGCCTAAGCAATCATGACACTGTGCAACTTCACTTTTTGCGCTATCGACTGGCCTAGATAATCATGACACTGTGCAACTTCACTTTCTGGGCTATCGATTGGCCTAAGCAATCATAACACTGTGCAACTTCACTTTCTGTGCTATCGACTGGCCTAGACAATCATGACACTGTGCAACTTCACTTTCTGCGCTATCGACTGGCCTAGACAATCATGACACTGTGCAACTTCACTTTCTGAGCTCTTTTAAAAGGTTTCGTTGTTGATTTTAAAAAAAATGAAAACTTTATATTAATTGTATATCTTTATAAAGATTCACTTGGATCTACTGTACCCGGCGCGAGGGTGTTTATTTCACAGAGAGAGCGCACATGGTTTCATCTAAACATCGATTGTTGGGAATCTTAAGATGGATAAGGTGGATGTTCTTCGGTTTCTTGGCGACCTACTGTTGCATGAGGACACACAAATTGACGTTGAATCAATCCAGCGATTTCAGGAGTTTGGAAATACAACTTGTACAAGTAGAACTGGATGCTCAACGGACAGAGAGAAAGAGAGAGAGAGTGAAGTGTGTTTAAACAGTGAGCCAAAGGAACCATCAGTATTTATACCATTCGATGCCCGTCTGCCCAGCATGTTCGTAGCGCGTTGGACTACTGGTGACTATCCCTCTGTGTGTGCGGGTTCAATTCCGCGGGATGGCAGAAAAAGCCACAGATTCCCCAGATTTGCGGTGTTCGTGGCACCGAACCGAAGGTTACGATGTCCATGGCACCGAGCCGTAGAGCTGAAAAGCTCAAGTGCTTCTAGATCGGAAAAAAAAATCCATTCGATATCTGTTGGGGGAGACTGAGCACCTATTGATCTGCCCGGAGTTCTGTGACGTCAATTTAGTAACTAATAACCAATGTCATTATCTATTTAACCAACTCCATGGTTAAGTTAAAAAGAAGGAAAACCTGATATTAACTTCATGGACTTTCTTCTCATCTGGAGACTATAGAATCCACATTGAGTACGGCTGATAAACTGTTTGTTTGTTTGTTTGTGTGAAAGTAATGCGCAGAAATATGTGTAGTTAGTTTCTGTTAAAAAATACATGGAAATGTTGACTTGATGTCGATATCAAAACCGATTCTGTTTTCAATTAATTTTCATTGCGATTTTTAGGTGTATTTATTTCTGGGAGATGCTGAGAAAAGTTATTTGCACATAAAGATTTTATTTTAAAAATTGATATTTCATATATTTTCTACGCACTTAAGACGTAGATTACTACGCTAGAATAGATTAGGATGAGCGTTGTGATCTTCTACGCAGGTAATTAATGATTGTTTTAGTTTTAGTTTAGTCGTCGGATCATCATCACTGAACATCGAACCAATTACTCCATAAGTGATCCGATCTCTTCCTCATTATGTCTCTTAGCGTGTGGCAACTAACAATACCGGTTCTGTGTTGGTTTACTATTCTTCTTTGGCTACCACTATAGTTCTATTGTCTAGCTACATTACATTTGACTAGGAATTCTTGCAGTCTGGTTAGGGTTATAGATTCACCACTATTACTTGAATCGTTTACACATCCTCTCTCTCCTTAGGAATTTAGAATATCAGTCTGGTCCATTGCTTGCCCACTTTTTACAGCAGTCATACCTGCAAGCCTGTTGGCGCGTTCATTTTCCCTTACTCGTGAATGCCCTGGCACAAAAATAAAACAGATTTTTGTCAGCCTAGACCTCCTCATCGACTCCAACCATTATCTCAATGAATGACGAATGGAGGATATAGTATACAGCCTGGCTTCCAGCAACATAAGGCCGACTAGCTGAGACGGGAAAAACTAAATTCCTGTTTAATGGGGGCTGATTTTTGTAAATGTTTGATAGAAAACTGTAAGCTTTTTTTAAAGACAGAAATCATAAGGATATGTTGGTACACAGTCGCCTTAAGTCCAATATCCATACTCATTTTGACACTGTTCAGTGTGGCCGTCGGCGTTGCAACACGTGTGCTTATATGATACAGACGCGTACTGTATCTTTTCCTTTAGCCACGTTTCTTATTGACGATGGTTTCACATGCGAGTCCCGTAATCTTATCTATGCCATTATCTGTAAGCGGTGTAACAAGGCTTATATCGGCGAGACAGGCAAGAGGCTCAGTGACCGATTCGCCCAACACTTGCGCGACATACGCCAATGCTCTGTGACTCCTGTAGCCACCCATTTCAATGATACTGGCCATTTAGGAGTTCACGATGTCCAGGTCACAGGCATCCGATCGTGTTCCTCGGATGATCGCAGTCGATTTGCTCTGGAGAATCGGTTGATTTCTTTGTATGGTACCTTGTGACCACGTGGGCTCGATGTATTACATTCCTATGCTTCTTAGTACTTTCTCTTCCATGTCTTGTAATCTATATGGGTATATGTTGCATGTATTCAAGTTATATATTTACTAGATGTTTCATTGTTTCTCTTCCGTTCTATTTCTAGTTTTTACGTGTATTTTTTGTGTTACAATTATTTCGTTATTCGTTTTTATTCCCAGATTTTCGTTTTTATTTCCAGATTTTCATTAGAAACGTTTGATTTTGGTCGTCCATTTGTTTTTTTAAATTTGTCACTCTGTTGTTCATTTGCTTGATAAAGGCATTGTTGGTCGAAACGTTGCTGTATTTTGTCATTGTTTTTGTAATTTGTAAAACTACAGTACTTTCTGATTACGTGTTTTGCCAATCAAATAGTTTTACTGCAGTCTCATATATATATATTGTGAAGCTTTTTTTGTATTTTTACTCAATTATATGAGTCCATTGTTATTTATTGATGAAAAATATAAATAATACTGATATTCATTAGTGTTAAACTTAACTTGTTACATAATATAACCTTGATTTAGCATTTTGTGTTGTTTTTAAAATGAATTCGGCTGTATACAATAATAATGGAATGCAAGGCCACGCGACTGCTGTGGTCTTATTTTCTAGAATGTTGTACCAGAGCCAACTATAAACTACTACCTGTACCTGTATACAGTAACAACTGAGAAAATTTATGAACAGAAAGTATAATGTGGGACAAATGAAGTTGATATTAGAATGCTTAACACTTTAGCTATAATAAATACAATTTCCTGCATACTTTTCAGACCTTAGAGCAGTGGCGGCTCGTCATTAAGGGTCAGTGGGGTCGGGCCCCACCAAAAAAGTTGTAACGTGTATTTATTATTTTATACATTAAAATATAACCTAACCGAAACCATGATTTTTCCAAAATTTCTGTCTGGCCCCACCAACAAAAATGTTCACGAGCCGCCACTGCCTTCGGGTATGAAGTATATCTTCACATTTGAAGGCTCTAATGAGAATTATATAGGAGGGACAATTCCTTTCCTCGCGTGTGTAATGTCGAGTGTGAGATTGAATCCACTTGTGTCCTAGTCGATTACTCAAACGCTTCTGCATTACGCTAATCTGCCCCACGTTTGCATTGAAAACACACTGTTTCAGCTGCATAACTCATTCGAACTTCAGTGCCAATATACAGGCTCTTGGTATTTTTAAAGATGACGCAAAGCCAGTATGTCGGCTATTCTAGTATACATTGAAAGATAAATACATCCAGAGGTAAAGAAAATGACGGTGTGAAAGGGTACATCTTACTTCTCCTTCTCCATCGATCCTTAACTATCGTCCCTCTATCTCATTCTCTCTCTTTCTCATTCTTTCTCACGTTGTATATTTGATTGATTGATTGATTGGACCATAATCACTGTACTTCGGTGAGTAGCCATATGTGCTCCGATCTCTTTCTTACACAAGAAGATTTCAGAGGCAGTGCACACCTCCTAGCACTGACGAGGGTCCCGATGTAATTTAGGAAGATTTTAAAGATATTTTGAAGGGATTTTTTTTTGGAACCTTTCTAAAAATATTTGCCCGGGTATTGGCCTTTAAAGCCTTCTCTTCTCGATTTGGAACTGCCAATGGTTCTTTTACGTCCTCAAATTAAACACGTGACCTACGTTTTATCGTCCATCTCCGATAAGACTAGAAACTCGATCTCACCTACACTGATGTCAGGGATCTCTGGGAAAATATATCGATGGTTCCAGGAGGGAGCTAACCGAGCATCTTTGGATCGAGAGGCGTGCGTCTAGCCTCTACACCACAGAGGACTGTATATATGTTACTAGTGACTGACAACATAACATACCGTGGATATATCAATGTGTTCTCAGTCTGATCAGAGCCAACCAGTGGCGGTTCGTCGTTAAGGGCTAGTGGGGCCTGGCTACACCAAAAATAATGTGTAACTTGTATTTATTATTGTATAAATTAAAATATAACCTAACCTAATGCCATGATTTTCCACACAAAAATGTGTCTGGCCCCACCAACAAAAATTAGCACGAGCCGCCACTGGAGCCAACTATGAAGTTATCTAGGGTTGACTGTGGCCTGGTTGTACCTGTAACTCAGCGGTAAGATCCAACCTTTATTCTGTATCTCACGTGTGGTATCTGAGATCGTATTCTGTTGTGGGAGAGCTAACGAGGGTGATCTTCGTGCAGTTGAAGCACGGATAGTGATAGTATCAGTTTCTCTTCTTTTTACAACTGTATTCAATAAACTATTCAGAACTGTGTGCAACGTACTGTTCAGAGTTTTCTTTGTTTGTTATGTAGGAGTTTGTTTCTTTTGTCCGATCCAGAAGCACTTTGCTTTCAGCTCTTCGACTCGGTGTCATGGACATCGTAACCCTTCGGTTCGGTGCCACGAACACCGTGAATCTGGAGAACCTGCGCTTTTCTGCCAGCCCTCGGAATTGAACCCGCACTCACAGAGGGCTAGTCACCCGTAGTCCAACGCGCTACGAACGCGGCGGCGGGCAATGTAGGGGATTAAAGCCTCTTTAGGCTGATACACGCTCTTTTCAATCTTCTTCTTCTTCTTCTTTACCACAGGAATTATGAATTTTCACTCTTTTTCTATAACGCAGTTGGGGAAGGAGGAGACCACCGAGCTTTCTTGAAAAATCCAGAAACCTCTTAACAGCTCCAGGCGTGTAGTGCTATGTTTAGTGCTGCGGAGACTCCTACTCAGGTAGGGTTCCTCTTGTCAACTTAAGGACGCACCTTTTATTTGTTATATCAGAACGTGTGTGGCAACATACATGAACAATAAGAATTAACTTCTTTTGGAGAATTCAATATATTATACTTGCGATAAGATATGTAACGAGCGTTTCAGAACTGTATGTAATGAGGTTTTCAGAGCTGTATGTAATGAAGTTTTCAGAGCTGTATGAAATGAACATTTCATAGCTGTATGTAATGAAGTTTTCAGAGCTTTGTAATGCCGTTTTCAGAGCTGTATGTAATGACGTTTTCAGAGCTGTATGTAATGAAGTTTTCAGAGCTGTATGTAATGAACTTTTCAGAGCTGTATGTAATGAAGTTTTCAGAGATGTAAGTAAATGAAGTTTTCAGAGCTGTATGTAATGAACTTTTCAGAGATGTATGTAATGAACTTTACACAATCCTTTACACACATAGGGCGGAGATCGGAGCACCTATGGACATGTCGGAGTGCTATGATGATAGTCCTCATATAACTGACAACTGATAACTGACAACTGACAACTGACAACTGATAACTGACAACTGACAACTGACAACTGACAACTGATAACTGACAACTGATAACTGATGGCATGAACTTCTCAGAGCTGTTGTATTATATTTTTGTTTAAGAATGAAAATGAAAATTGTGCCATATCCCTTACAGGACGTCTCCATTAACCACAATAAACGAATCGTTGATTTTCTAGGCACCACCTATACGTTCAGTTGTCTACCACTGATTTCTGAACGGTAAGGTCTTTTTTACAGCTCGTAAAAATCCACGGGAACGAATTTCCTTACAAAATGACTACCGCGGTGTTTGAACCAGGTATCGTCCGAGTGGTTACCGGGGTCCAAATTTGGGGTGTAAAGAATAGACCACTGTTTCCTGCCACACATGTCGTAAGAGGCGACTGAGGAGGTTTGGCTGAAATCGGATGCACGTGTCTTAAACGTGTAGAAGTCTATGCGTTTAGGGGCCTACCAAACCAATGTGCAACGTATACACGTTCTTGGCAAAGATCAAACATATCACAAAGAGTGATTAAAATTGGTGGTAAAGAACGAACGCAAAGAAGAAGAAAGAAGAAGAACCAGGTATTCTTGAGCCAAGCCACAGACGTCCACAAATGTCAAAGTATTTTAAAATATAGCTTGTACTAATTCCTGTCTATTATTTTATGTTGTCAATCTATTTTTGTAATGTATGTCTTTCTTCTACTTCGTTTTCTGCTGTTTCTTGGTGAATAGTTTTAGTCTTCTACTTCGTTTTCTACTGTTTCTTGGTGAATAGTTTTAGTCTTCTACTTCGTTTTCTACTGTTTCTTGGTGAATAGTTTTAGTCTTCTACTTCGTTTTCTACTGTTTCTTGGTGAATAGTTTTAGTCTTCTACTTCGTTTTCTACTGTTTCTTGGTGAATAGTTTTAGTCTTCTACTTCGTTTTCTACTGTTTCTTGGTGAATAGTTTTAGTCTTCTACTTCGTTTTCTACTGTTTCTTGGTGAATAGTTTTAGTCTTCTACTTCGTCAAACGCTCCATATCGACCACTTGTTAAACCACTCTTTGTGAGTTGTATGTGATTTGAGCATAAGAGCGAATGTAGGTGGTGCCAGCTATGCGTCTACAAGTAGGCCAGTATATCCGATTTCTACAACGCTTTTTATTTACTAGTGTAGCTGTCCTAGGCCTCTACTTCAGTCGTCTCTTACGACATGCCTTGTAGGTCGCAGTGTTACTATTGTTTGCTACTGCGATGTACGAAAATCTACAAATCTGAGGTGGTCAGACCGGATAAAATCAGATCTGGAGAAAATCGTTTGGGTGGCTGCGGTAATACTGAGCAAATAGGCGATTGAACAAAGACAGGTATAGGCAGTATTACATAAGTAGTGAAAAATTAATTATAAAATATTAAAATAAACAACACTCAACGTTTCGGTACTAGACCTTTATCAAGAACAAATATGTATAAGATACCGACCAAGAGACAAGAACTTTTGGAGCAGGTTTGTATGCCAGTATCTATTACTTTACATCACTAGTTAGTATTATGTTTTAGTTAATTGTTTTTTGTCTACATATTTGTTCTTGATAAAGGTCTAGTACCGAAACGTTGAGTGTTGTTTATTTTAATATTTTATAATTAATTTTTTACTGCTTATGTAATACTGCCTATACCTGTCTTTGTTCAATCGACTATTCTTTACTACCCACGCAGACACCGGAAACACATGTGCGGACTAGTTTTAGTAATACCAGAAGATTAGATCAAGTGTACACATCCAAGTGATTGTTCTTCTTCCCGTTCGACATTCGTTTTGCTTAAAGTTCAAATTTATTTAACACATTAATATTTGTATTGACAAAAGACACGCATTGTGGCCTCATTCCTCTTTTGTTCATCTTTTTCCCGCTTTGTAGATGAATGCCCAAATTAAGCTATAGTTTGAAATTTACCTGAAATTTTAATTAAACTGAATAAATGACAATGTAATTTAGAGCATAATTGCGTATATATTTTTTTACAAACCAATATGTTGTCACTATGGCTAAGTCGTTAAGACGTTTGCCTGTATTTCAGAAAGGATGACGGTTAGAATCCAGATCGAGTCACTTGTGGAATTTTTAAGAGGTTCCAGAAATGTTGCTAGAACTACGAAGCTTGTGCTTTGCTTAGCACTCTTGGTAGATGACCTTTCATTTAAACTGCCAGTGGCGGAACCATATGGGAGGAAACCCACTGCAATGAAGACAATCTCTCGCCTTTATTATCCCACTTTTTTACAAGTTAACATAATTTTAACGAGTAAATTAAGAACCGGAAACGATCATATCTGGTTGACATTAATTTAGAACTAATTTGAGAATTATATAAATCATGGCGTAATCCACGGCATGTGGCCAAACGGGACAGAAAAGTGGGCGCAGGCTGTAGCATTTGGTAATTAATGTGTTAATAATTATTTGATTAACTTCTTCGTTTGTGACACAATCCGCGTAGGAAATACTCCCAACTTTGAGGAAAGATATATTTTCCATTGCTAGGAATTTCTTCAGCAGATTTGCTGTTAGTCTCCAATGTACAACTGTCTTATATCTAAGCTTGCGTTAAGATAAGACACGTGTCAGAAGCGTTCAGGTCTAACGGTAAACACATGGATGTGCAGTAATTATGAAAGTAAAAACTCGATATCCAGTTAACAGGAGATAATGTTATGAATGTATGCTGCTGTAGTTAAAATCGTTGAAATTCTTGCTTGGTTTGTTTTCAGTGTTGGAAACCTGTTACAATGTTTGTTTTTTGTTAAGTGTCTCCTAAGTGGTTGAAGTAATATTTGTACGGAATCAGCATCATCATGTGCCAGGTTTAGTAGTAGTGTTGACGATTACTTTATTCAGAAAGAAATTGATGTAATGAAAGACAGAAATTCACCTGCCATCTCACTGTAACATTGAAGGCAATCTTCTTCTTCTTTGCGTTCGTTCTTTACGATCAATTTTAATCACTCTTTATGATATGTTTGATCTTTGCCAAGAACGTGTATACGTTGCACATTGGTTTGTAGGCTCCTAAACGCATACATTTCTACAAGTTTAGGACACATGTATCCGATTTCAGCGAATTTTTGAAGGCAATGAAAGTGCCGATGTATTGATCTAAATCATAGGTTCCCAAACATTTTCGGGCCACCGCCCACTTTACAAGACATATATTTTGTAATGCCTCCCCCCACTCCTTATAACAGTTTTCCGCGCTCAAGCCGTTTGATATTTCCGATGTAAATAACAAGACATACATTTTGTAATGCCTCCTCCCCCTTTATAACAGTTTTCCGCACTCAAGCCGTTTGATATTTCCGATGTAAATAACAACTAATGATACATTACTGCTTATGTCGTTAAAGTATTGAAAAAGTAGTGATCAATATGTTCTTCATCTTGAACACAGTTATTCAATCACAAAATCACGAAAATAATTTATTTTTAAATATATATTATTAATTTCTTCTTTAAGGAACCACCGATCCCTATATCGCCTGAACCCTCCCTACCCCATAAAATGCTTCTGAACCCACTATCGCCTCCTCCTCCTCCGTAGAAGACTTCAGCTCCCACTGGGGGGAAGTGTACTACCGCCCACTTTGGGAAACTATGATCTAAATCATAGATTCTCAAACTTTTTCGACCCACCGCCCACTTTGCACGATATAAACTTTGTAATGCTCCACCCCAATCAAAACAGTTTGCCCTTCCCCATATATATATATATACATCCTCTATTTTCACTTTGACATAGAAAATTGATATATATTTTTGTTATACATGGTCAATTATCAAATGATTATATACATGAAATAGAAAATTGATGAAAAAATGGATCATGTAAGATGGGCATAAGATGAATTAAAATGTAGAATTCAAATATTGTTAATGATTATTCAATCGCAAAATCACGGAAAAAAATTCCCCAAATGCTTCTGAACCCATTATTCATCATCATCACCTTTCAACTCCCATCGGAGCACAGGTCTTCAACAAACTTCTTCCATCTCTTCCTCTCTCTTGCCATCCCTTCCAATTCTTTCCATGTTTTGCCTATCCTCTTTATATCCGCCTCCAGCTCTCTTCTCCAGGTCTGCCTAGGCCTTCCCTACTCCTCTTTCCCTGCGGGTTCCAAAACAATGCCTGTCTTGCTATGCTTCCGGTCGGTCTTCTCAATGTATGTCCTATCTATCGCGAGCGTCTCTTCCTGAGCTCTCTCTCCACTGGTATCTGCTTTGTTCTCTCCTGAGTTCCTCGTTTGTAATCTTATCATACCATCTCAATTCCTCTATCCTACGTAAACATCCATTTACGAAGGTCTGCAGTTTTCTGATAGTTTCCTTGTGGTCTTCCATTTTTCCCGAGCCATAGAACAGCACTGACTTCACATTTGACTGGAAAATTCTCAGTTTTGTGTTTGTTTTGATCTCCTTGCCTTCCATATCTTACTCAATGCAATAAAGTTCCCTCTTGCTTTTGTATTCTTATCTTAACATCTTTGTTTGTTCCTCCTTCTGTGTCTATGTTGCTTCCAAGGTATGTGTATGATTCTACATCCTGCAGTGCTGTTTCCTCCAGCATAATCTGGTTTACATTTGCAGCATTTATTCTCATGACCTTGGTCTTCCCTCTGTGATTTTCAGACCTAGCTGCTGAGACTTATTATTTAAGGTATTCATTTTGTCTTTAATCTGTGCGTGGTTGTGAGACAGCAAAGCCAGATCGTCTGCAAAATCCAGGTCCTCCAGTTGTTTCACAAGTGTCCATTGTATTCCCCTCTGTTATCCGTTGTTGATTTCATGATCCAATCTATGGCCAGCAAGAACAGGAATGGTGATAACAAGCATCCCTGCCTCTCCCCTGTTCTTATCTCAAAGGATTCCGTCAGTTGGCGCTCGTGTATGACTCTGCATTTCATTCCTTCATACGTTTTCTTTATTAGGTTTGCAATCTTGGGTGGAACTCCATAGTGTATTAATAGTTTCCACAATGTTTCCCCTATCCATACTATCAAACGCTTTTCATAATCCACAAAACCTATGTATAGTGGTGAGTTCCACTCCAAGCTTTGCTCCACTATAATGCGCAGTGTAGCTATCTGGTCTGTGCAGGATCTATTCTTACGGAACCTTGCTTGTTCTTCTCTCAGTTGTTTATCTATGACCTCTTTAAGTCTATCGAGTATAATCCTGTTTAATACTTTGCCTGGCACTGATAGTAGCATTATCCCTCTATAGTTCGTACATTCTTGCATGTCTCCCTTCTTTGGCAGTTTACCAAGTGACCTTCTTTCCACTCTACTGGTATCTCTTCTCTCTCCCATATCTTCCCTAGTAATTTGTATAGTAGCTCTGTTGAGGTATCTTTATCTGCCTTAATGGCCTCTGCTAGAATGTTGTCTGGCCCTGCTGCTTTCCTATCCTTTAAATTTTCTATGACCTTCATTATTTCTTCTTTACTTGGTCTTTCACAATTAATTTGTAGCTCCTCTTCAGCTGGCTCTGTTTCCGGTGGGACCTGCGGTTTTGGCATATTAAGCAGTTCTTCAAAATGTTCTTTCCATCTCTCCATTTGTTCTTTAGTGTTGCTAATTACTTTGCCTCTCTTGTCTTTTATAAGGCCACTTGATTGTTTGTATTTTCCTGTTAACTTCCTTGTGATGTTATACAGGTCCCTCATATTTCCTTTTTCTGCTGCTTCTTCTGCTTCTCCTGCCAACTCCTCTATATATTTTATTGTATCCCTTCTTATGTTTTGTTTAACCTTTTTTGTTGGCTTCCCCATATACCTTGTGGGCTTTAGCTTTAGCACCTCTAGTTTTTCATCTGTTTAGATCCGCTTTCCTGATTTTTCTTTCTTTGATCAGACTAAGGGTATCTGTTGTTATCCAATCTTTGTTTTTCCGCTCCTTATCTCCCAAAACCTCTGAGCATGTATCCTTCCATATATTTTTATCTGTTGCCAATGTTCCTCAATATTCATATCGTCTACCAGCTGTTCCAATGCTTGGTACTTGTTTGATACTGCGACTGTAAATCTGTCTCTTACTTCCTGGTTCCTAAGCTCTTCTACTTTGAACTGCTTTCTATAATTTGAGTTTGTTGAATATCTTTTAAGTTTCAGCCTGATTTTACTTAACAGGAGGTGGTGATCCGATGCCACGTCTGCTCCTCTGCACACTTTAACGTCTTGTATATAATGACGTTCTAAATTTCTTATCAATACATATGTGGTCTATCTGGTTAGCCTATTATGTGGTCTGGTGATATCCATGTGGCCTTGTGTACTCTTTTATGCTGAAATATGCTGCCGCCTATGATTAACTGGTTTGAGGCACAAAAATTTGCGAACATTTCCCCATTCTCATTCATTCTACCCAGCCCATGATTTCCCATGGTCTCTTTGAAACTGCTATTGTCGTCTCCTATCTTTGCATTTAAGTCCCCATCAAATTATAATATCCTTTTTTCTCTTCCTGTCCATAATACTTTGTACTTTGATATAAAACCTCTCTTTAGCTACTTGTTCCCGATCGTTAGTTGGCGCGTAGCATTGGATGACCTTTAGGTTAATTTTCTTTTTGTTAGTTCTAAATGTTGCTGTTATTATTCTGGGCCCGATTGTTTTCCATTCTATTAATGCTTTTTGTGCTTCTCTGGACAGCATGAGGGCAACTCCTTTACTATGGTGTGTGCTCTCTTCTTCTTTTGCCCTGAGGACAGCATTATTTCGCCTGTGTGTAGTTTAATTTTGTCTATTCCTTTCCATCTTGTCTCCGAGACTCCCAGAATGTCTATCTTGTAGTTTTTCATCTCTGTCGCGAGCTGGGCGGTTTTTCCTGCTCCAGCAACGTTCTCACGTTCCAGCAACCAATTCTGGCTATTTTCCGACAGGAAAGAAGACTAGTCGGCATCCCCGGATCCTTGCGACTTTCCCGGTGATACGTCATTTGTCCCTCTGTTGGGAGACCTTCCTGGTTCGGATGGTTGAGTTGAGTTATTCCATATTGTTGTACTATCCATGTTTGTTGAAGTTTTTGGCTTATTTTTCTACAGGGTGAGGTAGCCCCACTCCCAAACCCTCCTTAGTCGCCTCTTACGACATGCCTGGCAGGTAGACATTGCTGCATATTCTTTCCTCCCTGTGGGCCCTGGCAGCACTCGGGCGGATCCTACCTTAGTCGCCTCTTACGACATGCCTTGTAGGGCGCAGTGTTGCAATTCTTTGCTTCCTTGCGGCCCCGGCAACACACGGGCGGAACCCATTATTGCCCCTGGGAAAATTTTAGCGCCCACTGGGGGCGGTACTACCCACTTCGAGAACTCATGATCTAAATGAATTCCATCTCACTATGACATTGAAGACAATAGAAGTTTCGATGTATTGATATGCAATGGATTCTATCACAATGCAGAAATTCACTTGCAGTGGATTCCATCTCCCTGTGACATTGAAGTCAATGAAAGTGAAGATGTCTTGGCCAAGGTCGATAGTGCCAAAATACAAATGTACCAACGGTTCGAATCCGGATCGCGTCGTTTTGTTCACAGGTACCTTTTTTCCAGAGATCCTTATTGTCGGAGAACGGAGGCCGTGTATTGTGCAATACTATCGGCAGGTTGGGAGCCAATTCTGCGGAGAGGGACTGAGCCATATGAGGTAAAAACCCGGTGCAATGAAGTCAATCCTTCGGCTTAATCTCTTGAGTCTTTATGGAAACACGGTGCAATAAAGTCACCCCATGACGTTTAAACATTGATAGACGCTCTTTTGTGCAAATAATTCTTTACACTACCAACCCACTATTTACATTATTTACGATGTGTGTAGGTATGTTGTATTCATTAAATACTTTCTCCTGAACAGAACTTTGTTTCACCCCGCCCCCGCCCTAACAGCTCTTCGAAATTTCTCTCAAAGCCAGATGCACCGCCTCTGCAGCCGTCATGCTCAAATCATGAATTAACGATGAATCCATCTTCTCCGTGGTCTTCTTCTTTTCCTATTTTCCGGGATTCCTACTTCTAAATTGGTTTTCTCCAACACTTTGTGTCTTTTTATATGTCTATGAGTCTCAATGGCGTAGTGGTTAAATCGTTTGCCTGTAGTACTGAAGGCTGGGGGTTCGAATCAAGACCGAGACACATGTGCGATATTTTCATGAGATCTCTAGGATTGTCACCGGAGGTATGGAGTGCAATGCACTCGGCAGATGGCATGCCATATCTGCCGACAGGGACGGAGTCATATGGGAAAACCGGTACAATAAGTCAATCCTTCACCTTGCACCATTTTAATATGTCCAAAATACTTTAGCTTTTTATTTGCAGCATCAGTTTCTTTGATTTTGAATTTGTTCTGGGTAGATCTATTTGTTCTCTTCTCTGTCCATGATATACGGACGACTCTTCTGTAACATTTATATTCAAAAGCACATATGTTTCTCAACTGCCTTGTTAAATATCCATACATATACGTTGCAACTGGGATATGTATCATATTCATCATTAAATAGCTTGTCCTGAGCAGAACTTTGCCACCCAACAGTCCTCCGAATTCTCTCTCTCGTAGGTCAGATCTGCCACCTCTGCAGGGTCTCTAAAACCACCAGTTACATCCTGAGTTCATCTTCCCCGTGGTCTTCCTCTTCTCCTTTTCGTCGGTATGCCCCCTTCCATGATGGTCTTCTCCAGCCCTTCGTGTCTTTTTATATGTCCAAAATATCTCAATGTTCTCTTTCTTATTTGTAGCATCAGGCAGTTTTCTTTGATTTTGAGTTATTTCTGGATAGATCTATTTGTTCTCTTCTCTGTCCAAGATATACGGAGGACTCATCTGTAACACTTATATTCAAAAGCAGATATATGTTTTCCACCGCCTTATATGTCCATTCACACCATACGTTGCCACTGGGAATATGCATGTTCTTAGTATTCTGAACTTTGTTTTCTTACCAGTTCCGTTCCATACTGTTTTTAGTTGTTTAATTTTTTGTAAAGCAATGTTTGTTCTTCTTTTAATTTCCTTCATTCCATTTCCATCTGTTGTTAGTAGTGAACCAAGATATTCAAAACTGTTCACATTTTATACTTTCTCTCCGTTGATAAAAATATTTTTTGTCGTGTTTGTTTTATCCGTTGTCATTATTTTTGTTTTTCCACATAGAGATATAGATTGGAATATGTATGCATTTAGTATTTTGAACTTTGTTTTCCCATCAGTGCCATTCCATACTATTTTTAGTTGTTTAATAAAGTTTTTATATAAACACTATCACCAAACTAAATGAATTCATCTCCAAATCAGATTCTCTGAATTGTAGGTTTTGATACATTTGGTTTCCCGTATTATTGAAAACGAATCCGAAGTTTTCAGCGGACAGCAACCGAGCGAAATGACGAGTTGCGGACACCGTGTGTTTGTTAACCTGCTTATGAGCAATGTACGCGCTCAGGGTGATGGGCAAACTACCCTGTAGCTAATGGCCAATGGTTCGTGGCCAATGCTTCACTCAGCATAAATAAATATGTGTTTTTATATTATATATCTGATTCGTCACGCTTATGGAATTGCTATTTATTTGAACAATTAGGATCAAGTCATGGACACTTTTTTGTTGTATTTTTCCTAAGGATAATGTCATACAATTGTCAGTATTGTGATCAGTCATGTATTCATTATCACGTATTGTTTTTAGAATACTGATATAGTATTTGTCAAAATAGACAGTGAACTATAAGGTAAGGTAATAGTATGATAAAGCTGTTTTATGAATAGAATAATATCTCACATTTCTTTATCTATCTATTTGTCTGCTGCCTGCCTGACTTTCTGACTACCTACCTACCTACCTACCTACCTAACTACATACCTACCTACCTACCTACTCACCTACCAACCTACCTACCTACCCACCCTCACCCACCGCCTACCTCACCCACCATACCTACCTACCTACCTACCTAATACCTACCTACATACCTACCTACCTACCTACCTACCTACCAATCTATCTATTATACATGTGTGTCAGCCTGCCTCTCTGTCTGTCTTTTCTTCTGCCTGCGTACCTGGCTGTTTGCATGCCTGCCTACCCACTCGTTTGTCTTTCTGTAGGAATGTTTATTTTCCTGAATGCCTGCCTTTCCATATACACATACATCCATCCATCCACCAATCCATCCGTCCGTCTATCCTTCCGTCCATCCATCCATTCATCCATAAATCCATCCATCCTTTCATCCATCTATCCATCCATCCATCCATCTATCCGCCCGACTTCCTATCTGTGTGTTCATCTGTTTTTGCAATTAATAATAACCTATTCATCCATCCATCCATCTAACCATCCATCTGTCCATTTGTCAGTCCGTCCTTCCATCAATTCATTCATCCTTTCATGCATCCATTCTTTCACCCATCCATCCATTCCAATCCCATCCACCCATTCCTCCATCCATCCATCCATTCCCATCCATCCACCCTCCACCCTCTCACTCCATCCGTCCATTCATCCATCCATCCATTCACCATACCATCCACCCATTTTTTCATCTCCATCCTCCATCCATCCATCTATCACTCCATCCGTACATTCATCCTCCAACCTCCTCTCCTCCATTCATTCATCCATCCATCCATCTATCACTCCATCCATCTATTCCTCCATCTATCCATCACTATATCCGCCTACGTTTTCATATGTTTGTGCAATCAATCTTCATCTATCCATACATCCTCGACTTATCTTATTTTTAGCACTCAAGACGTCAGTTCATACATCCATCTTTCTTTGTGTGTCCATGCTCATACATTCTTCTTTCTTTGTGTGTCCACGTCCATACACATATCAATACACACAATCTGTTTTTCCTACACTGTTTCAAAGATGTATCACCTCTCTGTCACATGCATGAGACAAATAAAAAAAAGGGCAAAGGATGAAGGAAGTTGAAAGTAAACTTCATCATCATCATCAAGTAGCTTGTCCTGAGCAGAACTTTGTCCCCTTAACAGTCCTTCGGAGTTTCTCTCTCTCATAGGCCAGATATCCCGCCTCTGCAGCCGTAATGTTACCATCTGTTACATCCTGAATCCATCTTATCCGTGGTCTTTCTCTTCTCCTCTGTGCCCGTATGCCTAGTTTCATGATAGACTTATCCAGCCTTCGTGTCTCTTTATATGTCCAAAATACTTTAATTTTCTCATTTTTATTTTAAGCAAAAGTTTTCTTGATTTTGAGATCTTTCTGGATAGATCTATTTGTTCCATTCTCTGTCTATGATATACGAAGGGCTCTTCTGTAACACTTATATTTTAAAGCACAACTAATGTTCCAGCACTAATACAAGATAAAATCTGAATGGAGCAAGATAGCATCAATCTATTCTTTGACCCCTCAACAGTTTTAACAGACTGCAGAATGAAAGTAATATGGAGAGAGAGAGAGAGAGAGAGAGAGAAAAGAGTAGATTATAGATATATAGATAGATTGATAGAGAGAGTGAGAAAGAGAGAAAGTGACAGAGAAAAAGAGAGAGAGAAAGAGATAGATAGATGATTAGAAAGAAAGATAGATAGATAAATAGATAGATAGATAAATAGATAGATAGATAGAGAGCGAGATGTAGTAGGGGGTCCTTATTGTAGTGATGATGGTGGTATCTAATGATGGTATACTGAACAATTTATTGACAAACACTGTCTTGCAGACTTCATATATATTTATTTGGTGATGTTATTCATGAGTAGACAAAAACACGTCCATCCACGTCCAGTGATTATATCGGTCTCCCTATGTTGTCACTACGTCGCTAAGCAGTACTAACTAATCTACGTCAAATTAGTCACGTTCTAGTACTGCTATTCTGTTCGTAGTGTGCAGCTTTGGTGTACATACCCTACAGTCTCTACCTACCTCGTTTCCACTACTATCTATCTATAGCTACCTGTCTAGTCTGTTAACTGCTACCTTGGAGTTGCGGAACGGTCATGCACAGTCCTAGTACATCCCCCGGTCAACTTTTGCTGGCGTCTCGACAGCTGAACCCATAACATTTCAGAGCTTGGACTATATTTCAGGGTTTAAAAAGAGTTGTATGAGCTGAATGGGAATCGGTAATGCACAGTCCTAGTACAGAGAGAAAGAGAGATAGAGATAGATAGATGGATGGATAGAGTGATAGAGAGAGAGAGAAAGAAAGAGAGAGATATAGAAGGAGAAAGAAGAGAGAGACAGAGAGAGAAAGAAAGAGAGAGAAGAGAGATAGAGAGAGAGAAGAAGAGAGAGAAAGAAATGAGAGAGAGAGAAAGAGAGAGAGAAAGAGCAGACGAGAATGATATCAAAGAAAAAGAAGTATCTATACCTGATCTTTATAACTGATTATTTAAGATCTAACTGGGAGCGAACCGAATACCTTTGGGACGTGAATCCGGCACCTATCCTTTAGGCCACAGAGACTCCTACCTTTAAACCCTTCTTCTTCGTCTTCTTCGAACGCTCCATATCGACCACTAGTTAACCACTCTTTGTGATTTATATGTGATCTGAGCCTAAGAACGATTGTACGTTGTGTTAGTTGTGCACCTACAAATAGGTCAGCACTTCCGATTTCAGCGATGCTTTTTAAAACTAGGGTAGCTTTCCTAGGCCCTACTTAGTCAGCACTTACGACATGCCTTGTAGGTCGCAGTGTTACTATTCTTTGCTCCCCTTGCAGACCCCGGCACCACGAGGGCGATCTTTCAATCATGTTTTAATTGTTCTCTTTTGTTTTCAAATCAGAAGAGCAAGAAACAAAAATCGATGCCGTAGCAATTATCTAGAATCAATAGGTAACCAGGAAGCAATGAGCTATAGTGATTAGCATTCAAAGTATTCATTGTAACAAACAGATCGAATAATCTCTGAGAGCCACAGAGATGTGGTTTTACAGAAGAATGCTGAGAATTCCATGGAAGGCTAAAATTATTAATATGAAGGTGTTGAATGAGGTCAAGGTACAGAGAAAGAGGCAGCCATCATTTTTCGGGCATGTGATGAGAAAGAGAGGTTTAGAACACATTGAAACAACTGGTAAAATCGAGGGGAGACAAGACAGAGGAAGACAGAGAGAGAAAATGGCTTCATGACACGGAACAGCGTCAACATCTGAGATAATAAAAAACACCAGAAACAGAGATTTGTGAAGATCGTCTACGCCAGCCAACACGGCACCTGATGATGATGATGTATTAATTGAATATTCTACAAATTAAAAAACGCAATGTCAATTCTTTCAGAAAAGGCAGAAATTCACTTGCAGTAGATTCCATCTCACTGTGGCATTGCAGGCAATGAGAGTGCCTATGTCTTAGCTAAGGAGGGCAGTGCCAAAATGCAAATTTACCAAACCCAGTCTTTTCAGGAGGACAAAACCCTCATAGAGAGAAAATCTACAGTAGACTGGAGGACAAACACTGGATATGATTATGGAAAAGACTTCCTCAAAGAACTAAGCAGAACAGACCGGTCATTATATTTCGACTATGTACCGGACACTGCAGACTCAACAAACACTTATATAGACTAGGAAAAAGTCAAACAGCTCTCTGCCAGTGTCAGTAGCCGGAACAGACACTGGACCATGTCCTGTAAGGCTGTCCTCTCCTGTGTGACCTGAGAAGCAACATGTAGCCACACCCATTCGACCTAAGAACTAAGCTTTCCGGGAAACCTGACAGACCTGAATCTGACTGCTCAGTTTGCGGTCCACAGTAAACTAAGCGCAACACCAGAGATCACAAGAAAACCTTGCAGACCTGAAGCTGACTGCCCAGTTTGTGGTCCACAGTAGCCTTCTCAGAGATCGCTGAAGAAGAAGAATATTGGTGCGCCGATAGCGAAGGCAATAACACGCTTAGTTAGTAGCCCAGTGTCATGCTGTTTCCGGGACTCGAGGGCAACTGTGCCCCACACAATGTTTGGTGTGCATATTGTACTGGTTCTATTACAGGTTTACTGATCCTTTACTTGGAAATCTTCTTCTTCTTCTTTAGTGATCTCTGGTAATGCGCTAAGTTTACTGTGGAATACTTGGGGATTTCTTCTTCTTCTTTAGTGATCTCGATAATGCGCTAAGTTTACTGTGGACTACTTGGGGATTTTCTTCTTCTTCTTTAGCGATCTCTGATAATGCGCTAAGTTTACTGTGGACTACTTGGAGATCTTCTTCTTCTTCTTTAGCGATCTCTGATAATGCGCTAAGTTTACTGTGGACTACTTGGGGATTTTCTTCTTCTTCTTTAGTGATCTCTGGTAATGCGCTAAGTTTACTGTGGACTACTTGGGGATTTTCTTCTTCTTCTTTAGCGATCTCTGATAATGCGCTAAGTTTACTGTGGACTACTTGGGGATTTTCTTCTTCTTCTTTAGCGATCTCTGATAATGCGCTAAGTTTACTGTGGACTACTTGGGGATTTTCTTCTTCTTCTTTAGTGATCTCTGGTAATGCGCTAAGTTTACTGTGGATACTTGGGGATCTAAATTGAAGTATCTCAGAGTTGAGAAGGGTTTGAATGGAGGGACACTGCTGTAGGAAAGCAACATTCAGCAAATTAGTCGATTCATATTCACAGACTACGTAGAATTCTAGCTAATGAAACGAGAAATCCACTCCTGATGGAATCTCGTCAAAGTCAAAACAGTCCCATTGAAGATTTCATTCCCATATCAAAATTGCTAACTCTCCATGAAATTCACAAACTTCAAGTATTATAAACGAGAAAACCTAGTCGAGAATCAATCCTAGGTTTAGAGAAAATGCACATGTGAATCGAACGACGTTTTACAGATTCGAACTCACGATTTTCAGAATGTACTTTCATTTGTTTGCCTGCTATGAATTCAGGAGTAGTCATACCGTATAACGCCTCTGACTGATTTTGCATGAAGGTTTGCTTTCCTTATCATCAGTGTCTCTCACCATACAGATGCACCTTCTCCAAGTTCTGAGCTATACTTGTAAGTTAGATCCCCAAGGTCACCCGTGTGTTGTCGGGACCTCAAGGGAGCAAAGAATAGTAGCACTGCGACCTACAAGCCATGTCATAGGAGGAGACTGAGGTAGGGGCCTAGGGAAGCTACCATAGTAAATAAAAAGCGTCACATAAATCGGATGTGTGGCCTACTTGTTGACACATAACTGGCACAAAGTACAATCGCTCTTAGGCTCGGATCACATACAAATCACAAAGAGTAGTTAACAAGTGGTCGATATGGAATGTTCGAAGCCGAAGATTGCCAAGTCAAGGATCAGGAAATCTGTAGTTCGTGATTGCATGCTTTATTTATCACTAGTTCTCGATTACATCTTAACCCTTTTGCAACAAAGACCTCTGAATTGAATATATATACGTCTTACTAATTTGGACGCCGCATTGGTGCTTAGTCCCTTTGATCTAGTTACAATATCTGCAGAATAATCCTTTCAAAGTAACCTCTCTATTATTCAGCTTTTACTTTTACTCAATTTGTCGTGGTATCCGTTCTCGGGTGAGTGCCTGAAGAATCGATGGCACCTGGAATTGAGCAAGGTCAAATGATGCATGAATACATATGCCCTGTCGCTGATAGCGTATCCCAATTTGGCATCCATATATCAACCTTTTCCTCCTTAAAGAAATTAATATCGCAAGCTTGTCCGACTATTTATTTATTTATAACCGTTTTAGTTAGACGCGGTGCACTCCATGAATTCTTAGAATTCTCATACGTCTTTCATAAATTGCCACTTGGGATCTCCGGGGCGTTGATGTAAAGTGCTCGACTATCTCTTCAAAATTTCCGGGTTCGTGTCCAAAGTGGAGAAATTGGGCTATTCTTTCTGTGGTCACTGATCTTATTAGGTGAAATCGAGTCCTTAGTCACCCGTGTTTCTGGTACCCTCAATGGGAGCAATTATTAGTAACACTACGACCGACAAGGTATGTCGTAAGATGCGACTGAGACAGTGGACTAGAAAGCTACCCTAGTAAATAAAAAGCGTTGCAGAAATCGGATGTGCTGGCCTACTTGTTGCGCGCATAACTGCACAACGTACAATCTCTCTTAGGCTCGGATACCATACAAATCACAAAGAGTGGTTAACAAGTGGTCGACATGGAGCGTTCAAAGAAGAAATATAGTCCCTAGTTCTCATGGAAACGGACGATAAAAGTAGGCCCTTTATTCAAGTTGGGCATGTACAAAATTCAATACGATTAGGCTGAAAAGCCCCTAGGCGCGCAACAATAAATAATTAAAATTAACCATTGAAATTCCTACAGAATTTTAAAAAGTCTCAACATTATATCGGAGCCCATCGCTGGTGCTTCAGTGTTCGAGCACTGTCGCAGTAGCCTTCCTGTGCAATAAAGCGATCAGAGAACATATGGTTGTTAACTGTAACTGATGTGCAATAATGCAATCAGTGGCGGCTCGTGATCGTTTTTGTTGGTGGATCCAGACACAGATTATCAGGAAAATCATGGTTTTGGGTTAGGCTATATTTTAATTTATTAAACAATAAATGCATGATACTCATTATTTTTGGTGGGGCACGGCCCTCTGTCCCTAATGACGAGCCGTCACTGGATGCAATGATGATAATTCAATCAATTAATCAACCAACCAATGAACTATCAACTTAGTAAACACTGCATGGGTGTGAAGCATAGACATTTAATAAAGCAGTGGAAAAACATATGTGATTTTGAATATAAATGTTACAGAAAAGTCCTCCGTATATTATAGACCAAGAACAGAAATAATAGATCTATCCAGAATGAACTCAAAATCAAAGAAAACTGGCTGAGTGCTCACATAAAAAAAAGAATGAGAACATTGAAATATTTTGGAGACATAAAGAGACAGGAAAGGTTGGAGAAGATCATCATGGAAGGAGGCATCCCTGCAAAGAGGAGAAGGACTGCCAATGGTTCTTTACTGTTTCAATTGAACACGGGACCTACATTTTATCGTCCGTCTCCGATTGGACTAGGAACACGATCTCACCTACACTGAGATCAGGGATCTCTGGAAAAATATCAGTTGGCTCTACAAGGGAGGAGAGCCGCTGTAGAGTAGTTGTTAGTGAACTCCTTCGCAAGGCTGGTGGTCTGGGTTCAGTTCCGCAATGCCGTAGAATTTTTTCCCGACCACGACGGCTCTCAGGTCGACCCAGCCTCAACTGGGTACCAGACATGCTCTGGGAAAGTAAAGGTGGCCGGCGTGATGCTGACCACATCACCCATTGTGTGCCGACGGTCAATGAAAAATACAGGCCTAACACTGTATTGACCTATATACCACGAGGTATGAAAGGGTTCCTTCACTTTTACTCTACAAGGAGCGAACCTGGTACCTTTGGCACGAGAGACGAACACCTAACTTCTACGCCACAGATACACCAAATTTTGCTTCAAAAACACGTAAACACACTACAAGTACTTATTAAAATTACGTGCGTCTTACATCCCTTTTTATCCGAATTTTAGATAGCGTGAAAAGTTTGTCTGAAAGGTCTCACGGAAGGTTACTTCAAGAGTTCGTTAAGATTGTCTATTAATCCCAGCCGTAGTCTCTAGTGTACCCTAGAGCAAGATAGTCTGTGGAATCTGTAGGGTAATGAGAATACCAGGCAATTTTGTCTTCTGCCTGACTAGTAGGAACGTGTGATAGTGATTCCAGCGTGGCACGAGAGATATTGGAAACATTTGAAGACTTGGGTTGTTCCAGATAAGAGGAGAAAGTAATTTGGTTGACCAAGTATTGCTATGCAAGTAAGGGTTGTGTGAAGTGATTGATGGATAACTGGGGGAAGATTAGTATTAGAAACAGACCGATCGAATGAGAGAGAGAGAGAGAGAGAGAGAGAAAGAGACAGAATGAAAGAGACATAAAAACATACTTCATCTTCTTCGAAAGTTCCATTTCGACCACTTGTCAACCACTCTGTGGTTTGTATGTGATCCGAGCCTAAGAGAAACAGTACGTTGTGTCAGTTATGCGTCTACAAGTAGTCAAGTACATTCGATTTTCGCGACGATTTTTATTTACTAGAATAGCTTCCATAGGCCCCTACCTCAGTCGCCTCCCAGAACATGCATTGTAAGTCGCAGTGGTACTATTATTTGCTCCATTGCAAGCCCTGGCAACATACGGGAGGAAAACATACAGAAACACACGGTTTATGACGAAAATATATCTGGGAACATTCCTAATATCAGATGGAAGATGTACAAGAGACATAAGGAGTAGAACAGCTCAAGCGAAAACAGCTGTTTTGAAAATGAAAAACAGGGGCGTGTCTTGCTATGATACAGAGAGGCGGCGGTAAGGGGGGCGGCATAAGCAACCTAATCAAAATCCCAATTGAAGGTTTTTTTTAAAAAAAACATTTAAGTGGCGACATTTTGAAGACTTGCATCATGCTAAGAAAATATACCGCACGGCCCTGATGCAAAAACATACCATGCACGAATTCACTACCAATGACACTGTGAAAAGACTACACCAGGGATATATTGAACCGATATTTATGTATGGCAGCGAATCAAAGATAATGACCACACAATCAATGAGATCAAAGAGAAGCACAAAAATTTGATTTTACAGAAGAATGTTGAATATTCCATATACAGCGAGAGTTACAAATGATGTGGTTTTGAAAGCGGTCTGCAGACAAAGAAACTTGATCAAAAGAATAAGAATCAGGCAATCAATGTTCTTCTGACATATAATGTGAAGAGAAGTTTAGAGCTTTTGGTGGCAACGGTAAAATTCAGGGAAGGAGAGATCGTGGAAGACAGAGGGAGAAGATGTTGGGTGGTTTGACATTGTGGTTGGACAAAAGACGGACGTCAGAACTAATTAACTGGACCAGGGAGAGAGAGAAAGAGAGTTGTGGAGAGACATGATTTTTTTCTAATGAATTTTGCCGGACAGCAGCTTTCCAGCCTGTTTTTTTCGATTTTGGAGCTGTCAAGTGTTCGTTTACGTTCTCAACTTGAATACGGGAACCTACGTTTTATCGTCCGTTTACGATAGAACTAGGAACTTGATCTCACTTACAATGAGATCAGGAATCTCTAGAAAATATTCCGATGGCTCCACGAAGGAGTGAGCCGAGTACATTTGGACCAAAAGGCGTACGTCTAACCTCTATGCCTCTATGCAACATAGAACCCCTTCATATTAATACAGATGCTGCTTAGTCTGAATCTTGAAAAACGTTTTCTAACATAAATATTCATGAATGTAAATTTTATGTTTTAAAGTGTACAGAAGGCTTTCTTTTCTTTAATCCTGTTTTGTCTTGCGACGTCAGGATAAGAAGAGATTTCTAGTATGAGCTTTTGCGTAAATCTATTGTCTATTGTCTATTCCCAGGTGGAAGATGTAGTTGGCTGTCCACTCTTGCCGTTAAGCGTAGGGATGTGAGCTTTAATTTGCGTTCTAGGGCTAGATGAGTCGCCTTTGTTGTGTTATATGCGTGTTTATGTAGTGTGGTCTTGATATTATCTGTCCATCTTTTCTTTGTCTTCCCTTAGATCTAGTACCCGATCTCTTTTTATTGTATGCTGTTATTGGTGGTTGGTTGTATTTCATTCTCATTAAATGTCCAAACCACTGCATTTTTGTCTTTCGATGTATTCGGTGCATGAAGTTATGCCCACTCTGCTTCTGATGTCCTCATTTAAGTCTATCTTTCCTGGTGACTCCACTGCCTTCCTCAAGCATTTTATTTCACATGTGGTGGCTTCTTCGTGCAGTTCTTAAATAGTGTTTTATTACCGCTGTATTACTGCGTTCCCTTTGCATCGACGCCTTTTGTTTTGTATCCACTGTATTGTATCCACTGTATTTATCCATGTATTGTATCCACTGTATTTATCCACTGTTTGTATCCACTGTATTGTATCCACTGTATTGTATCCACTGTATTGTATCCACTGTATTGTATCCACTGTATTGGATTGACATTGCTCTTTTAGGCTCACTATCTGCTGGTAATCTGCTTATGTGGCCGAACCACTTTATTTGGTGTTTCTTGATGAAGTCTAGTATTGATGTTATACCCAATATTTTCCTGATGTCTTCATTTCTAAACTGGTCTTTTCTTGTTACTCCCAGTATTTTGTGTAGTCACTTCATGTCTGTCGTGACTAGTTTGATTGATGTCAGTGTCCAGGTTTGCCACTGATATCATAATGTTGGAAGAACGTTTATGTTGTACAATGCTCTTTTAGTGTTCATGGTGACGTGTTTGCATTTCAAAATTGACGCATTTTGTCTTCTGATTTGCTTTGCTTTATTGCAGCTATGTTAGATCTCGGTAGTAGTTCTTCCATTAACTGAGAAAATGCTTCCTGGATATGTAAAACCTAATACAGTTAACCAAGAATGATGACAGTTGTGAAAATGAGAAAAACTGATGTTGAATGCACTTTTGTCCTGATGTCTTCATTTCTTAACCGTCCTGTCCTCTTCTTGATATTCCCAGCATTCTGCGTAGATATTTCATCTCTTTTCTTCTTTCTTTTGTCGTCACTCTGCTACAGGGTTGTTGCCCAGTGTCGTCACACTGCTACCAGGTTGTTGCCCAGTGTCGTCACACTGGTGCCGGGTTGTTGCCCAGTGTCGTCACACTGCTACCGGGTTGTTGCCCAGTGTCGTCACACTGCTACCGGGTTGTTGCCCAGTGTCGTCACACTGTTACCGGGTTGTTGCCCAGTGTCGTCACACTGCTACCTGGTTGTTGCCCAGTGTCGTCACACTGCTACCGGGTTGTTGCCCAGCGTCGTCACACTGCTACCGGGTTGTTGTCCAGTGTCGTGGTTTTCTGTTTTTGTCTTGCGCTGTTCTAGTGGCTTGTGTGATTATTTTTGCTCTTTCACAGGATTCTGCTACGCCATCTAACCATCTTTTCCGTGGTCTTCCTCTTGCCTTCTTTCCCGATGTTCTGTTGTAGAAGACTCTGTATACTGTGGAGTTTGGATGCATTTTTATTAAGTGGCCAAACCACTTCATTCTTTGTTTATCTATGTAATTCAAGCACGGTTTTCATTAATGTAAATTATGTGCTGTAAAATGTACAAAAGACTCGCTTATCTATATTGCTGAATTTGTTTGAAATAAATTGAACAGAAAATTACAGGGCACTGCATGCAAGCTTCTGCGACAGAAGAACAGAGCAGGGACATATAATGTTGATAAAATGCAATGTCCACAGACTGTGAACAACTTGACCGTGAAGTTTGGAAGTATTCTTCTCGCTCGTGCGTTGCCGGGGCTCACAAGGGAGCAAAGAATAGTAACACTGCGACCTACAAGGCATGTCGTAAGAGGCGACTGAGTAGGGGCCTAGGAGGCTACCTAGTAAATAAAAATCGTCGTAGAAATAGGATGTGCTGGTCTACTTGTTGTTGCATAGTTAGCACAACGTACAATCGCTCTTAGGCTTAGGCAATATCCCGCCCGTGTGGTGCCGGACCCGCAGGAAGCAAAAATAGTACCACAGCGCCGTACAAGACATGTCGTAAGAGGCGACTGATGTAGGACCTAGAGATGCTAACCTAGTCAATATAAAACATCGCATAAATCGGACGTGTTGGACTACTTGTAGACGTATAACTGGCACAACGTACAATCGCTCTTAGGCACAAATCACATACAAATCACAAAGAGTGGTTTAACAAGATGTCGATATAGAGCGTTAGAAGAAGAAGAAACATTATTCTGAGTTTATAATTTTGTGGGCATTTGCATCATACTCAGATATGCAGAAGTTTATATCCACTGATTTGGAAACAAGACCTTCTATCACGCAATCATCACAAAATTGCATCCACACGCATTCATACAGTTTTGCAGAAATATTACGCTGTTGAGATATTTGATGTTTAAACTAAGGGTTGTTAGAAAATGTTGTTTGTGGAAAAATTAATACGAGAATTTGGCTAATTTTCTCGTGTTCAACGAAGACCATGTTTCTCTATCATGTTGAATTTTTGTGTGATTGTTTAGAAATATATTAGACGGTGGGAGAGAGTGTTGGGGAAGGGAGGGGAGAATAATGATTTGAGGTAATGGAAACCTTTCTTCATTTATTAGCATACGCATGCACACACATGCACGCACGCGCACATATACATATACATACACACGATATCATCAATGCGGTACGCTCTCAATTGTGGGACATGGGCGGGTCTCAGACACTGGAACGAGTTCGAGAATTAGGTGTTAAGTTTGGACATGCCAGACAGTGTCGTCTTCGTGGTAGAGAGAAGATATAGTAATCAACTTCTCATGGGTACTGTGAGCAAATGGACTTTGGATGGCTGCTGCAACGGAGGACAGAGCACGAATGGGAATGCCCAATGTGCCATGACGTCGATCGCATAACATAACATAACATACACACCTGGATGTACTCAGTGGAGATATCTGTCAGAAAATCAACTGTAAATAAGAGGCATAAACAAAGAACCGACTTCATTGTGCTGGGTTTCACCATATGGTTCGGCCCTTCTCCATAGGAATAGCACGCCACCTGTGCCACAGTATTGCAAAACGCAATAATTCCGTAGCTCCGGCAACAATCTTATCGGGCTCTGGAAAAAAATGGACTCTTAAATAGAACGGCGGGGTCCCGACTCGTACCCACTACCTTCGGAACGCAACGCAAGGGCGTAATCTCCTAGCCACAGAAACACCAGATATCTTTTATCAATTAACTTGATGTATTCTTCACAACTAGGTCGGATTAGCTTAAAGCGTAAGCATTGACATATCGACTCGTACTCGAGAGGGTTGCAGGTTCAACCCCATACTCGACGTTGCACACACGAGGAAAGGAATTGGCCCTCCTTCCACCTGTACCACACACTTCTTATTTTTTATATTTTACCATTTACTAAGTGTTTTTAATAAGGGTTTGGGGGCGGGGTGTTAGTGATCTTGTGTGTGTTTGTTCCAAGGCACTTTGTAAGTTATTGTTCATTTTCTTAAGGCTGTTTTCTTGATGCCTAGCGCCTAGAAAAATGAAATGACAGACACTTCACACACTAAGATTTTAACAAGGTACGGAGAATTTTATTTGATATATCCTTCACAGAATATTACACAAAAAAAAGCATGAAATGAATCTTGTTAATATTGTTGCTTCTAATTAACTCTTTGGTTCATGGAGTGGTTTTTCGGAAAACTGTCACTGCAAGAACGGTTTGTCAAGTCAGCTTACGTATTTTCAGGAGTTATTTTGGATATTAAGTTCTTGAGGTAATATGGACATATAAAAATAAACACGAAGGGCTGGCGAAGAACACAGCCAACTTTAATATTACGCCTCGTAAGTTACCAGGGAAACCCTGACCTAGTTTGATTTGGGGCGGTTGAATTTTATATATGTTTAATAGAACACTGCAAGCGATTTTGCAATTTGACTCAATTCTATGAGTCTATGGTTATTTATTGTTGAAAAATATTAATAATACTGATATTTCTTATTGTTTTTTTTTTTTCAGATCCAGAAGCATTGAGCTATTGCTCTTCGGCTCGGTGCCATGGACATCGTAACCCTTCGGTTCGGTGCCACGAACACCGTAAATCTGGGAATCTGTGGCTTTTCTGCCATCCCGCGGAATTGAACCCGCACACACAGAGGATAGTCACCCGTAGTCCAACGCGCTACGAACACGCTGGGCAGACGGGCATTTCTTATTGTTAAACTTATCTAGTTGCATAATATAACTTTGATGTTGTATGTTGTGTTGATTTTAAAATAAATTCATCTTTATCTAACAAAACTGAAATGCGAGATCACGTGACGGTTGTAGTCTTATTTCCTATAATGTTTACCGAGTCCGTTGCCCGTATGAGCTTATAGTTGCCCGTATGAGCTTATGGTTGCCCGTATGAGCTTATAGTTGCCCGTATGAGCTTATAGTTGGCCGTATGAGCTTATAGTTGGCCGTATGAGCTTATAGTTGGCCGTATGAGCTTATAGTTGGCCGTATGAGCTTATAGTTGGCCGTATGAGCTTATAGTTGGCCGTATGAGCTTATAGTTGGCCGTATGAGCTTATAGTTGGCCGTATGAGCTTATAGTTGGCCGTATGAGCTTATAGTTGGCCGTATGAGCTTATAGTTGGCCGTATGAGCTTATAGTTGGCCGTATGAGCTTATAGTTGGCCGTATGAGCTTATAGTTGGCCGTATGAGCTTATAGTTGGCTGTGAGAAGACCATCATGTAAGAAGACATACCGACAACGAGGAGAAGAGGAAGACCACGAAAAGATGAATTCAGGATGTAACTGATGGTTTGAGCATGACAGCTGCAGAAGCGGGACATCTGGCCTATGAGAGAGAAACTCTTAAGGACTGTTCTTGTGGCAAAGTTCTACTCAGGGCAATCTATTTAATGATGATGATGAGTTAAGAAGATTATTAAGAACTTTTCGGTTGAGTAATTTTCTGAAAGCATTGCTATTACTGTAAAACTGCACTTTGAATATTGTTTATAATCTGATATTAATCTGTACGCGGGTTCCAGCCTAACAATTTTACATAATTTAACATGAGGAAATCCGAAAATTCTGTATTGTTGTTTCTAGCTACATTAAGTTTTCAGCCCTGCCAGGCAGTGGCGACTCGTCATTAACGGCCACGGGGGGCCAGGCTCCACCAAAAATCATGTATAACTAATATGTAAGCACTAATATATAATCTAACCCAAAACCTTGATTTTACCTAAAATATTTGTCCGTCCCCACCAATAGAAATGATCACGAGCCGCCACTGCTGCCAGGTAACCGACTCTCTAAGTAGGTCTCAGCTGATTTCACATGAATTTAATCCATCTGTACTGCCACAATCGTTTCTAATATAGAAAGCTTGCGCTCTTGAAACTTCATGCACCTAGAACTTTTGCCATCATCTATAGGCATTGTTATAAGCTTTAAAGGTGGGGTGGGGGGATTCGTAGGTATGCGTATCAGGAAATGTTTTTCGTTGTTTTCATATTAATGTAGAATTTGTATACAAATTTTGAGAGATTACGACTTAGAAGTGTAAGAAAAGGTTAATTTACAAAAAAATGTCAACGCGTTGCCATGGAAGCAATAAATAATGGCTGCACACAAAAATTTCAAATCCTAAGGCTCTGAATCTAATGAATGTAAATGAATTCTGTTTTCACTCTAATCTGAGTAATTGTAATATCTAAAATATTACACATACTTTTTAGGTATATTAAATATTACATTTTAAATACATTTTTGGGTTAAAAAACACCACTAAAAGCTTTTTATGACCTATTTTTTTGGGAGGGGTTTACCTGGGTGGGTTAAACATCTTAATGTGGTTGGATAGTGGAGACAAAATACAGGTGTGTTTACCTGGGTGGGTTAAACTTCTTAATGTGGTTGGATAGTGGAGACAAAATACAGGTGTGTTTACCTGGGTGGGTTAAACTTCTTAATGTGGTTCGATGGTGGAAACACGATACAGGTGTATTTACCTGGGTGGGTTAAACCTCATAATGTGGCTGGATGGTGTAGACAAAATACAGGTGTGTTTACCTGGAGTGGTTAAACTTCTTAATGTGGCTGGATGGTGGGGACAAAATACAGGTGTGTTTACCTGGGTGGTTAAACTTCTAATGTGACTGTATGGTGGAGACAAAATACAGGTGTGTTACCTGGGTAGGTTAAACATCTTAATGTGGTTGGATGGTGGAGACAAGATACAGGTGTGTTTACCTGGGTGGGGTCAACTTCTTAATGTGGCTGGATGTTGGAGACAAAATACAGGTGTGTTTACCTGGGTGGGTTAAACTTCTTAACGTGGTTGGATGGTTGAGATAAAATACAATAGATTTTCTCCAAAATCTGATTGATTGGACCACTATTTTTGCACTTCGATGAGTAACCATTTGTGCTCCGATCTCTTTCTTTTACATGACGATCTCAACTGCAGTGCACGAACTTCGTTGCACCGGCGAGTGTCCCCGATGCAATGTAGAAAATGGTAACAATATTTTGTAGGTGTTGTATTTTTTAATTTTTATAATGAATTTTACCTGGACAGAAGTTTTCCCAACTTAACGAATTTGAACTGCCAAGACTTAGATCAACATCAAATAGCTTGTCCTGGGCAGAAATTTGCCACCCCAATAGTCCTCCGGAATTTCTCTCTCATAGGCCAGATATCCCGCCTCTGCAGCCGTCATCATGTTCAAACAATCAGTTATATCCTGAATCCATCAATTCCGTGGTCTTCCTCTTCTTCTCTTTGCCGGTGTGCCCCTTCCCTGATGGTCTTCCTCTTCTTCTCTTGCCGGTGTGCCCTTCCTGATGGTTAGATAATGGATCCAATTACTACAGCGTCAACAATTTGCAGAATTACATTCATCTTTGTTCCGATGCACATGCACATTGCACTTACACGATGCGCATGCAATGAGAGTGCAGACTGGCTGATTCTGCCACCACATCGTGAAGAAGAGGGATGGGAGGTCAGCAAATCAAGAGAGCTGACATACTGAACGCCCTCATAGAGTGTGGCTGCAAAGAGGGCTTTCATTTAAACCATAGATTACCAAACTTTTTCAGCCCACCGCCCACTTTGCAAGACATAAACTTTGTAACGCCCCTCTCCCCATTATAACAGTTTGCCAACGCCCACTTTGCAAGACATAAACTTTGTAACGCCCCCCTCCCCATTATAACAGTTTGCCAACGCCCACTTTGCAAGACATAAACTTTGTAACGCCCTCCCATTATAACAGTTTGCCAACGCCCCATATACATGATCTTTTTCACTTTGACATAGACAATTGATATACATTTCTATCATACATGGTCAATTTTCAAATGATTATATACATAAAATAGAAAATTGATGAAAAAATGGATCGTGTAAGGTGGGCATAAGATGAATTAAAATGCAGAATTCAAATTATAATGATTATTCAATAGCGATATCACGAAAAAAACCTCCCCAGAATGCTTCTGAACCCACCACCGCCCCCCTGAAAGGTTTCAGCACCAAACGCTGATCTAAACCGATCCACATCAAGTGCTAGATTGTAAGCGCTTGGATTGAAGAGGCACAAAAAGAGCAGAATCACAAGCGTAGGAGTAGGCTTATCAATTAACACCGATCTCATACTGTTAGTCTAGTCGTTGAATACTGTTGGAGATATTACAAAAGAGGCTGGGACACCTATGGATATGTCTGAAGTGCGATGACGATATTCCAAACTGACGCAATTCAGTCAGAATATTTACTAGCCTCCGGTATATTCTCCAGATCGGTAGCGGTGGAGTTGATTGTGTCCTGTTCGGAGACTCAAAATGACAAATCGTTCTAATCTGCTCATATTTTGGTAACCGTTCTGTCTTCTTCTTCTTCTTTTCGATCGCTCTTCTCGACTATTTTGCTCCTTCTTATTGTGATATATAAACAGTCTTTGCCAAGAATGGTTAAAACGTTGCGTCACCGTTAATCCGCCACTAGTGTAGGTCGTGCGCATCCGGCGTTTTTGGCCCTACTAAAATTTCGAGTCAGCCATGCCGGCAGTCAAACACTTTCCAGACATTGTGAATACATTGTGAACCGTTTATTGCCGTATATTGGGCTTGAATCTACCCCAAATAGTCTTTTATAATCGCCCTGTGTTAGCATTGGTGACTTTATGATTAATTTAATCAGTGGTGGCTCGTCATTAAGGACCATTGGGGCCGGGCCCCACCAAAAATAAAGTATAATCTGTACTTTTTACTTTATAAATTAAAATATAACCTAACGCAAAACCCTGATTTTCCGAAAAGTTTTTGACAGGCCCCACCAACAAAAATGAGCATGAGCCGCCACTGAATTTAATCATTCTTTTCCTTTGGTGATAAGTATCTAGTACATTCGATTGTCCTCCTGGAGGACATTTCTTGACCATTAGATCTGCGGACTTATTTCGTGGTATTAAACAGGGAAGAGGTATCCACTTGCGTTGGTTGCACAGTTCAGAAAGGTCTGTCGAGCTGGCAATTTTCATGCTCGAAAGTTTATACAGTTTATTGCTATTGGCATGTAGCGGCTACTGTTTGTCCTGTTGGGAATTCCATTACCATAAGATGTTGAAATTACTTTATTATTCGGAGTCGATTTACTCTAGAAAATCATTGTATATGATCTTTATATGGTACCTTACGATCTCATGGACTGAACGTGTTACATTTCTATGCTTCTTAATACTGTCTCTTCTCATGCTCTATAGTAAATGTGTATAAGTTAAATATTTTTAAAATATGTTTTATCTTTCTTTTTTCCATTTCTAGTTTTCACATTTATTTCGTTTCTCGTTTTTAGTCATATATTTTCATTTGACATCCTTTAGTGATTCATTGTCTGACTGTATATGTTATGTCTGGCGTATAGGAAGTCTGGATTTCCTCGCCTCTTTTGTATCATTTACTTGATAAAGACTATTTGGTCGAAACGTCGTTGTATATTGTGTTTGTATCATGTTAAACTACAGGGCGTTGTCTTGATGTGTTTTGATATACTTCTCTAGGCCCGTCTGCCCAGCGTGTTCGAAGTGCGTTGGACTACGGGTGACTATCCCTCTGTGTGTGCAGGTTCAATTCCGCGGGATTGCAGAAAAAGCCACAGATTCCCCAGATTTACGGTGTTCGTGGCACCGAACCGAAGAGTTACGATGTCCATGGCACCGAGCTGAAGAGGTGCTTCTGGATCGGGAAAAAAATATATATATACTTCTCTAGTAAGTATCTATATCTGGTGTCGTATTGTTGACGATTTTGAAAGGAAGCATTTAGACAAAGAGACGAAAAATAAAACCCCGAGAAGATAGATTACTGGATGTTTTAGTATTCTCTGATCTTAGCGTAGATGACATCGAATGTTTTAGTGTTCTCTGATCTTAGCGTAGGTGAGATCGAATTACTAGTCATATCGAGAATGGAATAATAAAACATAGGTCTCCTTTTTAAGACGAGTACAGGAAAGAACTCGCCCGAGTGGTTACCGGGGCCCAAATTGGGTGTAAAGAATAGAACCACTGTTACCTACCACGCATGTCGTACGAGGCAACTAAGGGGGGTTGGGCTTTGGGGCTAGCTATTCCACCCCGTAAAAAACACTAGATGGCTACAGAAACTACAACCAGGAAAATTCATAGCTCGACACCCGAGGAAGAAGAAGGACCATGCAAGGAGGAGATCTGGAAAAGATGGCCTTGGATAGGCGGGTTTGGAAGGCCTTGGTTGCGGACCTATGTCTCCTGGGGGCGAAGGGTGAAGAGGAAGACAGGAAAAACTCCTGGCATTTGAAATCTATAAAAATATTTTTGAAAATTGCTGCCCGGACAAAAATAATTAATGCGATTAAAAAAACGACACGTTTGTTACTGTCCTTAAACTTGCATCAAAATCTTACCGGTGATACTGAGTTCATGTACTTCCGTTGATATAATTTTGTACACATTTTTCACCATCCTTAAAATTGCATCGAAAATCTTCGCCGGTGCTACTGAGTACACTTATTGTCGTTGATGTCCTTCTGTATACAAAAGAGATCTGAGTAAACAAAGTTGTTTGCCAAAGTACATTAATTATCATGTCAATCAATTAATCAATTGTTATATTCTCAAAAGGCTGCTTTAATGTGCGTTCAATGTCACAGGCCAGGAAGCCTTCTGTTCAATATGGCACGTTTTGTTACCGGTCAAATATTCTAGCGGTTTTATGTTTTAAACTGATCATTTTAACTGATTTTTTCAATTTCTCCAAGGGCATTGACCATTACTTTACGAATCAGAATTCTGGAGAATGACCTAAAAAGGATTGTCAATAATCCACTTTTCATACAACTTGTTTGCAAAAGATCTTACACATGCTCTGTCGCAGCCCCTGGTAACATTAGGCCGAATAGCTTAGCCGAAAAATCGGAAATTCTTGTTAGATTGGGGTTGGTTTTTGTATATGTTTGATGTTATGTTATGTTATGTTATGCGATCGACGTCATGGCACATTGGGCATTCCCATTCGTGCTCTGCCTCCGTTGCAGCAGCCATCCCAAAGTCCATTTGCTCACAGTACCCATTAGAAGTTGATTACTATATCTTCTCTCTCTACCACGAAGACGACACTGTCTGGCATGTCCAAACTTAACGCCTAATTCCCGAACTCGTTCCAGTGTCTGAGACCCGCCCATGTCACACAATTGAGAGCGTACCGCATTGAGGATATCGGCTCTGTCCATGCTTCTGCCCACTTTAGTCGGGGCACTGTTTGCAAGAGAGCTCGACTCGTATCACACCGTATCACTCCAGCTTGTCCAGGCGTGTACAGGCAAGTCATTTTCTTGAGATGTGATCTCCGAATGCTGTCCACCATTCCACACGCATACTTCCAGATTCAATCAGTTGAAGCATATTCATCGAGTCTGATATGATGATCGTATGTGTAACCTGTTGCTCAGCCACCCATGACAGAGCCCTGGAGACAGCGGTGATCTCCATAGTCATGCTCGATGTCGTTGTCTCAAAAGCCCCGCAGTCCTCATGAAGTGTGCGACCGTTTCGTTGTGCTGAGTAAGCCCACGATGATCTGGTGCCACGCTTGACAGAGCCATCGGTGTAGATAATGATATCACCTGGGTTGGAGTGCTGATCCACGAGTGCAAGAATTTCCGCATTGACGATATGTTTGATAGAACACTGTACATTTTTATCCAATTTGACTAAATTCATGATATAAGTTCATGATTATTTATTGATGAAAATGTAATTATAACTGATATTCTTTAGCTTTAAATTTGACTTGTAACATAACCTTGCTACAATTGTTCCCATCTGGAAGAAGAAAGGTAGCAAGAGGGACTGTACAAAGTATAGAGGCATAGCGCTACTGAGCCACACTGGGAAAATATTCTGCAAAATACTTGTGAAAAGGCTCCGCCACATCATCGAGCCACAGCTTAATGACTCTCAAATGGGATTCAGGAAGAACAAAAGCTGTACAGACGCAATATTCGCCCTCAGACAGTTAGTAGAAAGGACTATCGAATCCGACAAACATTTACACGTTGCATTTGTAGATCAGGAAAAGCGTTCGACCGCGTAGATAGGCACAGTTGTGGAAAATACTAACAACCTATGGGGTTAATGAACACCTAATAAACCTTTGCAAGAACATTTATACTGACAGCCAATGTACGATTAGAACAAATACAGGATTATCAGAAAAGTTTCACGTAGGGTCAGGAGTAAGACAAGGTTGCGTACTATCCCCGCTGCTATTCATCACGTACATTGACCACATTTGTAAAATAGCTAACACCAGCGAAGGAAACAACCTAGGAGAACTCTTAAATGAATTTCTTTTGCAGACGATCAGGCAATCATATCAACAACAGAAGAACAGCTACAACAACACATCAACAGACTCCAGTTAGCATGTAACGAATACAACATGAGAATTAACATCGACAAAACAGAAGTAATGACATTCGCCAGAGAGGAAAACACTACCAACATCTCCATCGATAATCATCTACTAAATCAAGCAAAAGATTTCACATACCTGGGGAGCATTTTTTCAGCAAATGGAAGAATAACTAATGAAATTCAACACAGATGCAACAAAGCAAATCAAATGATAGGGAAAATGGCGCCAATTTTAAGATGCAAACACGTCACCATGAACACAAAAAGAGCAATGTTCAACACAATCTTTCTCCCCACATTATGTTACCAGTGCCAAACCTGACGCTGACAACAAACGATAGAAGAAAACTAGTCACAACAGAGATGAAGTGTCTACGCAGAATGCTGGTGTAACAAGAAGAGACCGGTTGAGAAATGAAGACATCAGGAAAAAGTGGGTACAACATCAGTACTAGACTTCATCAAGAAACAACAAATTAAATGTGTCGGTCACGTAAGCAGATTACCATCAGACAGTGCACCCTAAAGAGCAATGCTGCTCCGATACAATGGGTACAAAGCAAAGGCCGGCCACGCAAAGATGGACCTCAGAGATAACAGAGGCGACGAAAGAGACTATCTACGAAGCGCATACTAGGCCCGTTTTAGAAATCTCTTCCTGACCTGACGCTGTGAGGCATACAGGATTCGAGAAAGAAGAAGAAGAACATAACCTTGATTTAGCATGTTGTGTTTTTTTGAAAATGAATTAGTCTATATACAATAACACTGGAAAGCTTCAACTCGTAAGGTACGAGAGTAGTATATACAGGATGTTCAACTTAAAAGCAGGCCGTGAATGGAGCTAATCTGGTATATATGTATGGAAATGAGAAGGTTCAGTTATGACGTAGTATAGGTCTAGGTTGTGTGACGGTGTGTAATTGTAGTGCGGGAAGGGCGATGAACAAATGTGACGTAGGACGAGCTAGTCAGAACCGGTTTTAATAGTAAATAAACACAACTCAATGTGTACCTGGCAACTTTCGAATTGTCAATGGGCTGCAATTATCTTGAACACCCTGTATAATTAGGGCATCAGCACACACACGTAAAAATAAAAAAAAATATTTTAGTCTCACCGTCTCCTCAAAACATCTTTTCTATTTAGATTATTATTTTAGAATTTACAATTTAGAATTTTTATTTTAAAAAATGTTAATATTTATATTTCTTTCTTTTTATTTAAAAAAACAAAACTATAGGGATGTGCCAGAGGAAATATTTTTTATTAAAACAAAAACAAAATTATATTTTTATTTTTTTAAATTTGAGAATGCTAAGAATTAAAATATTGATGTATTAATATAATAGTGAGCGTCTGTAGCTCAAGCGGTATTGAGCTCGATCACAGACCCAAGCGTACCTGGTTTCAAACCCCACGGTGGGCAAGTTTGAAGCAAATTAGTTTATGTGGGATTTTACAAAAGGTAAAAATAGACTTCACCGTTCAGAAAGCAACGGCAAACTACTGAACGTATAAGTGGTGTCTAGAAAATCAACGATTGTTTACTGTGGTTGATTGCTACGTCCTTTAAGATATGCCACGATTTTCATTTCATTAATATAATATGACTGCTAGCAACACATAAATTTGCATATTATCATCAAATATTTTATTATATACTTCCTTCTTTAAATGAATTTAATTTATTATTAAAATCATTAATCTTTTTCTTTCCAATATTTATACTGAAATAAATCCCAGGAGTGTATGAAAATCGTGGCATATCCCAAAGGACGTAGCCATCAACCACAGTAACAAGTCGTTGATTTTCTAGGCACCACTTATACGTTCAGTAGTTTGCCATTGCTTTCTGAACGGGTGGCGCCATCGTCCTTTGTTAAAATCAACGGAAACAATTTGCCAGCAAACTGTCCGCAGCGTGATTCGAACTCAGAACGTCGGGGTTAATAGACAGAGTCACTAACCCCTAGGCCACGTTTTTATAATATGTCCAGAGTATATATGTTCTGCAGAGACCCCTGGATTGTTACTGGAGCTACGAAGTTCGTGCTTTGTGTAATACTTTCAGCAGGTGGCGTGCCATTTCTGCGGAGAGGGATCGAGTCGTATGGGGTAAAACTCAGTACAGGGAAGTCAATCCTTCGGCTGTTAAACCCCTTTATAATATAACTTAGGGACTGCCTAGAGTAGTTGATAGTAGCTCGGCCTGCTAGCTGTGAGACGCCTCATAGCTCGGGTTCGAACCTACTGTCCGGCATTTGTTCGAGTCCCTGGTCTTACTCAGGACGATAACGTGAGTACCTCTGAAGTCGGAGAAAATCTGCCTGTATGGCGAGGGAATACTAATTACGAGTACATTGAGCACACGGCTGCCAGTGTAAAGTAATTTACAATGTGCACGCTACTGCCATTGTAAGAAATTGGAAAAACAGATTTTCATGCAAAATCAGTTTCAGAGATGGAACTTCGTCTGAGTTGAAAGCGGACGAAAAAAAAAAAATAAACTTTTTATAACTATAAATCCATAATTTTTATATTTAATTTTGTATGTGTATGTGTGTGTGTTGATGCCCTAATTATATAAACTACTCAAGAGCTTAACCACTTAACGAAAACTCAGAAGATGTCACAGTAAAACACTTGCCAATTGACCGTCTGTAAGGACAAAAAAGACTATATATCTAAACCACTTAGCAACAGAGATTCCATATTCTTTCATTTCTTCTATCCAAATTTTAATTTTACTGTCCAGTTTCTGTCACTTCATAATTATTCGATTTTATTTTTGAATAAAACGTTTCTACTTTGATCAGCCTGGTTGCAACATTCATCCGATACTTTATCTCAATTTAATGATAATGAAGGTGCCGCCTCGTCTCAGAAACTTGATGTATTCTTTCTATTCAAATATGTACATCTAGTTGTAAGCATATCTCACGCATAATCTTCAAGCTGTGAACAACAAATATCTATAGTGTCTTAGACGAGGAGACATTAATATTTCATATTTGTTCCGTGTAGTGTTTACACAATAATTAAGAAGTGGAAGCGGGTGGTTCAGAAGGTAAAGCAGCTTAATATTTGAGGTAAAAGTTTCTTTTTATTAGTAAATTATTTCTCTTAAGCGTCGACGGGAGATGTTCTTATTCCTAAACGAAGCCCGTCTGCCCAGCGTTGGACTACGGGTGACTATCCCTCTGTGTGTGTGAGTTCAATTTCGCGGGATGGCAGAAAAACCACAGATTCCCAGATTTACGGTGTTCGTGGCACCGAACCGAAGGGTTACGATGTCCATTGCACTGAGCCGAAGAGCTGAAAAGCTCAAGTACTTCTGGATCGGAGAAAAAAAAAATTTCGTAAACGAAGAGGTAAAACTAGATTAGAGAAGCGTCGACGGGAGATGTTCTTATTCCTAAACGAAGAGGTAAAACAAGATTGAAGAAAAGAATGAAAAAGAAATAAATTCTACGTAAGCGAGCATTGTTTTATGTTTCTTCTTCTTCTCTTAATTTCGCTCCTTATCAACCACTTGTTCAATCACTCTTTGTTACTTTATGTGATCTGGCCATAAGTGTGATTGTGTCAGTTCATAGTTCATAGTTCGTAAGTACGGTTCCAACTTCACTGCAACGGGTCACCCCATAATTACTCCGTTCCTGTGCCAATGAAAATCACACGAAATGCTAAAACTGTGACATGTTTCCTGTGTGAACTAATTCCAGAATGAAACAGCCGCGTACCGCCACAAAAAGCAACCTGCACCGCATAAAATGTATATGGCCGTCGCTAATGTAGCAACACAAAACTGTTCCTCACTAGAATTGCAATTCATGTCGAAGGGAACACCAATCACGACAAAATCCAGCTTTCTGCACTCGCAATATAACTGCATACGACAGATTGAGCTTGTTCGTCATAACCGCTGTCCGCCATTTTCTTAATACACACAAAAAACGCACGGTTGACACAGCAAAAAGCATTCCATGTAACAGTCATATCTTACAGCGTATCTGTGTCAGTTACGCACCTACAAGTAGGCCAGCACATCCGATATATGAGACGCTTTTATTAATAGGTAGCTTCCTTAAGTCCCTACCTCAGTCGCATCTTACGACATGACTTGAGGTCACAGTGTTTCTATTCGTTTCTTCCTTGAGAGCCTTAACCGCATTTTCTACCTGTCTTTCTTCAGTAATTGATTGATAGGATCATCATCACTGCACTTCAGTGAGTAGCATTGTGCTCCGATTTCTTTCTTACGCAAGGAGATTCATCGGCAGTGCACGAACTCGAGAACCGGCGAGGGTCCCTGATGTAATTTAGAAAATGGTGAAAATAATTTGTAAAAGTTTTGTTTTTAATCTTTCTAATTAATTGTGCGTAAGGAATGGGCAAAATTCATTACAAAGATTAATTAAAAAACGGAAATTCCTACAAATTATTTTTTCACCATCTTGTAAATCACATCAGGAATTCTCGCCTGTGCTACGGAGCTCGTACACTGCCGCTGCATTCTTTCTGTGTAAGAAAGAAATCGGAGCATACATGGTTACTCACTGAAGTACAATGCTGATATATCAATCAATCAATCAATCAAACAATCTTTAGTATTCAAAGATTTTCCTGTGTAGTTAATTATTGTACATGTTTGGCACCCATAAGCAAACACTGGTTCTATGTAGCACTGAGGACCCTCTTCTAACTTCAAATAGACAATGACTCGTTGCATATAATGCCTTTCTGTTTCTGTAATGTATTATTGATACAAGTGAAGACTGCAGTAAAATTATGCAGCAATTGTGAAACGAGTAAAAGCAAAGTAATGTAGTTTTTAAAAAAAAGTACAAATACAATATACGGCATCGTTTCAACAAAAAGGCCTTTATAAAGCGTAGGATACACAAAAACGAAGAAACTCAGAATTTCTATATGGCAGACATAATATATACAGTCAGACAATAAATTCCTATCTACCAACTAATACATAGATTCCCAAAATTTTCGGCCCGCTGTCCACTTTGCACAACATAAACTTTGTAACGCCTCCTTCACATTATAACAGTTTTCAACGCCCCAATGCCCTCTCCATATATATATAAAAAAAAAAAATTTTTTTTTTACATGCTTTATTTTCTCTTTGACATAGAAAATTGATATATATTTCAGTCATACATGGTCAATTTTCAAATGGGTATATGCATGAAATAGAAAAGTGATGAAATAATGGATCGGGTAAGACGGGCATAAGATGAATTTAAATGCAGAATTCAAATTTTAAATGATTAATCAATCGCAAAATCACGAAAATAATTTATTTTAAAATATTTATTATTAATTTCTTCTTTAAAGGGCCACCGACCCGTAATCGCCTCAACACCCTCTAATTTTTGAACCCACTATCGCCCCGCCCCTAGAACGCTTCAGTGCCCACTGGGGCGATACTGCCCACTTTGGGAAACACCTCATCTAATGTAATCAGTGTTCCAAGATATTTAAATTGATGGACTTGTTATAGCATCGTCAAGCATTCAGTTTTTCCTCGCTGCGTCAGGATAAGAAGATATTTTCAGAACGGGCTTTTGTGTTTAAAAGGGGTTTTAAAGCAGACGGATTGGCTTCATTGCACCGGGTTTTATCCTATATGGCGCGATCACTCTCCGCAGAAATGGCAGCCGCCTGCCAAGAGTATTGCACAAAGCACGAACTCCGTAGCTTCGGTAATAATTCTAGGGGTCTCTAGAAAAAAATGCACTCACGAACAGAACGACGTGGTCCAGATTCGAACCCACGACCCTCTACTCGCAATGCTTAATCACTTAGCCACAGAGACCACCGTTTTTTTTCGTCGCCACTGTCATCTCTGAGGTCCACATTTGGCTTTGATTAATTCAATAGTGTTTCTTATCTGATTATGCTGCTTTATTTGAGAAAAGGAAAATAATCTTAATTATAAAACTAATTGTCTGCTTGTGTGTCATTTCTCTCTCTCTCTCTTTAGCCTGTTACGCCCTTGGCGTTTAGGGCATCAACAAACGCACACCATTCTTCCCTGTTCATGGCCTTCCTCTGTATTGTTCCAGCTATGATTAATTTCCTTCAGTTCTTGCTCTATCGTTCTCCTCCAGGTCGTCTTGGGTCTTCCACGCTTTCGCCTACCCTCTGGAGTCCATCTCAGTGCAGTTTTCGTGTCTAAGCCAGTCTCCATGCGCATCACATGTCCAATCCATCTCCAGCGTCGTCTTCGGATGATAGTGCCCATATTCTCTTGTTGGCATCGTGCAAGCAATTCTTGGTTTGAGATAGTAGTCGGCCAGTACACGCGTAAGATTTTTCGCAGACAAGTTGTATGAAAGGTGGGTTGTGTGTCATTAAACACTTTAAAATACCACACATTGGAAACATGAAATTTGCATAACGTTTTCCTGCATATATTTGCAAGTCTATTGTGTTTGTCTGTTGTCTTTCCGCTTTTGGATGGTGGAAGTGGTTGTCTATTGTCTTTCTGCTGGTGCATGGTGGAAGTGGTTGTCTATTGTATTTCCCGCTGATGATGGTGGAAGTGGTTGTCTATTGTCTTTCCGCTGATGCATGGTGGAAGTGGTTGTCTATTGTCTTTCTGCTGGATGGTGGAAGTGGTTGTTATTGTCTTCCGCTGTGATGGTGAAGTGGTTGTCTATTGTCTTTCCGCTGGTGGATGGTGGAAGTGGTTGTCTATTGTCTTTCCGCTGGTGGATGGTGGAAGTGGTTGTCTATTGTCTTTCCGCTGGTGGATGGTGGAAGTGGTTGTCTATTGTCTTTCCTGCTGGTGATGGTGGAAGTGGTTGTCTATTGTCTTTCTGCTGAGTGGATGGTGGAGTGGTTTGTCTATTCTTGCCGTTAAGAATAGTGGTGAACTTTACAATTTTCATTTTTTTTTACGTTCCTTCTCTACCGAGTTATAAGTTAACAAAGTTGCAAAGAATCTGGAAACACCAACGGTGAGAAAGAAAATTTCGACTCTTGGGTCAGTAATTTCTTCGTCAGTAATAAATAAACTTTAGCCATGAAGATTTGACCTTGTTAAAAGCGAAAAGAAAGTGAATATATTTTATCTTTTAAAAATATTATCAGTTAAAAGATTATTTGGATAAGGACCAGGCAGTTGATGTATTCATCGTTTTATGGGGTTAAGAAACACAATGTACTTTGAGAACTGGACGTCTTATAACTAGACTGAAGAGTCTTTTTAAACAGCGATCCACAAGAAGTGTCAGCAAGCTTGTCTTTCAACATTTGCTAGAGGAGATTTAGCATCTATGGGTTTGGTTGCTATGACATCGGTATTACTTCTTTCTTATTTTCTCTACTCCTGTTTTTCCTCACATAGTTGGGATAACAATGGATTTATAGAACGGGGTTTTTGTGTGCGCTTCATAAATAATGTTTTATTTTTACCGCCTATGTTATTTCTGAAGACCACCTTTTGCATGGAATGCCTTTTGCTTTGTATCAACTGTATCGGGGTAGAATTGCTCTTTGAGGCGCATTATCTGTTGGTAATATTCTTATGTTGCCGAACTATTTAAGTTGTTGTTTCTTGATGAAGCTCATTACTGATGGTGTACCCAATTTTTCCCACATATCTTCATTTCTCAACTTAGGGAAGACTGCAGTAAAACTTGGTAAAATAGCGAAACACGTACAAACAAAGTACTATAGTTTTACAAAATACAGAAACAGTGACGATAAACAGCAACGTTTCGACTAAAAGGCCTTTATCAAGCAAACGATACAACAGGAGTGACGAATTTCAAAGAACACTACAAATGGAGATTTCTCATTTTTCCTCCATTTCTCAACTTACTACTTTCTTTAATCCTATTTTGAATTACAATTTCAGAATAAGAAGAGATTTCTAGAACGGGTATTAGTGTACGCTTCGTACATGGAGCTTTTCACTACTTCTGTTAACTATGGATCCACCTTTGCATGGGCGACTTTTTCTCCTGTATCTGAAAAGAATTTCCCTTTGAAGTGTCCTGTTTGTTGGTAATCTGCTTATGTGGCCGAACCATAAAATGTGTTGTTTCTTGATGAAGTTTAGTACTGATGTTGTACCCACTCTTTTTATGTTTTCATTTCTCAACCGGTTTAATGGCCAACAACTAATGTCAGTTACGGAGTTTGATTGATTAAACGGTAATCAGGAAGTCTTTGATACCCAAAAAAAAACCCAGAAAACACCACCGAAAACTACGTCATAGTCAGGTTGTCATGGTAACTAGTAGCGTTAATAATCGGATAATAACACACTGGATATAGTACAGTAAATTTGATAATAAACAAATACTACATTTATTTCCTGTATCATCTTCTATTTGAAAGAAGTTTCTCTTATTCTTATATGTTCGCTTTAGAGCACCGCTGTTCAACGTGGCGCCCGAGGTCTTCGTGGCGCCCATGTCATATTTTTCTCCTCCTGTTTTAACTTTACTCAGAATTCAACCGATCGTCGCGTTCCGGATTCGAACCTCTGACGCAAGACTAACACCGTGACCACTTCACTACAAAGAGCTTGCTAACACCGTGACCACTTCACTACAAAGAGCTGGATTTATACTTTAAAAAGGGTTCAAAGGATTGACTTCATTGAACCGGGCTTCCCCATATGGTTCCGTCCCTTCAGCAAAGATTGTGTGCCACCTACCTAGAGCATTACACAAAGCACAAACCCCGTACTTCCGTCAACAGTCCTAGTAATCTCATGAAAAAATTGCACATATGTCTCTGTCCGTATATGAACCCACGCCCGCCTGCCCAGTGTGTTCGTAGCGCGTTGGAACGGGTGATATGTCCTCTGTGAGTGCGTGTTCAATTCCGCGGACCTGGCAGAAAAGCCACAGGTTCTCAAGATTTACGGTGTTCGTGGCACTGAACCGAAGGGTTACGATGTCCATGGCACCGAGCCGAAGAGCTGAAAGCTCAAGTGCTTCTGGATCTGAGAAAAAAAAATTCGAATCCACAACCTTCAATACGATAGGCAAGCGGTTTAACTCTTTCACTCCGTAATTAATTTTACCACCAAACGCATTTATTTTATATTGTTTACTAAAAATAGCATCTAAACTGGCTTTCCGTCATCTTTAAAAATAATGCAAACCTGGATATATGCTCTGAAGTGCGAATGGGTTAATAACTTAGCTATTGAGACCCGTCGCAAATTTAGGATCTGTACTGGAAAGGAAGTAGTACGTCTATCCCCTGAAGCTGTTTTCAAGAAAATAGACAGATATTTAAATTATGTTCATTTGACCACGGCTGTTAATAAAAGAACCACATATGTAATTGTCCACTTCTGTCCGTGTTTAAAGCAACGGACAGTTTAATAACGTCTGGGGTTATCGTGGCTCTGTGAAGATATGCATATTCCACATCTCGAATTCGTTGTGTTATGTGCTCTAATCCCCATGGAGAACTTTTACATAATTCGACATTTGTTTGGCTAAGCTTGTGTCTAGCATCGAATATAAATAGAGTGATTATTGGGTAACAAAAATTTAGTATGTGTAGTCTATGTACCATGACGTCACATTAATGCCCGACTTTTTCAGCTCGTCAAAAATATCAGTGCAGTGACCAAGTAGCACCGGCGACGATATTCAAATTTTCCTTCGCTCACATCTTTTTAGGAAGTCCTGATACCTCATCATCAAAAATAATGTCCCATGCGGAACGTCGTTTTCATCACAACCTGCCTGCAAAACTGTATGTCTCTAGCAAATTCTCCTGCCTCTTCTAACGTGATGCTCAATCAATGTTTCTTTGATGTCATGCTGCCACCTTCATCTTGGTCTTCCTCTGCCTCTACCCACAGAAACCATACTTTCCATTACTGTTCTCTCCAAACCACCGTGTAGGTTAACGTGACCGAAATATTTTATTTTCCTGGAATGATGCTGTTTATGGCCAATCTGCTTTCGCAGGACTCTGAGATGTTATCTATCCATCGTGTTCTTGGCCTGCCTCATGCTCTGCGCCCTAGTGTCGATTATTGTAGGCACGTGATGGTAGTAAATGTGGTTCATTCTCATTAGATGGCGAACCACTTGATTCTTTGCTTCTCGATGTACTGTATGCATGGTACAGTACCAACGATGCTTCTGATATTCTCGTTTCTCACTTATCTCCCCTGACAGCTTTTCGTAGACATCTCTTTTCATGTGTAATCTTTCTTTCTTGTGTCTTATTCAGGACCATGTTTGGTACTGATAACAGAGAGTTGGAATACATATGCAGTTTATCAGTTGTCGTTATGAGCCAATGCTCCACAATATGTAAGTCTTGTAGTATGTCTTTGTTTTGTCCCTTCTCTGTCCTTAATCTAGAATTCTTCTGACCTTAACTCTATTTGGATACTGCTAAAGACAGTCTATTAAGGCAAGATCTGCTGCATTCTGAAGATTCAGATGATCAGAAAAAACTAAATAATGATATTTAATTCAATGTCAATCGTCCTTCATGGGAGAGCATAAACCAAGCTGCGAATTATCAATTCGATATTGAGATGGTAGCGACACAGAGAACTGGGGAGGCAGACAGCGGGAACAGAAAAAAAGAAGGGCATGAAGAACACATGAGTAAACTCCTGACAGCATCCTTAGACAGGCTTCTCTGGAACCTCTCAGGGCAATAAAGTGATTGAAGACCAGAAACTGGAGACGGAGTTAAGATGGCAGCAAACAGACGGGAGAGTGCGAGATTCTATATATAGATGGCCTTTGATAGGCAAGGCGTATCACAAAACACGTTTTTGTCACCATGGTTCCTAGCGAAAGGGTGAGGAAAGAGCTGATTGATGTTGGACAGAAAACACACAGACTGTGAATATGTCACATAATCAACATCCAACTGGTAGGTTAGTTATTGGACTGTATGTTGGAGATATTGAAAGAAGATCGGATCACATATGGACATGTCCGAGTCAATAAAGATATTCCTAACTGAAACTGAAGACTAGTAAAGCAACTTTACCGGGAACTGAACACAATACGTTCTTTTTGCTTTTCTTTTCTTTTTTTCTTAACGAGCACTTACCAAGTAGTGTTGCATCGGGTGAACCCAGTTACGGCGGAACGGTTAAAACGCAGTGTCATCATTCTTTCGAATAAGAACTGCTCAGAGTTTGTTTAAATGTATTTAGCTGTCTATTGGCTCTATGAAGGCTCCCGTATTTTTATCCGCGATCAATTGGACAATATACTTTGATTTTAGTCAAAGTCCGAGAAGCGACATTAGACTTCAAGTCCAAATCACCGACACTGGACTCACTGAATATAATAATACAAAAAATAACACTTCTGAAGCTCTATATAGGTTACAGTCTTTTTGTTTAGTGTAATTTAGTTTTGTCGTCGGATCATCTTCACTGCACGTTAAACCAATTATTCTATAAGTGCTCCGATCTCTCCCTCAGTATGTCCCTCAGCTTGTGGCGACTAACGACACCAGTTCTTCGTTGGTTTACTATTCTTCTGTGGCTACCAGCATAGCGTTCTTGTCTAGCTACACCACACTTAACTTGGAATTCTTGCAGTATAGTTAGAGTTGTAGATTCACTACTATTACATGAATCATGTACACGTCCTCTCTCCCTTAGGCAATTTATAATATCAGTATGGTAACAGCAGTCTTATTATAGTAAATCTTACTTGATTAATTGTCCTTTTCTGTATTTATAAACCATTACGTTGAGTAAATTATAAAACGCAAGTTGAATTAATTTGAAAATAGATGTATGAGAGGTGTCGATGATAGAGACCTTTAGTGGCGGATTGAGCTGACAACCCTCTCGTGTTCGAGTCGATAAGCGAACGATTATGCATTATATTAATCCGCCCCACTCAAGTCTCATTGGCTATAGATAATACGACATTCGCCAGCACCGATGTGCGAGGGCTTTTTGCAGCAGGCTTAGGAGGAATGAAGTGGGCACTATCATCCGAAGACGACGCTGGAAATGGATTGGATATGTGACGCGCATGGAGACTGGCTCCGACAGGAAAACTGCACTGAGATGGACTCCAGAGGGTAGGCGAAAGCGTGGAAGACCCAAGACGACCTGGAGGAGAACGATAGAGCAAGAACTGAAGGAAATGAATCATAGCTGGAACACAATACAGAGGAAGGCCATGAACAGGGAAGAATGGTGTACGTTTGTTGCTGCCCTAAACGCCAAGAGCGTAACAGGCTAAAGAGAGAGAGAGTTAGGATGAATATAATAAGAGAGGCCAGTGTGGCCTAGGTGACAACCACACCTTGTTTGACAATGGAGGTAAGGAGGTAACAGAGGAGGTGACGTGGTTGGCATCTCATAACTTCTTCTTCTTCTCTTCCACCATTTACTTCTTTATGGAAGTGTTGGGGTGAAACGTAGTGATCTTGTGTGTGTTTTTTAAGGCACTTTGTAAGCTGATATTCATATTCGTAAGGCTGTTCTTGATGCCGTCGCTCCATCTTTTGCGTAGTCTTCCTCTTGCTTCGTACTCAATATAATTTGTATGTGTGGCTCTCTTTGGTAGACGATACCAGGGCATTCTTGTCGGGTGTCCAAACCATTTAATCTGTTGTTCTTTTATGAATTACATGACTGGTTTCACATCCAGTCTACTTCTGATTTCTTAATTTCTAATTTTGTCTCTTAACTGTCACTCCTTATCGAAAAAGGGTGGAGACTGCAGTAAAACTTGGAAAAATAGCTAAACACGTAAAAACAAAGTACTATAGTTTTACAAAATACAGAAACAGTGACGATAAACAGCAACGTTTCGACCAAAAGGCCTTTATCAGCAAACAATACAACAAGAATGACAAATTTCGAGGAGCACTACAAATGGACGATTACATGTAGAAACATTCAAACCTATCAGGTCACTCCTGCAGCTCTTCTGATGACAACTGAATATTGTCATAGATGATTCATGCCAATTCTTATGTTGAAAATGTCTGACAGAGTTCAAACCCCAAGTGAAATCTTAAAATGACAGTACCTGGAACACAATATTTATTACTGATGTTATTCGATACCAAATAGATAACTGTGTTATGGACTCGTGAACGATACTCGATACTGTCATGTCTGGCTTTTCATCTGTACTAACGGTATTCAAGTACAAAATATTATGGTCCCAGAGGCTGTTATTCAATTGGTTAGCTAATCTTAGTAACAACGTTTATAAGATTTGTTCTTGTTTCTGCTGATGTGCAGAACAAACTTTTGTAAATTGTTGTTTAAGATTGTTAACGATTTGTCAACTTGAACAGTAGTTGATCCTTTGTGGGTCTCTATCGCGAAGTGGTTAAGATGTTACCTGGCGTTATGAAGGTTGCAGGTTCGAAACAAGACCGACGCAATAAAGTTATTTTTTCCTGAAGTTCAGAATTGTTGATTCCAACAGCTCGCTGGGAATGCATTCACTGTCATATTTAACATTACGAATTTTGGTTATCACCTCAATACCAAGGTTTTCAAGATCATGTATTTCAGAGGCGGCTCGTCATTAAGGGCCAATGGGGTCAGGCCCACCAAAAATAATGTGTAACGTGTATTTATTATTTTATAAATTAAAAATAACAACCCAAATCAATGATTTTTCCAAAATATTTGTCTGGCCCTACCAGCAAAAATGGTCACGAGCCGCCACTGATGCATTTATTCCCATGTTGTGCTATCCTGACCTGGAACTTTCTCTCTCTCTCTCTTAATGTTGTTGACCGCATCATCAACTTCGGTTACAATTATTGTTGTTCATTTGCATTTGTCTTGTATATTTAGTTCTGATTTGTCATCATCATAATGGCCCCTAATGTTTTCCATACATATCTCAATTATATTACGTTTCTCCATTAACGAGAGATCGGACAGGCTTGCATAGATAGCTTCGATTGTTGAAGAATTTAGGATGGTTAAGGAGGATAAGAGGAACTTCTGGCCTAATGGATTAGAGCTCGGCTCCAATGCGAGAGACCCCGTCTTCAATCCACGGTAAGACCAAGTATATTTTTATATTGTGGGCATTAAAAAAATCGTTACCTGAACAGCTTTGCTGCAACAGCCATGCGGCCATTAAATTCCCCATGCTCTTGTCCCACCTGTCCTAGACCGACCTAAAAGTGATACTACAGATAGTTGAAAAAAAGGGGGTGTTCATCGGTCTGTTGGCTACCTACTGTTGGATGTGGACACTAAAATTGAGGTTGAATCAATCTAGCGATTTAGGGAGTTTAGTATTACATGTTGTACAAGTATAGATGTTTGCTTGAGGGTGAGAGAGAAGTGTGTTTAATCAGCAAGCCACAGGAACCATCAGTATGCATACCCTTCGACATCTGTTTGGGGAGACTAAGCACCTATGTGTCTACACGGAGTGTTGTGACGTCAGTTCACTAACCAATAACCAATCCATTAATAATATTTCTCCTTGTTTTTATTTCAGCAATCCAGCCTATATGTTATGTTATGTTATGTTATGTTATGTTACGCGATCGACGTTATGACATATTTTACATTCCCATGCACACTCTGTTCTCCGCTGCAGCAGCCATCTCAAAGTCCAGTTGCTCACCGTACCCATGAGAAGTTGATTAGTATACCTTCTCTCTCTACCACGAAGATGACACTGTCTGACATGTCCAAACTTCACTTCTAATTCTCGCACTCTTTCCAGTGACAGAGACTCGCCCATACCACATAAATGATAGCGTACCGTATTGATAACATTGACTTTGTCCATACTTCTGCCTATAAGCGTTCTTCTCATGGGATTACATTTTTCTTGATTATGCGAAGATTGCGTATGTTCTCTCTTTACGCTCTTTCTCACAGGTTTACTATATTTCATATTAAACAAATGTTATTGCTCTGTCTTGCGCTTATCTTTTGTTTCCTTATGTAGTATGCCAAATATCTGTCGTCTTCTTCTTCTCGTCCACACTTTACTTCTTTATAGAAGTGTTGGGAGGAGGGGTGACATAGTGATCTTGTGTGTGCTTATTTTAAGGCACTTTGTAAGGTGATATTCATTTTTGTAAGGCAGTTCTTGATGTTCCGTCGTTTGCGTAGCCTTCCTCTTATTTGTCCTCATTATACTTTTTCTGTGTGGCTCTCTGTGGTAGGCGACACCATGACATTCTTGTCAGGTGTCCAAACCATTTCATCTGTTGTTCTTTTATGTAATAATAGCCGTCCATCGCAAGCGATGATGACAACAATCTCAGACGTGTGCTGTTGCACCTCTCTGGTGTGTGCGAAGGTGACTGTAGAGTCCAATCCTAGAACAGAATCCCCGGCCACAGGTGGGGCATACATGATCAAGGTTAGACATGTGCGTGTTGTGTGCTCTGTCTTTTCGCGCTGCTCGTTGTCTCTGTGACTCAACAATACGATGATTCTCAGCTATTCGGGTTCCTCTTTTGTTGTTACAGCGCCACATTTGGCGATCTTGCGCAAGGATTCCCAGCACGTATTGTCTATATCAAAGCATTTCAGAGACACTTTAAGAGTGTCTTTAAAGCGTTTTTCTGTCCACCAGCTAAACGTCTGCCCCCTTCAAGCTCGCCATAGATCAACTGTTTTGGGATGCGTTTATCAGGCATTCGAGCAACGTGACCGACCCATCTCAGTTGGGCCTTCTGCAACAGGGTGTTGACGCTTGGGATCTTTGCTCTTGTGAGGACTTCGCTGTCTGGAATTTTGTCCTGCCAGTTTATTTTTAGTATTCTGCGTAGACAGCTTGTGTGGAAATGGTTTAATTTTCTTCCGTGTCTGCTATACACTGTCCATGTCTCGCTTGCGTACAGCAGCGTGGTTAGCACTATGGCCTGGTAAACTTTCAGCTTTGTGACTATGCTTATCCCCTTCCGTTCCCACACAGTGACACGTAACCTTCCGAACGCAGCACTGGCTTTGGATATCCTATTGTTGACCTCAAAATCTATATTTGCCGATCTGGATAGGAGGCTGCCAAGATAAGCAAAGTTGTCCGTTGACTGGAGACGCTGGTGTTTAATGTTGATGACTGGATCGTAATACTGTTCTCTAGGGGCGGGCTGGAACATGACTTCTGTTTTTTGGTGTTAATGGTGAGACCAAACCTATCACAGGCCATTGAGAACTTGTCCATGTAAGTCTGCATTTCTTCCACAGAGTTGGTAGCGAGGGCGCAGTTATCAGCAAACAACAGGTTTGAGATAGTTGATTCTTTTACCTTGGTGAAGGATTTTAACCTCCGAAGATTGAATAGATTACCGTCTGTCCTGTATCTAATCTTTACCCCATGTTCGTCGCCTTCCCAAAAGACATCCGTGAGCATGGCAGCAAACATCATGCTGAAGAGTGTTGGGCCAGTACACAGCCCTGTTTGACGCCGTTGGTGACCTGGAAGGCTTCCGACAGCTTCCCTTCATCAAGTACACGTGCCATCATGCCCTCGTGAAACTGTTGGACGATCTTGATGAATTTCACTGGGCACCCAAAATTTTTTCCATGATCTTCCATAGACCCTCTCTGTTGACCCTCTCTTTTATGTATTGCATGACCGGTTTCATATCCAGTCTACTTCTGAATTTTTAATTTCTAATTTTGTCTCTTATTGTCACTCCTGCAGCACTTCTAAGACACCTCATCTCTGTCGTTATGATTTTCCGCTCATTAGCTGCTGTTACTGGCCATGTTTGACACTGGTAACATAGTGTTGGCCAAAAAATCGTTCTTATAAGATTTGCTTTAGTTGATAGCGGTATCTCTTTATGTGACAACAGCGGTGTTAACTGTCCCAGTACATATTCCCTGTTCCCTGTTCAAACCACATAAACCACAAAAGCGACTAAAGCTGAAGGATTGACTTCACTGCACCGGTTTTACCCCTATGGCTCGGTCCCTTTCTGCAGAAATGGCATGACACCTACAAAGAGAATTGCAGAAAGTACTCACTCCATAGCTTCGGCAATAATCCTAGGGATCTCTTGAAAAAAATACACTCGTCAACGGAACAGTGCGGTCCAGATTTGAACCCACGACCTTCAGAACGCAAGGCTCAGCTCACAGAGATCCTCGCAAATAGCTGTTAACTTTGTTGATAAGAACGAACGTAAACAAGTAAGCAAACAACAACAAACAAACAACAACAACATACAACTATGGATTTTATAATATATTTAAAGTACCATTTTGTTGTGAATGTGAGTTCTCTTTGAAGTATTGTTAGTTTAGATCAAGGACACCAGGTTCTGATCGAAAACTGCCTGAAATACACCAACAACTGTTACCATGATGGCAAATATTACGGGACCCTATAATCTTCATGTAACTATTGAAGCTTGAAATGAAACATCACATCTGATGCTAGTAAAATGATTATAAAATTTCATTTATCAAATCTGTAACGGTGTGTACAATACTTTCAAAATCGATTTCAGAGTACTAGGAAAACATTACTAGAAGATCGATTACAGCTGACACTTTCATTGCCTTTCTTTAGATTTTATGAGACAAGCTTATATTTGTTAGTAGGACCAGTCAAGTGGGAAGGTTTTGCTTAGTGGGAGTCAAGTTTCGAGAAGGACAAGCTCTAGATGATGATGAAAGTCATATTGTTATGCATTATATTTATAATAGACGTCCATCGCAAGGGATGATGACAACATACTCAGACTTGTACTGCCGCACCTCTCTGGTTTGTACGGAGGGGACTGTAAAGTTCAATCCTGGAGCGCAATCCCCTACCACAGGTGTGGCATACATGATTAAGGTTAGACACGTGGGTGTTATGTTATTTGTCTTTTCGCGCAGCTCGTTTTCTCTGCGCATCAACAGAACGACGATTCTGCTATCCAAACTTCTTTTGTTTTGTTACGTTGCCTCATTTAGCGATAATCCGCAAGGGATTCCCAGAATGTGGTGTCTATATCAAAGCATATTAGAGACACTGTAAGAGTGTCCTTAAAGTGGTTTTTCTGTCCACTACTGATCATCTACCCCCATTGAAGCTCGACATGCATAAATTGTTTTGGGATGCGTGTATCAGGCATTCGAGCAACGTGATCAGCTCATCTCACTTGGGTCTTCTACAACAGGGTGTTGATGCTTGAGATTTTGGCTCTTATGATGACATCGGTATCTGGAATTTTATTATGCCAGTAGTCTGTATAGACAACTAGTGTACAAGTGGATTAGTTTTCTTATTTATATCTATCTATATAAGCCCTAGCACAACACAAGCAAAGGCCTTCGCCAGAGTGGTTACAGGGCCCAAATTTGGGGTGGAAAGAATAGAACCACTGTTACCTGTCACGAATGTCGTAAGAGGCGACTAAGGAGGTTTGACTGAAATCAGATGCATGTGTCCTAAACGTGTATAAGTCTATGCGTTTAGGAGCATACCAAACCAATGTGCAACGTATACACGTTCTTGGCAAAGATCAAACATATCTGGTCCTAAAGAACGAACGCAAAGAAGAAGACAAGCAAAGAAACCAAAGTAAATATTCTGAGGGCATGTATTTTTTGTAAACTAACTTTTCAATATGAACCATTAAACATTACACACAATTAAAAAACGAAAACCAAATCATTTGAAACAAAATGCAAAACAAAGTTTTCAAATAAAAAAACATCGTCAGAGGACATTATAAAACAGTTTTAGTTTAGACGTCGGATCACCATCACTGCACGTCGAACAAATTAGCCCATAAGTGCTCCGATCTCTCCCTCAGTATGTCCCTCAGCGTGTGTCGACTAACGACACCGGTTCTTTGTTGGTTTACAATTCTTCTTTGTCTGCCAGCACAGCGTTCTTGTCGAGCTACACCACACTTAACTTTGAGTTCTTCCAGTCTGGTTAGAGTTGTAAATTCACCACTATTACATGAATCATGTACACGTCCTCTCTCCCTTAAGGAATTTATAATATCAGTCTCGTCCATTGCTCGCCCGCTTTGTACAGCAGCCATACCTGCAAGCCTATCCGCACGTTCATTCCCCCTTACACCTGCATGCCCTGGCACAAAGCAATGTGGGAGAAATAACACTCACAACTCAATAAGGATGATGGAAATTACCAACTGTCCAGAAGGGAGTAGGCTGTTATACTTCGCCTCCGGACGTGTCACAACAGCAGGAAACACAATTAGATTCAAGATAGGAACAAACTACCTGTGCTCCTGTGGCCTAGCGAGTACGACGACAGAGCATGTCCTACAGACCTGCTATAAGTATATTGATCTGAAAAGAAAGAGTGGCCCACCTACACCAGCGTCAAAGACAAACTATATGGCGTGGAGGAGAATCTGAGGAATCATCATCATCATCATCAAGTAGCTTGTCCCTTCCGGAACTTGGCTCATATGACAGCAGTCCTGAAAGATTATCTATTAAGTGCTAGTTGGCCGGCGTCAGCAGCAGTCATTCTAAGATCGTCGGTGACATCTTGCACCCATCGTCTTCTAGGTCTTCCTGTCATTCTTCTTCCAGGTACCATTCCCTAGAAAATTATCTTCTCTAGGCACTCTTGTCTATAGACGTGTCCAAAATATTGAATTTTCCTTTTTTAATGTTCTTTAATATCCAACTCTCTTTAATATCAAGCAGTTGCAGAACACAAGCATTTGTTTTGTTCTCTGTCTATGATATTCTAAGTACTACTCTGCAGCATTCACATTCAAAGCCATTGATGATGTTCTCCGCCGCTTTGCTCCTTGTCTCAGAACCCTATGTTGCCAACGGAAAAAAGGCAATCTGAGGTATTCGGAGATCTTTATAATAAAATTAATTCCTCTGACCGTTATACGTTACATAGGGCCTACAAGCAATCTTTCCATACCGCTCTAGCCTCAGCAACTCTCTCATTCTCTTCCTTGGAACTGAGACAGATATTTCGTACCTCTCTCCTCAAAGTTCGTTTCAGGGTCTCCTTAGGTCGTCCACTCTTTCTTGAACTCCTTTCTTGTAAGTTTCTGTAGCTCTTTAAATTTCTTGTGGTGAGGTAGCTGGCCTCACGCACAAGTCCTCCTTTTCATCCGGACTTAGAACGGCATTGGCGGGGTTCTTCATTAGATAATCTGAAACTACGAGCTAGCTAGAAAGCAGAAGAGGATAAATAAAAGCTATAGAAAATTCGTAATGACCTCAGCAGAGAACGAGAAAAATTCGTAAAATGACCTCAGCAGAGACGAGAAAAATTCGTAAAATGACCTCAGCAGAGACGAGAAAAATTCGTAAAATGACCTCAGCAGAGACGAGAAAAATTCGTAAAATGACCTCAGCAGAGACGAGAAAATTGAAATGATCTTAGAGAGACGAGAAAATAATACAAACCGCCGCAAGATCTAAAGATTGACTAACATTGGTTCATCAACATTATGTTTCGGAAGTTAAAATATTTTGGTCACATTAAACGCTACAGTAGTTTTGAAAGAAATCGCTGTAATGGAAAGCTTGGTTGTGAACAGAGAATTGTGGCAACAGGACATTAAGGAAACCTACAACGAGATTCTGTAGGCGTAAGCAGAATCGATTAGAAATCGATAGTCTTTCAGACGGTCTGTGATGAGAGCCATGTTCTGCCAAAAGACATACTAAATGATGTTGTTTGTAGTGTAATACAATTTAAAATTTAAACCGAACAACTTTAGAGTTATTTCCCTTTAGGTCATTTTAAGATTCTACTTCCTTTTCTTCTGTGTTCGTCTGCTATGAATTAAGGCGTAACCAGGGCGCTTCTAACTGATTTTTGCGTGATGGCTTGTTTTCTTTATTTTTAGTGTACCCCACTATAAAGACGAGCCTTCCTTCCCTGATTTCAGAGGTAAAACTTGCGTTAGCCGGGGTAGCGATTTTACGATAACTTTGAGTGATCTATTGAAAATACTTCCTTCTCTTTTCGAACGTTCCATATCCACTTGTTAACCACCCTGTGTGATTTATATGTGATCTGAGCCTAAGAGCGATTGTACGTTGTGCTAGGTATACGCCTACAAGTAGGCTAGTACATACGATTTTTGCAATGCTTTTTATTAACTAGGGTAGCTTCCCTCGGTTCTACATCAGGCGCCTTGTAGGTCGCAGTGGCATTATTCCTTGCTTCTCTTGTGGGTCTAGGCAACACACGCAAGCATAATAAAAATACAAGTGATGGGAACGGATTAGCGTCCGTAGTGCATTGGGCGTTGACTTATCAAATCGGACTTACGAGGGTTTTGAGTTCATTTCACACTTGACGTTCGACATGTGAGGCCGCCCATGTAGCAGAGCATACAATGGCACAAGGTGTGTCGTAAGAGACGATAGGTAGAGGCATAGGAAACTATGTTAGTGAATAAAAGCGTCGCAGAAATCGGATGTGCTGGCCTAATTGTAGACGCATAGCTGGCACAACGTAAATCGGTCTTAGACTCAGATCACATACAAATCACAAAGAGTGGTTTAACAAGTGGTCGATAAGAAACGATCGAAGAAGAGAAGAAAAGAAGAAGAAGAAGAAGAAGAAAGAAGAAGATATGTTAGCAAAGGAAGTGACACTTCACATTTCAATGCCTAGTATGCGGGATGTAGCAGCGTCAATTCCAATTCTTCACGCATAGAACGTCGAATGTTGAATTGTGCCCGAGTGGTTGCCGGGGCCCAAATTGGGGTGTACAGAATAGAACCACTGTTACCTGTCACGCATGTCGTAAGAGGTGACTAAGGAGGTTGGACGTGGGAATGGCTACAAACGGAGAGCGAACCGAGTAAACGCTGGCTGAAACCGGACACATCGCCGAAGGATAAACACCAGAACTCCAAATGGTGCTGAAGATCTGACATAAAACACACCAATGCTAAGCTGCATGAATCAGATTTCTACATGAATATAATTTATGCGGAGATCTGGTACATCGGTCTGGGCGGTGATAGAGAGAGAGAGAGAGAATGTTGGATTGCACCTAAAACCCTCTTGTGTCCGTTTCGACAGGAGAACCGCTTATGCATTACGATAATCCATCCCACGCAGATAATTACTCTCTACGACATTTCACTTCTTATCCAAAGTGAGAATCTTGTTTACTTGACAATGTGTTCTTAAGCAGTGGTCCTTAACCTTTTGTAGCTGGTGCCACTCTTTGAAGAGACAAGACTCTTAGACTTGTATGCCTTACCCTCGCTTTCATATGTTCATCCCGTCGTATTAACTGTAATTTACTAACGAGCAAATACAGAAAGAGCAGAATAATTTAGACGGAAACGCCGCTGCCCAGGCAAAATTAAATATTAAAAAACAATTCCTACAAAAATTGTGTCACTATGTATTAAATTACACGGGGGACCCTAGTCGGTGCTGCGAAGTTTGTGCACTGTCGATGAGATTGTCCTGTGTATCAAAAAGCTCGAAGCACACATTGTTACTCACCGAAGTGTAATGGTGATGGCCTTCCAATCAATCAATCAATCAATCAAAAACAATGAAACGAAACAAAATGTTTCTCCCTCTGAGCTCTGTAACATCACTGTCTCCCAAAACACAACAACATTAGTAGTAGAAGTTCATTGTTCATTTGAGGATCATCTTCATCGCACATTGAACATATCCATAATTCCTTCGATCTCTTCCCAAAGCATGTATCTCTGTCTGTTCAGACTAACAAACATTGAACATACCCATAATTCCTTCGATCTCTTCCCAAACATGTATCTCAGTCTGTTCAGACTAACAAACATGGACACTCCATAATTCCTTCGATCTCTTCTCAAACATGAATCTCAGTGTGTTCAGACTAACAACTCCTGTTCTGTGTTGATTGATGTATCTACTTTGTTTCCTTTTAGTTTCTCTTCATGGGGTAAAATATCCTTAATAGCGGTAATAAATGTAAATCATAAAAAATCCAGATATATTTGTGACCAAAACATTGAGAAAAATATCAACATGCGTAAAAAAAAATTATGTTTTTGGTTATTTTATTCGAGAAATTTTAAATTTACAGTTTTAATGGAAAAATCTATTATAAATAGAAAAAACATAAATATCAAAATGTTTAAACAGTGGCGAACAAATGTTGACACCCTATGCTCCACGAGGAGCGGAGAGGAATAACAAATAATAAATCATAAAAATAATAAAAGAACTTATTAAAACACAAAATCCACTAAATTTTTTATACAGTTTCATGACTGTCCTGATACTGTCATACGTCCACATGGGGTTACCCGTCTGAAGGCTTAGAACCTCTCTTCTAGAAAGATACAAAAAAGATGTGAAAATTAATAAATCTTTGTTTGTTGATTGTATTAAATAAAAAGGAAGGAAACACAAGATAAAAAGAGGGAAATACGAGATGAAAAGATCATTAGGGAAAGATATCAACAACAGATGAATCATCTATTTTGGATATATACAAAAAATGAACATTAATTTGAAAAACAAACTATAAAATAAGGCTCTTATCCCACCGTCCTACACTAAGATAAAAAGTTACATTACGGGCAGTAACGCTAGTATTTTTTATAATGTAAGAGGATATTGTAAGCAAGCTGGAAAGAGAAAGACCAGTTGAAATGCAACAACAAGATATTTATATTTAGCAACAACTAGAATGTAATATGTAATAGTGACAGCCGTAGTGGAAGTAGTAGTGGTAGCAGTAGTGTTAGTGGTAGTGGTAGTAGTAGTGGTTGTAGTATGGGTAGTATTAGTATTAGTGGTAGAGGTAGTGGTAGGGTTAGTAGTAATAGTAGTAGTAGTTGTAGTAGTAGTAGAGCACGACGTCTCCTAACCCGAAGTCTTCCAACCCGGAAGTCTCCCAGTCCGAAGTCTCCCAGCCCAAAGTCTACTAGCACGATCTCACAGCAGTCTAGCCAATCCAGCCCGAAGTCTCAGCGAGACTCTCAGCCGAAACTCCTGTCAATCTCCCAAAATCACCCGAAGTCTACAGCCCAGAATCTCGGGAAATGAATCTCCAGCCGAGCTCCCAGCTGAACTCAGCCAGAATCTCCAGTCCGACGTCTCCCAGCGCGAAGTCTCCTAGCCCGACATACTCCTGTCTGAACTCTCCCTGCCCGAAGTAAACCAGCCTGAAGTCACCTAGCCCCTTGTCTCCTAATTTAAAGTTTTCCAGTCTGAAGTATCCCGTCAAGAAATCTCCTAACTTGAAGCCTTCCAGCCTGATGTATCCCAGTCCGAATTCCACCAGCACAAAGTCTCTCTGCCCGAAGTATCAGAACCGAATTCTTCCAGCTCGAACTCTTCAAGATTAAAGTCTTTTAGCCTGTAGTCTACCAGCCTGAAGTCTCCAAGACTGAAGTCTCCCAGTCCGAAGTCTCCCCGTCCGAGGGTTTCCTAGCTCGGAAGTCTCACAACCCAAATTCTCCCAGCCAGAAGTCTTCTAGCCCCAAGACGTCCATCCCAAAGTCTCCAAACCCGAAGTCTCCAAGCCCCAAGTCTCCCAGCCCAAAGTCTCCTAGACCGAAGTCTCCTAGACCGAAGTCTCCCCATCCGAAGTCTCCCTGCCGGAAGTCTCCTAGCCTGGAAGTCTCACAACCCAAATTCTCCCAGCCAGAAGTCTCCTAGGGCGAATACGTCCAGCCCGAAGTCAGAAAATCAAACTTTGACAAGAAATATATAATTATTACAACAAAATTGATATACGGAGATGAAACATGGTCTGATCTAATACTACTTTAGATAAGTATATATATATATATATACAGAGAGAAATGACCTAATAACCTACATATTTTGGCAATTTAAGTCTCTTAAAAAAATTAAGGCTGTAGAACATTCCAGAAATATCTACAATTGAGTTCTAGAATTATCTAAACCGAATCTACTTTACCCAGAATACATTACGTGTCAGAAGTCACTGACTGACAGATTTAGTTCTACGCGTATCTTCTCCACAGTCACTTAAGGGACAGGTGCCACTTACTCTCTGAAGTCTTGGTTCTAATTTCGAAAGTAATTTAAAATAAACACAAAGAGAATGCATTTTATATTAGTAAGTCAGAAACTCGTTTTCATTATCATCATCATCAAATAGCTTGTCCTGAGCAGAACTTTGCTACCCTAACAGTCTTGAGCAATTCTCTCTCTAATATGCCAGATATCCAACATCTGCGGCAATCATGCTCAAATCATCAGTTAAATCCTGAATCCATCGTCTCCGTGGTCTTCCTCTTCTCCTTTTTGTTGGGGATGCCTCCTTCCATAATGATCTTCTCCAACCTTTCATGTCTCTTTATATATGTCCAAAATATTTCAATTTTCCCATCCTTATTTGTAGCATCAGCCAGTTTTCTTTGATTTTGAGTTCTTTCTGGATAGATCACCTATTGTTCTCTGATCTATTTGTCTCTAGATCTATTTGTTCTCTGATCTGTTCTCTAGATCTATTTGTTCTCTAGAATCTATTTGTTCTCTAGTATCTATCTTTGTTCTCTAGTCTTTTGTTCTCAGATCTATTTGTTCTCTTCTGTCTATGAGTCATTGCATGCAGACAACATAGTATATGGTTATAGCAGAACATCGGGAAAGAAGGCAAGAGGAAGACCACGGAAAAGATGGTTAGATGGCGTAGCAGAATCCTGTGAAAGAGCAAAGATAACAATCACACAAGCCACCAGAACAGCGCAAGACAAAAACAGAAAACCACGACACTGGGCAACAACCCGGTAGCAGTGTGACGACAAAAGAAGAAGAAGAAGGTATACGAAGGACTCTTCTGTAACTTATATTCAAAAGTACATATATGTTTTTCCACTGCTTTATTAAATGTCAATGCTTCACATCCATACGTTGCCACTGGGAATAAGCATGCTCTTAGTATTCTGATCTTTGTTTTCCTATCAGTTGCATTCCATACTGTTTTAGTTGTTGATAATTTTCCCGGCCTGTGGTCACTAGAACAGCGTGTTTTCAACTTCACTATCTGTAACCTCTGTGAACTTAGTTGATAAGAACAAACGCAAAGAAAATCAAAATAATATATGTTTAGTTCTTAAAAACAATAACAGCAGCTAATGAGTGGAAAATTAACGACAGAGATGAGGTGTCTTAGAAGAGCTGCAGGTGTGAAAATAAGAGACAAAATTAGAAATGAAGAAACCAGAAGAAGATTGGATGTGAAACCAGTTATGCAATTGATAAAAGAACAACATATTAAATGGTTTGGACACCTGACACGTATGCACTGGTACCATCTACCACAGCGAGCCACACAGAAAAAGTATAGCGAATGTAAAGCAAGAGGTAGACCACACAGGAGATGGAGCAACGGCATCAAGGCATCAAGAACAGCATTAAGAAAAGGAATAACAGCTTACATAGTACATTCGAACAAGTACACACAAGATCACTACACCCCCCCAATATTTCTATAAATAAGTAAATGGTGGAAGAGAAGAAGAAGAAATTCTTTAAAAAAGTACAATTTAATCAAAACTATAATTGTTGCTACATGTTTATCACATTTCATATTATTTTATTTTTTTGACACGAATATTGTGGGAGTTAGAAAAACATTGAATATGGAAGATAGTTCATAGTTCATAAGTTCGGTTCCAACTTCACTGCAACGGGTCACCCCATAATTGCTCCGTTCCTGTGACAATGAAAATCACACGAAACGCTAACAACTGTGAAATGTTTCCTGTGTGAACTAATTCCAGAATGAAACAGTTGCGTACCGCCACAAAAAGCAACCTGCACCGCATAAAATGCATATGGCCGTCGCTAATGTAGCAACACAAAACTGTTCATCACTTGAATTGCAATTCTTGTCGAAGGGAACATCAATCATGACAAAATCCAGCTTTCTGTACTCGCAATATAACTGCATACGGCAGATTGAGCTTGTTCGTCATAACCGCTGTCCGCCATTTTCTGAATACACACAACAAACGCACGGTTGGCATAGCAAAAATCATTCCATGTAACAGTTGCTCACATCGTTGCTCAAGCACTAACTCAGTAGCTCGGCAAACGAAACTGGAAAATACCCGACCAAACATGGCGAAAATGCGCTAGCAAAGTCGTGTTCAGAATCAAACAGTTCTGACTCTGAATGGCCTTCCCGCATTCCGCCATTGCTGGCCAGATTTTTCTGAATATGGAAAAACAACTAACGAAATCCATTTGATTATCATCATTATCGGGCGCCGTGCCGGCTGGCGTAGTGGATCACGGACCTCCACAAATCTCTGTCTCTGGTGTTTACTATCGTCTCAGATGTTGACGCTCTACCGTGCCATGAAGTCTGGCTATCCAAAACGCTCTCTCTCTCTGTCTGCCTCTGTCTCGTCTCCCACTCTAGATGTAATAAAGAAAAACAAGTTATATGACAAATTGCGATAATTTTCAAATGTAAGCATGTCACCAATGACCACTAAAAGAGAAATGAATAACCGTATCACGGATATTATGTTACCAGTTCCAAACCCATTGGCATCAAACGATATAAGAAAATTAGTCACGACAGAGATGAAGTGTCTATGCAGAATTCTGGGAGTATCAAGAAGAGAACGGTTTCGAAATTAAGACATCATGAAATATGTGGGTACATCATGAATATTAAACTTCTTCCAGTCCATTGTTTCCGTGGACAGGTAAAATGCAGAGTACACATCGCAAATTGACAAGTGCCGACACGCGACCCAAAATGGCTGAGAATACTCATATTCAGGAATGAACTCACAGTGGATAGAAAAGTAATGCAGATAATGCAGAGGGATGGCCGGTACAATCCAAAACATTGGCAAAGGGTGATACTTTTCGGACGCCGATCCTCCTACTCGAGTAAGAAGACGTTCAAACACTATGGCTCAGATCACATAAAGGCCAATTAAACAGCCAAAAAATGGTCGTTTTTGTGACAAGCAAATGTGTCTCCAATGGCTGAGAATGTTCCTAATCCGGAACGACCTCACATAGTCAGAAAGAGAGCATAGTGTAGACATACTCTTAAGCGAAGATCATAAAGTCTAAAAATACGGCAAAAAATAATCATTAAAGAGCAATGAAAATACAAGGAAACTAATATAGGAAGCTACCCTAGTAAATAAAAAGCACGCAAAAATCGGATCTTATGGCCTAGGCACCCATAGACGCATAACTGGCACAACGTACAATCGCTCTTAGGCTCAGATCACATACAAACCACAAAGAGAGGTGTAATAAATGGTCGTTATGGGGCACTTGCAGAAGAAGAAGAACAACAAACTTCATCCAGAAACAACAGATTAAATGGTTCGGCCACATAAGCAGATTACCAACAGACATGCCTCAAAGAGCATTGCTACTCCTATACAGTGGAAACAAAGCAAACGGTTGTCAACACAAAAGGGAGACGTTGAACACAGTCCGGGAAGGACAATATTTTGAAACGCACACAAAACCCTTTGGTATAAATCCCTTCTTATCCTGACGCTGTGAGGGCAAAACAAGATTAGAGAAATAAATGAAGAGGATTGTGGGAGTTTGAACGTAGATGCCATTTTAGAAGTTATTGTTCTCTTAATATTTCTCAAATCTGATTTCCTAACTGTCCTTGACATTCGCCACATTGTTCTTAGAAATCAGATTTATTTCGCTCCAAGTCTGATTTCCTAACTGTCCTTGACATTCGCCACATTGTTCTTAGAAATCAGATTTATTTCGCTCCAAGTCTGATTTCCTAACTGTCCTTGACATTCTCCACATTGTTCTTAGAAATCAGATTTATTTCGCTCCAAGTCTGATTTCTTAACTGTCCTTGACATTCGCCACATTGTTCTTAGAAATCAGATTTATTTCGCTCCAAGTCTGATTTCTTAACTGTCCTTGACATTCGCCACATTGTTCTTAGAAATCAGATTTATTTCGCTCCAAGTCTGATTTCCTAACTGTCCTTGACATTCGCCACATTGTTCTTAGAAATCAGATTTATTTAGCTCCAAGTCTGATTTCCTAACTGTCCTTGACATTTGCCACATTGTTCTTAGAAATCAGATTTATTTCGCTCCAAGTCTGATTTCCTAACTGTCCTTGACATTCGCCACATTGTTCTTAGAAATCAGATTTATTTCGCTCCAAGTAATTTACTACATAATGAAATTAGAACTGCTGTTAGAAGAATTATTTAAAAAAAAATAGATTTAACTGTATAGAAAATCGGGAACAATTATTTGCTCGCAAAAATTGAAAGACGCAAATGTGTGTTCTTTCTTGTGTGATGCAGGATACAATTATGAAATGCTGCACTTAGAATATCCGTTTCTGTTCTGTAGGAATTAATTTGAAAATTCCGGTTGTGAATTGATAGCGATGACTGTGTACATTATGTATAATATTTTGTCGGGAAGAGATATTTTTCGTGCAATTTGATCTCTGCAGTTTGCATCAATTTAAAACGCTCTTATAGCGAGTTACAAGATTCTGTGATTTTGAACAGAAAGCAAAGTCGGTTTGGTTATAATAGGACGATGAGAGGAGTTTTCTTCTTCTTCTGCCTGCTATGAATTAGGGCATCTAATATGGAGTTTTTGACTGTTTTTTGCGTGAAAACTAACTTTCCTTGTTACCAGTGTTCTTTTCCTAGGAAGACTTGACATGAGTTGGTTGAGGTCAATACCTAATCTGGGTTAAAAAGGCAAGAGAGAGAGAAAGAGTGAGAGTGTTTCTTTTCGTTCAGACGAGTCGTATTCCGACTTCAGATGTACTTGCAATTTAGAACCATAAATAAAGAATCAGGGTCTTATATAACACAACTGCGTATAGCGTGCACACCAATAATTATTTTTGGGGAGGGTGTTGGGAAGCATAAGCTTGCATCAAGTTCCGAAATTTTAGCCGTAGGCGGTCACTAAAGTGTTATACACTTCGCTATCGTCGATCTCCGATGAACGAAGTAAACATTGAAATTGATGGACATTGATTGCTGATTAATCACACATTTGATGATAAATAATACCACTGAGAAGCATCGTATTCATTTATTTTAATCAATAACTGTCCTGGTATATATATACAGCGCCGTGTCGTGCTATGATACAGAGAGGCGACCGCATCAGGCGGGCCAGTCGGGATGCGGCATAAGCAGCAAAATCAAAATAACAATTGATGTTTATTTAAAGAAAATATATTTTAATGTGCGGCATTTCGAAGACTTGCATCATACTGAGAAAATATACTGCACGGTCCTGGTATATATATATATATATATATATATATATATATCTACTCCTCTCGTAACGCTATATGATACATAGGACCAACAAGTAATTTCCCAACACAACTCTGTCCTGGACAACTTGCTCAATTTCTTCCGTGAAATTGAGTACTATATCTTTGGCCTCTTTCAGCAAAGTTCGGTTCAGGCTTCCCTAGGTAGTCGTCCTTTCTTGAACCCTTTGTCTTCCACTTCAATGCCTGCTTTGTCTTCCAATTCAATGCCTTCTTTGTCTTCCACTTCAATGCCTGCTTTGTCTTCCAATTCAATGCCTTCTTTGTCTTCCATTTCAATGCCTGCTTTGTCTTCCAATTCAATGCCTTCTTTGTCTTCCACTTCAATGCCTGCTTTGTCTTCCACTTCAATGCCTGCTTTGTCTTCCACTTCAATGCCTGCTTTGTCTTCCACTTCAATGCCTGCTTTGTCTTCCACTTCAATGCCTGCTTTGTCTTCCACTTCAATGCCTTCTTTGTCTTCCACTTCAATGCCTGCTTTGTCTTCCACTTCAATGCCTTCTGTGTCTTCCACTTCAATGCCTTATTTGTCTTCCACTTCAATGCCTGCTTTGTCTTCCACTTCAATGCCTTCTTTGTCTTCCACTTCAATGCCTTCTTTGTCTTCCACTTCAATGCCTGCTTTGTCTTCCACTTCAATGCCTGCTTTGGTATTCTTTGATTATGTAATCTTAGTGTATGCCCAACATATTCCCATCCTCTCATTCTTATAATGAGAAATGCGTTGCCTGCGAAAAGTTATCAACAACACAAGAAAAGACAGAATCACCAACATCAGCATAAGAAAGAAAGTTGGCACAAAACCGTGCTTGAATTACATAGATAAACAAAGAATGAAGTGGTTTGGCCACTTAATAAGAATGCATCCAAACTCCACTGTATACACAGTCTTCTACTACAGAACATCGGGAAAGAAGGCAAGAGGAAGACCAAGGAAAAGATGGTTAGATGGCCATAACAGAATTCTGTGAAAGAGCAAAGATAACAATCACACAAGTCACCAGAACAGCGCAAGACAAAAACAGAAAACCACGACACTGGGCAACAACCCGGTAGCAGCGTGACGACATAAGAAAAAGAAGAAGTAGACCAGAGATTTCTATGATTTCATCATTTCCCCTGAATTCGTTCAAATTTATGTTGATTTTTATCTCGTTATTTATTCTTGTATAATCATCTTTACAAAGAAATGCTGAGCTAACAACACAATACTACGTTTACATATACATAACGCCAGAGATGATCTTCACACATCATAGAAACAAATCTAACACTCTAGCTAACTAAGCAACGACTGCAAGAAAACAAGAAAGATTGTTTAAATCATGAAATTAAAGTTTGAACAGATGGGGGCTCAGAATATTATGTAACAGATAGAATAACCAAAACAAACCAAATCTTTGCTTTGCGTAAAAACATATGGAAATCGGATAAATTTAGTTTCAAAACCAAACAAGTAACAGTCTCACACATTGCCGTACAACATCGAATTCTGGAAAATAACCGCAAGCATTAAACATAACGTATAGACTCTTTGAAATAACTATCTGTGGAAAATAATAAGAAAAATTGTGGTGGGAAAAGATCACAAAAATATGGAGGTGCGGAAGATAGCTAGTGGGACATCACAAATAGACACGATTAGAAGAAGCAAATTTAGATTGTTTGGATATCTGTGTGTACAGTACCACAAGATTGTAGACAAAAATGGACAGTATAACGGAGACAGAACAGAGCTATAGAAATAGGAAGGAAGACGTTAGAGAGGAAATAAAAATGTAGACCGACAAGACACCGTATGCTTACCCACATCCAACTATAAACTCATACAGCTGGCGGACTCAGGTCAAAATTCCCACATCCAACTATAAACTCATACAGCTGGCGGACTCAGATCACAATTCCCACATGCAACTATAAACTCATACAGCTGGCGGACTCAGGTCAAAATTCCCACAGCCAACTATAAACTCCTACAGCTGGCGGACTCAGGTCAAAATTCCCACAGCCAACTATAAACTCATACAGCTGGCGGACTCAGGTCAAAATTCCCACAGCCAACTATAAACTCATACAGCTGGCGGACTCAGGTCAAAATTATAGGAAATAAGACCCCAACCGGTCATGTGACCTCCCAATCCAGTATTGTTGTATATTGACGAATCCTTTTTAAAATCAACACAAGATGTTAAATCAAGGTTATATTATGCAACAAGTTAAGTTTAACAATAAGGAATATCAGTATTATTAATATTTTCATCAATAAATAACCATAGATTCATAGAATTGAGCAAAATTGCACACAAAAAACTTGCAGTGTTCTTCAAACAAATATAAATTCCAGCCTCCCCCACTGAAACTAGGTCAGGGTTTTCCCGGTCAGTTATGCGGCCCAATATTATAGTTGAATGTGGCTTACTTTGGTGGCGAAGAATATAACCTATCATCATCAAGGTGCGTATCCTTTATAGGACGTTGCTCTCTTTGCAGCACATCTGAAATTCACTCTGTCTTTTTCCAGTTCACCCACTTCGTCGATGGTCATGTTCATGGTTTCTTTAATATCTTGTAGCCATCTACTTCTTGGTCTGCCTCTGCGTCCTGGGACCCTGCCCTCAAATATTGTTCTTTCCAGGCTTGATGTGACCAAAGTAAGTAATTTTTCTGTATAGTATGATGTTTATCAGCCAATTCTCTTTAACGTTTAGTTCTTTCAGGACATCAGTGTTCTTTCTTTTTCTGTTTATTGTTTATTTGGATGTTTTTGGGTTTTTCCGGCCCAGAAGCACTTGAGCTTTCAGCTCTTCGGCCCGGTGCCATGGACATCGTAACCCTTCGGTTCGGTGCCACGAACACCGTGAATCTGGGGAACCTGTGGCTTTTCTGCCATGCCACGTAATTGCACCCGCACACACAGAGGACTAGTCACCCGCAGTCCAACGCGCTACGAACACGCTGGGCAGACGGGCAATTTATTTGGATGTTAGGTGAGCCTTCTGCTTTGTCAATTGACATAATTTTTATTTTTTGTGTATTCACATATAGATGTTGGTCTTCACTATGTTTCTTGGTCGTCATGATTAGGTTTTCCAAACCCTCTTTGCTGGTGGATAATAATACTGTATCGTCTGCGTATCTAAGCTCTGTTATGGATTTGCCGAATATAGTGAGGGGGTCGTAATTCACATAGTTGGCATCGTCTTTTACATTCCTCATGATGTTCTCCGTATATATGTTGAATAAGTATGGAGACAAAATACATCCCTGTCGTACCCCCTTTTGAATCTCGAACCGTTCAGCTACATATAACCTATATCTTCTCTAAATTCATATAGTTAGTGTTGTCTTAGACGTTTAGAACATGGGGCCGGCGACCCCACACATTATGAAAAATAAACAACTACATTAACAAAGACAAAATCAAAACTGCTTCTGAAGATCAAGATGACATAGTGGTTGAGATAGAATAATTGTCAATTGTGAAGGGCTGGGTTAAGAAGAGACCGGCTTAGAACGAAGATATCAGGACAAAAGGTGGGTACATCATCAATACTGAACTTTATCAAACAAAAATAAATTAAATGGTTCGGGCCACATAAGCAGATTACGAACAGACAGTCAAAGAGCAATGTTATCAGTTATCAGTTATATGAGGACTATCATCATAGCACTCCGGACATGTCCATAGGTGCTCCGATCTCCGCCTCAGCAAATCCAGCAGCGTCCAGCGACCCAACACGCCAGTTCGATGTTGATTAATCAATCTCTTTGCATATTTAGTATGTCGTTCTTTTCGGGCTGCACCAATATTGACACCCATCTCTTTCAATCTGGTCAGCGAGTGGGATTCACAGCCCTGAAACTTCTCTATTCGGAAAGACTCTCTCAATGTGTGAAGAATGCCACTTCGATCCATTGCAGCTCCCTCTGATATTGTAGCTAAGCCAGCCAATCTATCAGCTCGTTCATGAGAGCAATGTTACTCCGATTCAGTAGATGCAAAGCAAAAGGCCATCCACGCAAAATTGGGAACCCAGAACTAACAGAGGCGGTGAAAAACGCTATTTATGAAGCGCACATAAAACTCCGTTCTAGAAATCTCTTCTTATCCCGACGCTGTGAGGCATAACATGGTTAGAGAAGAGAAGAAGACAGAAAGAATATCTTCACGAAAGCAAGTATTGTGTTATGCTTCTTTTTTTCTTCTTCGAACGTTGCATATCGACCCCTTGTTAACCACTCTATGTGATTTGTATGTGATCTGAGTCTAAGCGCGATTGTACTTTGTGCCAGTTATACACCTACAAGTAGGTCAGCAAAATCGATTTCTGCGATGCTTTTTATTTACGTAGGGTAGCTTCCCTAGGCCCCTACCTCAGTCGTCTTATATGAAATGTCTTGTAGGTCGCAGTGGTACTATTATTTCCTTCCCATGCGGGCCCCGGCACAACACGGGCGAAATGTTAAGCTTCAAATAGACAGATCGATGTTAATAAACGGTGTTTCCAATAACCGACACGTGTGACGGTTCCTATTTCAATCAAAGCTTAATCCGGCTATCACTTTCATGTGAGCGGACACAGACAACCTGCTTAAACAGAAGATATATCTCATCTTTGACCAGTCATTGGAAGCTCTGATGATGCAATACTGATTAACATCAGTGTGGCTTGACTTGTCAATGCTACATCAGTGATTTGAAGCGAAACAGATTTGCTCGAAATCTATCAGAAGAAAAAACAAACTACACAACGATCATTGACTTAATTCAGTTGCTGCTCAAATTGACGGTTTGGATTACTGTAGTTCTCTTGATTAAATATAACTAGTGATGTGCGAATTAGCGAGTGCAAGAATTCAAATACTTGGGTAGTATATTCACAGAAGACAAGACAGATAGATAGAGGTTAGAGTACAAAAAGCAGTAACCTGCCATCTAGACCCATTGTTAGGGCAATCAAATATCTCACTGACAGCTAAACAACAGATGTTTAATATCATTTTGATACCTACTTTGTGTTACCAGAGCCAATCATGGACAATGAGCAAAGCGCAGTAGCGTAAAAATAGCTACATGTGAAGTCAGGTGCCTGAGAAAAGTTATCAACACCACCAGAAAATACAGTCATCAACATCAACATAAGAAAGAAAGTTGATACAGAGCCTTGCTTGAAGTACATTGAGAAACAAAGAATGAAGTGGTTTGGCCATTTAATAAGAATGAGCGAAACTCCACAGTATACAGAGTCTTCTACAACAGAACATCAGGAAAGAAGGCGAGAGGAAGACCACGAAAAATAAGGTTAGATGGCATAGCAGAATCCAGTCAAAGAGCAAAAATAACAATCACCCAAACTACAAAAACAGCACAAGACAAAAACAGAAAACCACGAAAATCACCCTTGCAGGTGTCAATGAAGCGTAGTAATGGGCGCCCATGCTGTCTTGTGCGAGTTGACCCCGTATAGAATGTTCTTTGGGATTACACCATCGCTCGTACGGCACATGTATCCCAGCCATCTCAGACGTCGCTGACTCAGCAAGGTGTACATGCTGGGAATGCCTGCACTGTCCATGATTACCAAGATATAATTACTTGAAGATAAAAAAAAAATGCTTGTAAGGTTAAACCCGAAATACAAATGAACCTGGGAACAAATTGTTATGAAAATATGACACTTCATCATTCATGACGCATGCCTGGGCAATTTTTATGAAGTAGCTGAGTTGCCCAAGCGTCAACTATCCCCATCTCGACTTCGTCTATACGTGGCTCCTGGTAACAGACGGCCGACTAGCTCAGATGGGAAAATAAAAATTAATTTTTAATTAGGGCTGACTTGTACATGTGTTTGAAAGAACACTGTAAGGTTTTCTATAATTTTACACCAATCTTCTTCGGTCTATGGTTATTTATTGATGCAGAATGTTATTAATACTGATATTCCTTAGTTTAGTTTAGTCGTCGGATCACCATCAGTGCACGTCGAACAAATTACTCCATACGCGCTCCGATCTGTCCTTCAGTATCTCCATCAGCGTGTGGCGACTAACGACACCGGTTCTTTGTTGTTGGTTTACAATTCTTCTTTGTCTGCCAGCATAGCGTTCTTGTCGAGCTACACCACACTTAACTTTGAGTTCTTGCAGTCTGGTTAGAGTTGTAGATTCACCGCTATTACGTGAATCATGTACACGGCCTCTCTCCTTTAAGGAATTTATAATATCAACCTGGTCCATTGCTCGCCCGCTTTGTACAGCAACCATACCTGCAATCCTATCCGTGCGTTCATTCCCCCTTACACCTGCATGCCCTGTCACAAAAATAAAAGTGATCTTTGTCAGCTTAGACCTCCATGTGGACTTCATTCCTTAGTGTTAAACTTAACTTGTAACATAATTTTACCTTGATTTAGTAAGTTATGTTGTTTTTTTAAATGAATTTGTCTATATCATGCAAGGTCACGCGACGATTGTGGTCAGATTTCCGTGAATTTTTACCTGATCCCACCAACCATATGTTATCGGAGACAACCACGGCTGATAGAATCCAGACGAGTGCAAGCACGACGGTTGGTATCAGTTTGGTTGTAGGAGCTGCTGGTATAGCATCACTTGATGATTCTCCGCCTTAGTGGCTCCAGTCTGGATTTTCAGTTTAGCTTTGCTCCCATATCGTTTGACTCTCCTGAGTCTTCCATGATCTTATGGGTTAGTTGCCTTTAGCTGGGAGCAGTGGTGGCTGGTCATTAAGGGCCAGTGGGGGCGGGCCCCACCAAAAATAATGTGTAACGTGTATTTATTATTTAATGGATTAAAATGTAACCTAATCAAAAATCATGATTTCCCCGAAATTGTGTGTCTGGCCCCACCAACAAAAACGATCACGAGCCGCCACTGGCTGGGAGTCTTCTTCATGGATATCAGGGTAAATCCACCTCGTCATAAGTCTGGGGGAGGGGGTGGCAGACCTCCATCGATATTTTTTGTTGAGTTTACTAAGCATGACACTAAAATAAAAACCGGGGCATATCTTTTACAGGACGTAGCCATTAACCACAGTAAACGAGTCGTTAATTTTTCTAGGCACTACTCATACGTTCTGTAGTTTGCCATTGCTTTCTGAACAGTGAGGTCTATTTCTACCTTTCGTAAAAATCCCACGGAAACGAATTTGCTTCCAAACTTGCCCGAATGATGTTTGAACCATGTACTCTTGGGTTGTGACCGAGCTCACTACCATTGAAGCTACAGACGCCCACCGTGACACTACACACAAGGAAAATGGATGGAAAACTGCAACTAAAAGTGGTACTACTGCAGTCCTGAATTTGTAGTGATGGAGCCAGTTCTCTTCGAGACATGAAAATGAATTTTTGATTTGAATGTCTCGTCTGTTCAGACCTTTGGGTATAGCGTGCCTGTTACTTTACATTTCAAGAACCTGTCGTACAGGGGGTAGGAGGGTTAATTCTTTTCCTCACGTTTGGAATGTTGAGTGCAGGATTATATTCAATATCCTCTTATATTCGTTTCGATAAACAAGCGCTTATGCAATACATTTGTTTACCACTTAATATTTCAAAACTGTGACGCAGTTCCTGTTTAACTTGTTGCTTTGCTGAAGAGTACTGGCTGAACGTCCATAAAATAAATTTTAACATAAATTATCGGCCATAAAATTGTGGCCAGGTGCCAGGAAATAATGTAGGTAATCCATATTATCGTATTAAAGCTTTGGGTAACTTCGTTGATAGTCACAACATGTACACAAATATATATTAAAAATGTCCTTACAAAGAAGGCCATGTGTGTTATGATAAAAAGAGGCGGCCGCATTAGGCGGCATCGTAAGGGTTGCAGCATAAGCAGCACAAATCAAAATTACAATTGCAGGTTATTTAAACGAAAAAATCATACTGAGAAAATATACCGCACGACACTGCTTACAAAGAGGGCATATCATAGTAGAAGCAGATAAGGATGTTGTTTTTAGGAAGAATCTGTACATCGTGGTGAGAAAACAGGTTGGGATTTTCCTTTTTTTTTCTTTTTTCCCGATCCAGAAGCACTTGAGCTGAAAGCTCTTCGGCTCAGTGTCATGGACATCGTAACCCTACGGCTCGGTGCCACGAACACCGTAAATCTGGGGAACCTGTAGCTTTTCTGCCAGTCCGCGGAGTTGAACCCGCACTTACAGAGGACTAGTCACCCGTAGTCCAACGCGCTACGAACACGCTGGGCACGCGGGCGGATTTTTCCTGTTAGCGCGTACAGTACAGTTGCTGCAGGACAAACTACTTCCAGTTTATGGATGGAGGTTGAGACCGTTCCCCTGCCTTCTCTGGACTCTCTGGAACTGTTTACTGAGGCTGTTGTTGTGTCTGATTTTCAGTAAATGCTTCTGAAAGTTCAAACTGCGTGTCACGTTATGAGTCGATGTCGTCTATTGGAGATTTCAAACTACATAGGACGGGAATCTATAGTATTAGACATGTAGGTCGCCCGTATGTTCTCGGAGTTCGCAAGGGGAACAAAAGAATAGTAACACTGCAACCTGCAAGAAATGTCGCAAGATGCGACTGTAGTAGGGTCTAGGAAGCTACCCTAGTTAATAAAAAGAGTCGCAGAAATCGGATGTGCTGGCCTACCTGTAGGCGTATAACTGGCACAACGTATATTCGCTCATAAGCTCAGATCACATACAAATCACAGTGGTTTGATAAATCGTCAGTATGGAGCGTTAGAGAAAGTAGAAGATGAAGAAGACATACGGGTTATGTTATGTTATGCGATCGACGTCACGGCACATTGGGCATTCCCATGCATGCTCTGTCCTCCGCTGCAGCAGCCATCCTAAAGTCCATTTGCTCACCGTACCCATGAGAAGTTGATTACTATATCTTCTCTCTCTACCACGAAGACGACACTGTCTGGCATGTCCACACTTAACGCCTAATTCTCGAACTCGTTCCAGTGTCTGAGACGTGCCCATGTCACATAATTTAGAGCGTACCGCATTGATGATATCGGCTCTGTCCATACTTCTGCCCGTTTGAGTCGGGGCATTGTTTGCAAGAAAGTCTGCACGCTCGTTACCCTGCACTCCAGCATGTCCAGGTGTGTACAGCCAAGTCATTTTCTTGAGATGTGATCTCCGAATGGTGTCCACCCATTTCAGACGCATACTTCCAGATTCAATCAATTGAAGCATATTCATCGAGTCTGATATAAGACATACGGGTGTTTGAGGCAATGGAACATACTATTAATTGTAGGGGTGTTGAGGATGGATACGGAGGACACTCTTCGTTGTCTTTACGACCGCCTGTTCGATAGGGACACTAATATTGATGGTGATTCTATCCTGTGATTTAATGTGTTTGAAACTACAAGTTATATCAAATGAACTATATGCACTAGTGATAACTGTTATACGAAAGAGAAGATGGAGATATGTTGGGCACACCTTGAGGAGAAATGATCAACGAATATCAAAGCAGGCATTGGAGTGGGATGCAAAGGGTTCAAGAAAGAGAGGTCGACCTAAGGAGACCCTAAAACGAACTTTGCTGAGAGAGGCAAGAAATATCGGTCTCAGTTCCATGGAGGAAATTGAGCGAGTTACCCAGGATAGAGCGGTATGGAGAAATTACTTGCAGGCCCTATGTAACGTATAACGGTACGAGAAGAATTATTATTATTTATTATTATATGCATGAGATGCATAATTAAAAAAATGTGTTTAACCGGCGAGTCACCGGGACCATCAGTATGCATACACTTTGAAATCTGTTGTGGGAGACTAAACATTTATGGGTCTGTCCAGAATTCTATGATGCTGGCCTAGCAGTACCCCCGTGGAAGAGACAAAACAGGTAAAGGTTTAGCTTTGGGATAGATATCGCGTTGTCATTGTTGTTATTCTGTATTTATTTCTCCAAAGAATATTCATTATCATATTGAACCAATGCTTCAGTATGTTAGCGAATCATGGACAATCAACAAACAATCAATAACATCCATACAAGTTAATATATGCGGCTTTACTGAAACATTCTTAATATTACAAAATCAGCAAAGAAAACATGAAGATCTTTTAAAGAGCATACACAATCCCTGATCAAAAGGATACGAATTAGACAATTTATAGGGTCAAAGGCGCGTAGGGACAGCGGAGCGCCAGGTTTAGAGAGCTGACACTAATCAAGATCATACCCCACCTCCACTTGGTGACCCTGGTAACAGGCAATGGTTCCTGTCTGGCTAAGTGGGTAGGGATCGAGTGAGAGCTACAGATAGTGGTAGCAGTGCAAGCACGGAAAAGCAATGCATGTGCAAAAATCCATGAACAAAATGCACGCATCTCCTGGCCGATGTCTGTTGAAAAGTTGCCCTAATAATTCCAGAAACGCAATACCAGGCGTCATGACTTTTCGCCTGAATTAACAGCAGGCGTACGAGAGCAGAAGAAGAAGAAGACAAGACAATTTATTCTCTTATAATATATAATGCGAAGAGAAGGTTTGACAAAATTGGTGACAACGTATAAAATACAGGGAAGAAGAGATAGTGGAAGGCAGAGTTAGAAGATGTTGGATGGTATGACATCGTGGTTCGACAGCAGATAGATGTAAGATCAAACAATCTTCCAGCAGGGAGAGAGAGTTGTGGAGAGACGTGCTCGCATAGACCAGAAAGCATGGCACTTGATTGAACAAAAAAACAACAAGAACACAAATATTCATATTCATAAGTACGGTTCCAACTTCACTGCAACGGGTCACCCCATAATTGCTCCGTTCCTGTGCCAATAAAAACCACACGAAATGCTAACGTTTGTGAAATGTTTCCGTGTGAACTAATTCCAGAATGAAACAGCCGCGTACCGCCACAAAAAGTAACCTGCACCGCATAAAATGCATATGGCCGTCGCTAATGTAGCAACACAAAACTGTTCATCACTTTAACTACAATTCTTGTCGAAGGGAACATCAATCACGACAAAATCCAGCTTTCTGCACCCGCAATATAACTGCATACGGCAGAATGAGCTTGTTCGTCATAACGACTGTCCGCCATTTTCTGAATACACACAATAAACGCACGGTTGACACAGCAGAAAGCATTCCATGTAACATTCATAGCTAAGAGCGTTGCTCAAGCACTAACTCAGTAGCTCGGCAAACGAAACCGGAAAATACCCGACCAAACATGACGAAATGCGCTAGCAAAGTCGTGTTCAGAATCAAACTGCCTGACTCTGAATGGCCCTCCCGCATTCCGCCATTGCTGGCCAGATTTTTTCTATCACAAATAAAGATATACAAAAGATCATCAACTTGAATAGAGAATTTTCTTGTAACAATTTCAAAACGTGTTGATATATTAGCAAAACGGATAAACGAATGTTAAATGTTGTACAATGTAAATCTTTACAAAACGGAGATCGCGTAAATGAAAACCTATGACATTCCTCTTATAGGCGATTGTTGTATCAATAATCCCTACTCAAATACTTGACGTTTGTTGGTCTACCACGTGTGTCATCTCTCATTTAAAGACTAACTGGAATGATCTCATCTTATCATATCTTATCTTAACCACAGGTTGTAGGCGTTTAACTGGCACAACGTACAATCACTCTTAGGCTCAGATCAAATACATATCACGCAGAGTGGTTTAACAAGTGGTCGATATGGAGCGTTTGAAGAAGAAGAAAGAGAATATATATATATATATATGTTAAGTCAACAAAGACGTTTGGACAACGTTGATAAACTGGTTTCTGCTTGCTCTTGTCCTACGGAACATATCTCCGAATTTCTTGATAGTATCTTCAATCCTATAGTCACCACACTACCTTCATTCTTGAAAGATACGAACCACACCTTGTCTGTTTTTCGTCTATTGAGTTGTTGCCTGGCAGGACTTACCGTCTCTTCCTCCTTGATGTGTGCTCATTGTACACCTCCATACCTCATTCCGACGGACTTCAAGCTCTCCAGTTCTTTCTCGACAGGAGAACTAACCCACTTGTCTCCACCTCGGCTCTCCTTCGTCTTGCAGAACTAGTTCTAACTCTCAACTCCTTTCAGTTCAATGACCAGTTCTTTGAGCAGATCAGTGGGGTCGCCATGGGTACTAAAATGGGACCCAGTTATGCTTGTCTATTCATGGGTCATCTTGAGCACCTAGTATGGAATTCCTATGATGGCCCTCTTCCGTCTGTGTATCATAGATACATTGATGATTGTATTGGCATTACCGATATGCCTGAAGCCGATTTGTCACGCTTCATTAATTTCATTAATGTCTTCAATCCGGCTATTCGGTTTACATCTCACATCTCTACCTCTTGTGTCAACTTTCTTGACATCACTATCACTATCAGCCTATCCACCATCACTACATCAGTCTACTACAAGCCTACTGATGCACATAGTTTTCTTCTTTATACCTCTTCCCATTCCCAGGCTTGTCGTGACTCTTTACCATTCTCTCAACTTTTGCGCCTTCGTCGCCTCTGTAGCGAGGACGACGATTTTCTCGATAAAGCTCACGAGATGCTGGATTTCTTTCGTAAGCGCTTATACCCGGATAAGGTGCTTGCTTCTGCTATGCGGCGCGTTCAGCAAATTTCTCGCCAGGAGGCTCTCTCTAACCAGCATAGAACTTCCAATTCTGACAGGGTGAAACTTGTCTTAACTTTCCACCCTCATAGTTCCCTTGTGAAGAAAGTCTTATTCCGTCATCTCTCCATTCTTCAGTCTGATCCTGAGACACGTTCAATCTTCCAACACTATCCTTTGGTGGCGTACAGATGGGACAGAAGCCTTAGGGATATGTTGGTTCACAGTCGCCTCAAGCCTAATATCCATAGTTATTTTGGCACCATCCAGTGTGGCCGTCGGCGCTGCAACACTTGTGCTTATGTAATACAGACCCGCACGGTGTCTTTTCCTAAAGCCACGTTCGTTGTTGAAGACAGTTTCACGTGCGAGTCCGTAATATTATCTATGCCATTATCTGCAAGCGGTGCAACAAGGCCTATATTGGGAAACCGGCAGGAGACTCAGTGACCGATTCGCCCAACATTTGCGCGATATACGCCAATGCTCTGTGACCCCTGTAGCTACCCATTTCAATGATACTGGCCATTCAGGAGCTTGCGATGTCCAGGTCACAGCCATCCGATCATGTTCCTCTGATGATCGTAGTCGATTTGCTCTGGAGAATCGGTTGATTTCTTTGTATGGTACCTTGCGACCACGCGGGCTCAACGTATTACATTCTTATGCTTCTTAGTACTTTCTCTTCCCATGCTTTGTAATCTATATGGGTTTATGCTATGTATTACATTCTTATGCTTCTTAGTACTTTCTCTTCCCATGCTTTGTAATCTATATGGGTATATATTGCATGTATTCAAGTTATATATTTACTAGATGTTTCATTGTTTCTTTTCCGTTCTATTCCTGTTTTTGTGTTACATTTATTTCGTTATTCGTTTTTATTCCAGATTTTCCTTAGATACGTTTGTATTTGGTCGTCCATTTGTGTTTCATTTTAATTTGTCACTCCTGTTTGTTCGTTTGCTTGATAAAGGCCTTGTTGGTCGAAACGTTGCTGTTTATCGTCACTGTTTCTGTATTTTGTAAAACTATAGTACTTTGTTTGTACGTGTTTCATGATAAACTGGTACATCATTTTAAGCCAGTCGGAACAAGTCGAACGACCAGAGACCGGAAAATCAGAAGAACAACTATTGAAGCCCTTTGCTTCAAGAGGAACGAAGGTGAATAAGTAAACAAACTCGTTTGTTTAGGTCAGGAATGCCTGTGTGTTACCGGAGCTCGCAAGGGGAGCAAAGAATAGTAACAATGCGACCATAAGGCATGTCGTAAGAGGCTACTGAGGTTGGGGCCTATAGAAGCTACCCTAGTAAATAAAATGCATCGCATAAATCGGATCTGCTGGCCAACTTGTAGATTCGCTGTTAGACTCGGATCACATACAAATCACAAAGAGCGGTTAACAAGTGGTCGATATGGAGCGTTCATAGAAGAAGAAGAAGAAGAAGAAGGCCAGCATGCTGTCGTTAAACTTGAAAATAGAAGACATGCCTTGAAATATATGTTATTGTAAACATACCTGTTGAATTCTTTAAACCAGCACTATTTACCTCCTTAAAGTAACACATCTACGTCATATATCTTCCGGTCTTCCCCTTCAAATACCACACCTGACATGTCTTCTAATCCAACATTTTGACGTCATTCTGAGAAATTTGCGAAACATCACGTTCAAAATCAACCAAAATGTATTTATTCGCTACAAAATTGTTTCAGCATTCCGCCAAGAAAGAATAACGGGAATAGAGCCTAGCGTCACGCACTGTTTTAATATTTGCCTTGTTGTACCTACCTGGACGGTGTGTTTGTGTTGGCTGTTAAGCAAATAGAAGTGTTGGGTTACAGTCACCTTCTTCTTCTTATTCTTCTTCACCTTCAACTCCCAACGGAGCACAGGTCTTCAACAAACTTCTTCCAGCTCTTCCTCTCTCCTGTCATCCCTTCCAATTCTTTCCATGTTTTACCTATTCTTGTCATATTAGTTTCCAACTCTCTTCTCTAGATATAAGTCTAGACCTTCCTCTATTCCTCTTTCCTTGCGAGTTCCAAAACATTGCCTGTCTTGCAATGTCGGCTTTCTCAATGTATGTCCTATCCATCACGAGTCTCTTGCTTAGCTCTTTCTCTACTACTGGTATCTGCTTAGTTCTTTCTCTGAGTTCCTCGTTCGTAAACTTATCATATCATCTCAGTCCCTCTATTATACGTAAACATCCATTTATGATGATGTATCTGAGGGGGTCTCTGGCTGAGTGGTTAAGCCCTTTGCCTGCGAGTCGAAGGTCGTGGGCTCGAATCCGGACCGCGGCCTTCTGTTCACGAGCGCAGTTTTTTCCAGAGAACCCTAGGTTTGTTGCCGGAACTACGAAGTTCGTGCTTTGTGCAATACTCTCGGAAAGGGGGTGTGCCATTTCTGCGGAGAAGGACCGAGCAATATGGGGTAAAACCCGGTGCAATGAAGTCAATCCTTCGGCTTTCAACCCCTTTAAACCATTTACGCTGTAGTTATCTGGTGGTTTATTTTGTTGTTCTCCATGTTTCTGAGCAATAGAACAGCACTGACTTCACATTTCATTGGATGATTCTCAGCTTTGTGTTTGTTTTGATCTCATTTGACTTCCATATTTTATGGATATAAAGAATAACGGGAAAAGAGCCTAGCGTCACGCAATGTTTTAATATTTGTCTTGTTGTCCCTACCTGTCCTGTGTGTTTGTTTTGGTTGTCAAGCAAATAGAAGTGTTGGGTACAGTCATCTGCTGGGAAGTTGTCGCTAATGTTATACAATAAGAGAAGTGTCTTGCCGTTATTGGTTTTGTTCCTCCGGATTCTGAATGAGTGTTATTAGGAGGCTTTATGTGTGCATATATGGGATAGTTTTTTTAATAGTTTTAGTCGTCAGATCATCATCACTGCACATCGAGCCAATTAGTCTATAAGTGCGCAGATCTCCTCAGTATGTCTCTCAGTTTAGTTTAGTCGGCTCGCTGGTTGTGTTCATAAGAATACTAGTACTGGTAGGCTAGGTAATGAGCGCCGTAAGAACGATAGTATTGGTAGGCTAGACAGTGAGCGCCGTAAGAACGATAGTACTGGTAGGCTAGGTAATGAGCGCAGTAAGAACGATAGTACTGGTAGGCTAGACAGTGAGCGCCGTAAGAACGATAGTACTGGTAGGCTAGGTAATGAGCGCCGTAAGAACGATAGTATTGGTAGGCTAGACAGTGAGCGCAGTAAGAACGATAGTACTGGTAGGCTAGACAGTGAGCGCCGTAAGAACGATAGTACTGGTAGGCTAGGTAATGAGCGCAGTAAGAACGATAGTACTGGTAGGCTAGACAGTGAGCACAGTAAGAACGATAGTACTGGTAGGCTAGGTAATGAGCGCAGTAAGAACGATAGTACTGGTAGGCTAGACAGTGAGCACAGTAAGAACGATAGTACTGGTAGGCTAGGTAATGAGCGCCGTAAGAACGATAGTACTGGTAGGCTAGGTAATGAGCGCCGTAAGAACGATAGTATTGGTAGGCTAGGTAATGAGCGCCGTAAGAACGATAGTATTGGTAGGCTAGGTAATGAGCGCAGTAAGAACGATAGTACTGGTAGGCTAGGTAATGAGCACAGTAAGAACGATAGTACTGGTAGGCTAGGTAATGAGCGCAGTAAGAACGATAGTACTGGTAGGCTAGGTAATGAGCGCAGTAAGAACGATAGTACTGGTAGGCTAGACAGTGAGCGCAGTAAGAACGATAGTACTGGTAGGCTAGGTAATGAGCGCAGTAAGAACGATAGTACTGGTAGGCTAGACAATGAGCACCGTAAGAAATAATGAGAGTTCTCTGTGGCGTAGAGGCTAGGTGCTCGACTCTCGCGCAAACGGTACTCGGTTATTTTCCTCCTGGAGCTAGCTGGATACTTTTCCAGAGATCCCTGATCGAAGTGTAGGTGAGATCGAGTTCCTAGTCATATCGGAGACGGACGATAAAACGTAGGTCCCGTGTTCAATTTGAGCACGTAAACGAACCCTTGGCAGTTCAAAATCGAGAAGAGTAGGCTGGAAAACCGCTGCCCGGGCAACATTCATTAGAAAAGATTGAAAATAAAATTCTTACAAAAATATCTTCACCATTTTTAAAGTTACATCAGGGACCCTCGCTGGTGCTACGGAGTTCGTGCACTGCAGCTGAGATCTTCTTAAGTAATAAATAGATCGGAACACATACGATTGCTCACCAAAGTGCAATAATGGTGGTCCTATCAATCAATCAATGGCGGCTCGTCATTAAGGGCCAATGGGGCCGGGCCCACCCACAAATATTGTCTAAAGTGTATTTATTATTTAGTAAATTAAAATATAACCTAACCTAACATCATGGTTTCCCCGAAAATGTGTGTCTGGCCCCACCAACAAAAGTGAGCACGAGCCGCCACTGCAATTAATCAATCAAGAAATAAGGCTAAGTAGTTCGAATTCTGTGTTTGGTAATTTGTTTTTTGCTGAAGTTCTTAATACTTATTCACTGTTTATTTATTCATCAAAGCTACATTACAGTGTTTAAAGTAGAAGATGAAGATAAAGTGGTTTATTTATTCATCAAAGCTACATTACAGTGTTTAAAGTAGAAGATGAAGATAAAGTGGTTTATTTATTCATCAAAGCTACATTACAGTGTTTAAAGTAGAAGATGAAGATAAAGTTCTTAAAAATAGAAACCCTGACAGTGTAAGTTAGTTAGTTAGTTAGTTTGTTCCTTTTGTGCCAAATAGAGCAGAGGTTTTAGATCTCCATGTGATGCGGTTCGTTGTTAGCAGTTGGAGATCTTGTATGGTTTTACATCTCAATAGTTTACTTTCTTGTTGTATTGTTCTTCGAGGAGTGGTCTTAGGTCTTCCACGTTTTCTTTTCCCAACTGGTGACCACATAAGGACTTGTCGATTTAGTCTCTTTTCGTCTGATCTAAAAACATGACCTAAATATTTCCACCTTCGTTTCCTTATAATATTTGATACGGGTTTTTGCTGTGTTCTATCTCTCATTGTGATGTTTAAAACGAAATCATTCCATTTTACTTTTAGTAATTTTCGGACACATTTATTCTCAAAGCTGTCCAGTTTCTTATCAATTTTGTTTGCTGATTTTCAACTTTCACATTCGTAGGTCTTACAGTATTAACGAAAAAAAAATACATTCATCATTGAACATAAAATAGGGACATTAACTTCAACAGTTTACACAGAGAATAGAAATAGAGAAAGAACAAAAAGCAAGTCTGACAGCGCACAAGGAAAACGGAAATTACATTCGAAGAGTGTTCACATAGGAAGAAAAATGACGTCACAGCGGTGTTCAGAGGCAGAAAATGACGTCACAACGGTGTTCAGAGGCAGAAATGACGTCACAACAGTGTTCAAAGAGGCAGAAATGACGTATTAACGGTGTTCAAAGTGTAGAAAACGATGTCACAACGGTGTTCAACGGGGAAGAAAGTGATGTCACAACAGTGTTCAAAGAAAATCAATACACCGAAGTTCGTGTACAGAGAGGATAAATAAATACATACACTAGCAATGCTCAAAAAAAGAACAACATTTTGTTCCAACAGTGTGCGCATAGAGTAAGAAAATAATACTCCATCAAGCGTGAAAAGAGATGAAAAAATGCTGACAAAATTATCACAGAATAACATAGTGCTCCAACAATTGTCAAACAAGAAACAAATGATTTTCCATCAGCATTCAAAGATGAAAATGAACATATTGAGCTTCTTCTTCTTCGAATGGTAAACATCTACCACTTTTTAACCACTCTTTATGGTGTGTATGTGATCTGAGCCTAAGAACGATTGTACTTTGTGCTAGTTATGCACCATCAAGTAGGCCAGCACATCCGATTTCTGAGATGCTAATTAATTTACTAGGGTAGCGTCCCTAGCTACCTACATCAGTCACCTCTTACGACATGCCTTGTAGGTCTCAGTTTTAATATTCTATGCTCCCCTTACGAGCCCCGACAAGGCTATTCAAAGAATAAGAAAATGACGTTCAGAAAGTTGGGTTTTTTAAAAAAGTAGAACAAACTTTTAGAGTCAAAATATACACATAACATAAAAAAAGATTCACAAACGACAACAGCAGAATTCTTCTACAGATATTTCCTGACAGATGTCTAACTAAGCAATTATTCTATCTGTTCCCCCTCCTCCTCCAACGTTCAGTAAATTCTTCCTGGATCTCTCAATCTAAGCCACTTCGTTATAACAATTTAATTTGGGACCGTAGTTTGAGATGAACTAGCGCAGCTGATTAGAACAAATAAGAGAGAGAGAGAGAGAGAGAGAGAGAGAGTCGTTTGCGAGTTAAATATATATCTGTGTGCACAGGATAGAATGTGATTTTATGGGGGGACACATTGTGGAGATTGTGTACGAGGGGTTTACGCAACGGAATGGAGAGTACACCATTGGAGTATCTCTTAGTAAGCTGTTTAGTGGGCGTTAAGTTTCCAGTTTTAATATGACGTACCTAGAGAGTTAGCTCTGCTTGTGTGCAGTTAGCTCATCTTGTTGGTGATTGGGGTGCGTCCATTATGACATTACGTGATTGTGGTCTGTGATGAGATTACGGGATTGAAGCTCGAGTAGACTGTGGGGTTTTTTCTGGGTAGTTTGTGAGTACTAAATGGCTTGCCTTGTGGAATTAATTTGGATTTATATGTTGTGGTGTAGGTGTGTCAATTTGGAGACGGAATAACTGGATCTAATGTTTTCTAGTAATTTGTAAGTAACATGTTTTAAGATTTTTAGTTTAGTTTAATTTGGTTTACTTTTGTTTTGATAAATTTAGTTCACGTTAGTTTAGTTTAATCATGTTTCAAGATATTTAGTTTAGTTTAGTTTGGTTTACTTTTGTTTTGATAAGTTTAGTTCACTTTAGTTCAGTTTAATTTAGTTTAGATTACTTTAATTTAGTAACTTTTATTTTGGTTTAGTTTAGTTCAATTTGTTTAACTTTAGTTTCGTTTAGTTTAGTTTACTTAAATTTACAGGCTTGTATCGAAAGCACCGATTTGTTGTGAGTTGAGGATGAAAATGGGGATATTTTTCTGTCTCTTAACGACTTAATGTTGGACGGGGACATTAATATTGTCGCTGAATCAATTTGAGGAGTTTGGAATTGAGGGCAGAGAGAGAGGTTTGTTTAGCCACAGCCAACTCTAGATAACTAGGCCAGACAACTGACGGGGAAACACCTGACCTAGATCAGAGCGGGGGCTGGAATCTATATATGTCTGATAGAAAACTGCAAACTTTTTGCAATTTTACTCAATTCTGTGAGTCTATGGTTATTTATTGGTGAAAATATTCATAATATTGATATTCCTTATTGTTAAACTTAATTTGTTGCATAATATAACTTCGATTTAGCATTTTGTGTTGATTTTAAAATGAATTTGTCTATATACATCAATACTGGAATGCGAGGTCACGTGGTGTATTTGTGGTTTGATTTTCCATAATTTTTACCTGACTCCGAAGGACTATAAGTTTATAGTTGGCTCTGATTTAGCCAGCGAGCCGCTGGAAACATAAGTATGCATATTTTTAGGCATTTGTTGGGAAGACTGAGCCCTATGGGTCTGACCGGAGTGATGTTACGTCAGTTCAGTAACCAATAAGTAAACTTTAGTTTGTTTTAGATTGGTTTATTTTCATTTAGTTTAGTTCAACTTAGTTTAGTTTACTTAACTTTAGTTCAAGTTAGTTTAGTTTATTTAACTTTAGTTAAGTTCAGCTTAGTTTAGTTTATTTAACTTTAGTTTAGTTCAACTTAGTTTAGTTTACTTAACTTTAGTTTAGTTCAGCTTAGTTTAGTTTACTTAACTTTAGTTTAGTTCAATTTAGTTTAGTTTACTTAACTTTAGTTTAGTTCAACTTAGTTTAATTTACTTAACTTTAGTTTAGTTCAACTTAGTTTAATTTACTTAACTTTAATTTTGTTCAACTTAGTTTAATTTACTTAACTTTAGTTTAGTTCAACTTAGTTTAGTTTATTTAACTTTAGTTTAGTTCAACTTAGTTTAGTTTACTTAACTTTAGTTTAGTTCAGCTTAGTTTAGTTTATTTAACTTAAGTTTAATTCAACTTAATTTAGACGCTACAGCATCAATACTGCTCTTCAAACCAATTAGTTTTTAAGTGCTTCGATTTCTTCCTGTGTATGTCTTTCAGCGTGTAGCAATTATCGACATCAGTTCTGTGCTAGTTTATCATTCTTCTTCGACTTTCATGATAGTGTTCTTGTCTAGTTACACTACGTTTGGTTTGATATTTGCTGTATGGATACGGTTGTATATTCATCACCATTCCTTGAATCGTTTATCCGCCTTCAATCCCTTTAGGAACTCTGAATATCAATCTGGTCCATTGCTAGTTCCCTATATCTACTGTAGTCATACCAGCAAACCTATGATCGAACTCATCCCCCTTTACGTGGACGATGTGCGGAAACATATAGATCAGTGGTGGTCAGTCCGAATCAGATCATATCTGGAGAAAACAACGGGGAGGCTGTGGTAAAACTGAATAAACAAGTTATATCGACGAAGATATGTAAATGATAGTTTTACAAAAGCAAGCACACAAAAATTAATTGTCATCATTCTTTTTCTTTTGTCGTCAGACTGTTTATCATCATCATCATCATCATCAAATAGTTTGTCCTGAGCAAAACGTTGCCACCTTAAATCCCTTCGGAATTTTTCTCTCTCTCGTAGGCCAGATGTACCGCCTCTGCAGCCGTCATGCTTAAACCATCAGTAACATCCTGAATCCATGTTCTCCGGGAATTTCCTTTTTTCCTCTTTGCCGGGATGCCTCCTTCCATGATGGTCTTCTCCAGCTCTTCGGGTTTCTTTATATGTTCAAAATAACACTGGATTTTTACCCAGTGTCAATGTTTTCTGTTTTTGTCTTGCGCTGCTCTAGTGGTTTAGGTGATAGTTATATTTGTTTTATAATAGGATTCTGCTATGCCATCTAACCATCTTTTTGTGAACTGCCTCTCTCTTTCGTTCCTGATGTTCTGTCGTAGAAGACTGTATACAGTTGATATTGGTGGCATTCGTATTAAGTGGCCGAACCACTTCATTCTTTGTTTCTCAATGTAATTCAATCTACAAAAATACTAATTAATAATCAAATATAAAATTAACAATAATCGACGTTTCGAACATAGGTCTTTATTAAGACGAAAATTACAAACACGAAATCATCATCATTATCATCAAATAGCTTGTCCTTTTTGAAACTTGGCACCCATGACAGCAGCCCTGAAAAACGCTGTGCAAGATGGCCGACGTCAGCAGCAGTAATTCTCAGCTCGTCAATGACATCCTGCACCCAACGTCGTCTAGGTCTTCCTCTCGTTCTTCTTCAGGGGCATCATTTCTTCTAGAATTATCTTCTCCAGGCCATGATGTCCTGTAATGTTTCCGAAATATTTAATTTTTCTATTTTTTTTGTGGTTATTTAATAGCCAACTCTCTTTAATATCAAACTGTTGCAGAACAGAAGCGTTTGTTCTATTTTCTGTCCATGATATTCTAAGTACTCGTCTATAGCACATGAAACACGAAACACTAAATTAAATACTAAAATATAGCTCATAAGTATAAGGACGGAGAGAAAAGAAAATAAAGCACATCTTTCCGCTTGTATGCTCTGACACAAAAATAAAACAGATTTTTGTCAGCCTAGAGACTGCTACCATTTTCTTCAAGCCGAGCCCGTCTAAATCTGTCTGAGCATACTCATTGAGTCATTGAAAAAACATGCATGGATAATAGTCTATGACTCTTGCATGTGTCACTTTTAGAGTATGTATAGAACAGTTTTGACCTCACGGTCTCTCCTGAATAGGATCTCTTTTATAGGTTGATCGCCCGAGTGGTTACCGGGACCCAAATTTGGGGTGTAAAGAATAGAACCACTGTTACCCGTCACGCATGTCGTAAGAGGCGGCTAATGAGGTTTGGATGTAATCGGATGCACATGTCCGCTAAGGAATGCTAACCAGAAACAAATGCGTGCAGAAAACGGATGCACCAGGCCGTAAGGGGCATAACATGGTGCAACGACCCTCACAATGAGGAATGGGATAACGGATTCTACGGTCGTCAATTTGCCTCGGAGATTTAGCCACGCAGTAAGAACGTCGGACCTACCATCACGAGGGTGGCCAAAACTTACTGCGGGAGAGGTCGGCACAAACGGGGAAGCGGAAATCATAGGAATTATATCCTACAGAACTGCCCCCAGTATGCAGACTTGAGAAGAAAGAGGTGGCCCACTTACACCAGCGTCTATGACAATTGTAGGGCGTGGCTGATAATCTGAGGCAGACGGCTGCCTTTGTTAGAGAATCCGAAATCCCAATCTAGTGAGAACGCAGAAGACAAACTGTATGGCGTGGCTGATAATCTGAGGCAGACGGCTGCCTTTATTAGATAATCCGAAATCCCAATCTAGTGAGAACGCAGAAGACAAACTGTATGGCGTGACTGATAATCTGAGGCAGACGGCTGCCTTTATTAGAGAATCCGAAATCCCAATCTAGTGAGAACGCAGAAGACAAACTGTATGGCGTGGCTGATAATCTGAGACAGACGGTTGCCTTTATTAGAGAATCCGAAATCCCAATCTAGTGAGAACGCAGAAGACAAACTGTATGGCGTGGCTGATAATCTGAGACAGACGGTTGCCTTTATTAGAGAATCCGAAATCCCAATCTAGTGAGAACACAGAAGACAAACTGTATGGCGTGGCTGATAATCTGAGGCAGACGACTACCTTTATTAGAGAATCCGAAATTCTAATCTAGTGAGAACGCACAAGAAGAATATCTTGATCTTCTTCTTTCTTTGCGTTCGTTCTTTACGACCAATTTTAATCACTTTTTGTGATATGTCTGATCTTTGCCAAGAACGTGTATACATTGCACATTGGTTTGGTAGGCCACTAAACGCATAGACTTCTACACGTTTAGGAGACATGCATTCGATTTCAGCCAAACCTCCTTAGTCGCCTCTTACGACATGCATGGCAGGTAACAGTGGTTCTATTCTTTACACCCCAAATTTGGGCACCTGTAACCACTCGGGAGGAATATCTTGATAACAGATCTCCCTTCCGTAAAACTACAACTCCTTTCTGTCTCTAACACGACCCCTAATACAGACTAAAGACAAACACATCAGTGGCAGATTGTAGCAACTCAATAAGTTTAGTCATCAAATATTCTAAAATAGACACACACACAAAACAAAAACTTGTAAATTTAAATCACATGATTCTTCTTCTTCTTCGAGCGCTCCATATCGACCACTTGTTAACCACTCTGTGTGATTTGATTGTGATCTGAACCTAAGAGCTATTGTACATTGGGCCAGTTAAGCGCCTACAAGTAGGCCTCCACATCCCGATTCCTGCGCTGCTTTTTATTTACTAGGGTAGAATACTTAGGTCCTACATCAGACGTCTCTTACGACATGCATTGTAGGTCGCAGTGGCACTATTATTTCCTTCTCATGCGGGCATCCGATTTCTGCGAATTTTTCTATGTACTAGGGTAGCTTCCCTAGGCCGCTATCCCAGTCGCCAGTGGCGGCTCGTGATAATTTTTGTTGGTGGGGCTAGACATATATTTTCGGAAAAATAATGGTTTCGGTTAGGATATATTTTAATGTATAAAATAATAAATACACGTTACACCTTATTTGTGGTGAGGCCCGACCCCACTGGCCCTTAATGACGAGCCGCCACTGCCAGTCGCCTTTTCGATATACCATGTAGATAGCACTGGTACTATTCTTTGCTTCCCTTGCGGGCTCCGGCACCCCACGGGCGAAATGACATGATTAAACTGCATTAATCCAAGTAGAAAACAGAATGTTCTAAATTTAAAATGACATGATTAACTTATGAACAATACATATCTACCTCGCACTAATGACGTTACTCTCTCATCAGGTCCTTCCAAATATCATCTCGTTTTCCAAATTCATTCAGATATGGTTGTATACGTGTTGGGGGGTCACTCACTACCACTCAGCACTGCGCTCTGTGGAACCACTGTTCCCTTCTTGTCAGTCTCTTTCTTGCCCTTTCTCTTCTTGTCCATTGTTTTTATTTTCGCGTCTCGAAATCTTGCACTTTTTAGTGCTCTTTTTACTTTCGTTCCAAAATTCGTGAACATCTTTACCGACCGATTTAAAATCCTCCCCCTTGACATAACTTCTTGATTTTTACATTTTTATATAGCTAACAGCGACGACCTTCCAAAATTATTTTTTGCCAACCCAAACCTTTAATTCTGTAAGATTTTTATTATATGTTATTACTAAAATTGCAGCGATGTTTATTTGGTATACTTGTCGAAATTTTACATTACGATTGTCAAGTTTGTCTATCTAAGCATTTCCGTGTTCCATATGCAATTCAGTGCTAGTCAAAATCGGGAATCCCGTGGAATTAGTCAGTTCACAATGTTTCATACCGACTGTCATTGGCGTATGTACGCAACATTTACTTTCATTTATAGAAGTGGAAGGTATCATTTGTTCACTATGTCACCTTTCGTTTTATAATATGTAATAGGGATACGCCTTTGCAAACATTCGCCACCATTTTGTGTATTACTGTAAATTCTAATCTTTGGTTACCATTTTGTTGTGCTTGTGCAAAATTATATAACAAAAAAAACGTGTTATGCATCAACTAAGCTACCTACCAATTAGTTAAACATGAATTCGTAACGTTGTGAGGTATATAAGACTGCATGCAAAAATTACTTGTATCCATCAGATAGATTTCGTTCAAATTAAACCTTAGTGTGATCACGAATTTTGGAACCAACTATAGTTTGGTGTTTGTGTGTAGCATATGTGTAATTTTATAATGTATTAGACAGGCTTCGTGTATTAACTCTTTCATTCCGCAAACCTTTTTACGTCCGGACGCACTCTTATTGTTAGTTAGTTAGTCTTTCCTCTTGGGCCTGTGTGCGGCGCATAGGGCAGAGGTCATAGTTCTCCATGTCTCGCGGTTCGTTGCTATCTGTTTTAGGTCTTTAATGTTTACTAGGCCCATCGTTGAGCCTTCTCTGGTGATGGTTCTACGCAGAGTCTCTCTTGGTCTTCCTCGTTTTCTTTTTCCCTCTGGTGTCCATATGAGGGATTGGTAAAAGAGTCTTCTCTCATCCATTCTAAGTGTGTGGCCGATGTAGTTCCAGCGGCGCTTTCTTATAAAATTTGATAAATTTTCTTGCTTGGTCTCTTGTCTTATTACTCTTATTGTAGTGTATAATTAATTAGCTTGTGGGGTCTCTGTGGCTAAGTGGTTAAGCCCTTTGCCTTATGAGTCCAAGGTCGTTGGTTCGAATCCAGATCACCCCGTTCTGTTCACAAGTACAGTTTTTCCCAGAAATCCCTAGGATTGTTGTTGGAGCTACGAAGCTCGTGCTTTGTGCAATACTCTCGGCAGGTGGCGTGCCATTTGTGCAGAGAGGAACCGAGCGATATGGGGTAAAACTCAGTGCAATGAAGTCAATCCTTCGGCTTAAACCCCCTCCTTTAATTAGTATACTTGCTTTGCGTTATCTTAAGAAATACTGAGAGCCTATCTCTACAACTATCTCTAAAACATTACTCTCTCATCTCTCATCTATCTCCAAAACTCTAATTACAATTTCATCTATCTCTAAAGCTCTACAATATCATTTATCTCTAGAACTCTAATTACAATCCCACCTATCTCTAAAACTCTAATTACAATCTCATTTATATCTAAAACTCTAATTACAATCTCATTTGTATCTAAAACTCTAATTACAATCTCATCTATCTCAAACTCTACAATCTCGTCTATCTCTAAAAATCTAATTACAATCTCATCTATTTCTAAAACTCTAATCATAGTTTTATCCACCAGCACTAATGATGATTGCTGGTGGATACAGAGAAGTGGTTTTACAGAAGAATGATGAGAATCCCATGGACTGCTAAAATGACTAATGTGGAGGTGCTGAATGAAGTCAAGAAACAGAGAAAGCTTATCAATATAAGAAAGAGGCAGTCATCATTTTAATGGGCATGTGATGAGGAGGGAGGTTTAGAACACATTGTAACAACCGGTAAAATCGAGGGTAGACGAGATAGAGGATGACAGAGAAAGAAACTTTTGGATAGATTAACTTCATGGCACGGTAGAGCGTCAACATCTGAGTTGATAGCAAACACCAAAGACAGATATTTGTGGAGATCCATGATCGCCTACGCCAGCCGGCACAGCACATGATAATGATGATGATGTACTAAGAAAATGAAAGGTAAAATTAAAGCCGAAATATTGACTGCACCGGGTTTTACCCAATATGGCGCAGTCCTACTCCGCGGAAACTGCACGTCGCCTATCCAGAGTATTCCACAAAGCATTGACTCCGCAGCTCCGGAAAAAAACCGAGGGGTATCTGGAAAAAATACACTAGTGAACAGAAAAGCGTTGTCTTGAATCCACCACCTTCAAAACGAAAGGCGACTACTTAACCACTTGTCCACATAGACTCTTAAATATGATGATGTTGTACAGGCATAGGCGGATACTTAGTGGAATCTCACTACCACTATACTCATGAGATCATCACCTTTTTTTTTCATTGTATTATTCGACAAGGAAATTTCAAACGGACCAGTACAAAGAAAATCGATGAAAAACGAGACAGTGAACAATAGACAGAGGCGATACTCGACAATCTAACTTCAGTGTTGGACATATGCAAACATTGTAATGGATAGTCGGCTCCTACTTGTTTAAATATGCGTGATCGACCACGCCAGTCCACGCGAAATAAGATAATGATATTAGCAAAAAAAATGTAGAATGTGAAGATGTTTTTAGCAATGAAGAATATTTTTGGGGGGTTTTATTCTTGAAGATGAAACAGAGGGTAGATTCATTATCTATTGTCTCCTCAGGTAGATGATGGAATTAGTTGTCCACTCTTGCTGGTAAGCTTAGGGATGGGTGTTTTAATTTGCATTCCACGGCCAGATGAGTCGCCAATGTTGTGTTATATCCGTCTATATTTAGTGTGGTTGCACGTCTGCCCAGCGTGTTCGTAGCGCGTTGGACTACGGGTGACTATCCCGCTGTGTGTGCCGGTTCAATTCCGCGGGATGGCAGAAAAAGCCAGATTCCCCAGATTTACGGTGTTTGTGGCACCGAACCGAAGGGTTACGATGTCCATGGCACCGAGTCGAAGAGCTGAAAAGCTCAAGTGCTTCTGGATCGGAAAAAATTATTTAAAAAAATTTAGTGGGGTCTTGATATTGTCCATCCATCTTTTTCGTAGTCTTTCCTTGGCTCTAGTAACTGATCTCTTTTTATTGCATGCTGTTATTGGTGGTAGGTTGTATTCCATTCTTTGTTTCATTAGAGTGTTTCTGTGGCCAAGTGGTTAAGACCTTGGCTTAAGTTCCGAAGATCGTGAGCTTGAATCGTCGCATCGTTCTGATCAAAGAGTGTATTTTTTCCCAGTGACACCAGAATTGTTGCTGGTGCTACGGAGTTCGTGCTTTGCCCAACACTTTCAGCAGATGGTGGGCCATTTCTGTGGAGAGGGAGAGAGCCATATGGGGTAAATCGTGGTGCCAAAACAAATCAATCTTTTTGCTTTGGAACTTTTTAAAATAATTGCTGGTAGTATTAAGAAGGGTGCCATCTGTGGCTTAGGGGATAGTGACTTGGTCTATTAACCCCGATGTTCTAAGTTCGAATCACGCTGCGGACAATTTGGTTGCAAATTGTTTCGCGGGATTTTACAAAAAGAACGATGACACCACCCTTTCAGAAAGCAATGATAAACTAAAGTTTAAGTTCATTGCATATACTTTACAGGACTGTGTGAATTAACCCCAGCTTTGTAACGCTGTTTGTGATTTTCTAGGCATTATTACGTTCAGTAGTTTGCCATTAATTTCGGAACGGGTGGTGCCATCGTCCTTTTGTTAAAATCCACGCTAAACAATTTGCAACCAAACTGTCCGCAGCGTGATTCGAAATCAGAACGTCGAGGTTAATAGACCGAGTCACTAACCTCCAGGCCACAGACGCCACCAAACTACTAAACGTAATAATGCCTAGAAAAATCACAAACAGCGTTAAAAGCTGGGGTTGATTCGCAAAGTCCTGTGAAGTATATACAATTAACTTTTAATATTAGAAGAGACCAGTTTAGAAATGAAGGCATCGGTAAAAAAAAAGTGGGAACAACATCAACATTGAACAACAAATTAAATTGTTCAACCCCATAAGCAGATCACCAACAGACAGTGCGCATCAAAGAGCGATGTTACTCTAATACAGTGGATACAAAGCAAAAGACCGTCCACGCAGAAGATGGATCTATAAATAACAGGCGGTGAAAAAATAAATTTATGAAGCGCACACAAAAGCCCGTTCTAGACATCTTTTCTAATTCTGACAATGTTATGCAAAACAAAATTAGAGGAAATAAAGCAAGTAAAAAAAATTTACAAACTACAAAATGCAGCTAACAAGTTGAATTTAACATAAACATCGAAATGAAAGAAACTTGGTTTAGGAAATAATACACTGCTTATAATATTAGAATCTTGAGAGCCGCGGTAGCGTAGTTGTTAGTGAACTCGCTTCTCAAGGCTGATGGTCTGGGTTCAACTCCCGCAGTGCGCGTGGAATTTTTCCCGACCCAGCCTCAACTGGGTACCAGACATGCTCTGGGAAAGTAAAGGCGGCCGGCGTGATACTGACCACATCACCCATCGTGTGCCGACGGTCAATGAAAATACAGGCCTAACACTGTATTGCCCTATATACCACGAGGTATGAAAGGGTTCCTTTACTTTTCTTTTTTTTTTTATAATAGAATCTAGCAGCAACAACTATCCCCACATTCCGGAGAAGCAAAGCAGCACCAGATGGGGATGCCCCAGAGTAAACCGCTTGGATTAACAAATAAATATTCGTTTAAGACACTTAAGTGATAAGTGTCAACCTGGGAGAGAAATATTAGAACAGACTAAGATATAGATAAATGTGAAAATAATGAAGTAGCGATGGATCTCAGCATTTGCTAGACCCAGAACCAATATTAGAACTAGTTTGCTAGTCCAAGAACCAGTATTACAACTAGCCAATGCCCAGGTGCCCAGCGTGTTCGTAGCGCGTTGGACTACGGGTGACTAGTCCTCTGTAAGTGCGGGTTCAACTCCGCTGACTGGCAGAAAAGCTACAGGTTCCCCAGATTTACGGTGTTCGTGGCACCGAGCCGAAGGTTACGATGTCCATGACACCGAGCCGAACAGCTTTCAGTTCAAGTGCTTCTGGATCGGAAAAAAACTAGCCAAACAATGTCATAAACTCCCGTGTGTTGCTGGGGCTCGCAAGGGAGCAAAGAATAGTAACACTGCGACCTACAAGGCATGCCGTAAGAAGCGACTGAAGTAGGGCCTCTAGGGAAGCAATCCTAGTAAATAAAACGTGTCGTAGAAATCGGATGTGCTGGCCTACTTTGTAGGCGCATAACAGGCATAGTGTACAATCGCTCTTAGGCTCGGATCACTACACATCACAAAGTGTGGTTAACAAGCGGTCGACGAGGAGCGTTCGAAGAAGAAGACTCAGATATTCCCACTTCCTGGAACTAGAGAAGTGGGTTTTGGGAATCCACACAAGTTTTCAGGGGACGGGGAGGGGGCAAATGAAAAAAATTATTATGTGGTAGTTTACTACTGGGAAAATGGAGAAGATAAAATTGTTCTGTAAAAAATCCGTTCATCAGGGGTGGTTCACCCTTCCCGTCCCTTGTCGTAACGTATGAAACGCCCATGAAATAGGTAGACAAGATATAACAAGAAAAGATCTAGTGAGATTGGAAGAGCATGAACAGCTAAGAAAATTGACGATAATTGACGAGAATTTAACTAGGTAGACATGGATAGTTGATGGCGTACATGCATCTGGATGATAGGGACATGGGATTTGGAGGTCCCTGTGGATAAGTGGTTAAGCTGTCTATTTTGAGTTCTGAATGTCGTAGGTTTGAATCTAGATTACATCATGTTGTTCACACTTGCCCTTTTTTATGGAGATTTCTGAGATTGTTACTGGAGCTACGGAGTTCGTGCTTTGTGTAATACTCTCATCAATGTAAGAATTGGGATATCTATGGTATAGTGGTTGGGTGTTTGCCTTTCGTTCCAAACGTACTCGTTTCGTTCCCTTGTGGAGACATCGGTATATGTTGCCAGAGATCGTTGATCTTAGTGTAGGTGAGATCGAATTTCTAATCCTATCGGAGACGGACGATAGAACATAGGCCCCATGTTCAAGTTATCACGTAAAAGAACCATTGGCAGCTCGAAATCGAAAAGAGCAGGCTGAAAAGTCACTACCAGGGAAATATTTATTTTTAAAAAACCCTACTATATATTTTCACCATCTTTTAAATTACATCGTGGACCCTCGCCGGTGCTACATAATTCGTGCACTGAGATCTTCCTGAATATGAAAGGGATCGGAGCATACATGGTTACTCACCAAAGTGTAATGATGATGGTGCTATATATCAATCCACCATTCAATCAAAGTAATACTCTCGGCAAGTAACTTGCTATTACTGCGGATTGATTGATTGATTGATGGTTTGATTGATAGGACCATCATCATTGCACTTTGGTGAGTAACCATGTATGCTCCGATCTCTTTTTCACACAGGAAGATCTCAGCGGCAGTGCACGATCTACATTGCACCAGTGCGGGGCCTATGGGGAAGAACGGAACTGTATAATGAAAGTAGATACAATGAAGTCAATCACTTTTCTTTACATCTCTAGATTGCTCGTGTATTGCTGAGGCTCGTTAGGGGAGCAAATAATAGTACCGCTAAGACCTACAAAGCATGTCGTAAGAGACGACTGATGTAGGACCTATTGAAACTACCCTAGTAAATAAAAGCGTTGCAGAAATCGGATGTGCTGGCCTACTTGTAGGCACATAACTGGCACAACATACAATCGCTCTTAGTCGTAGATCGCATAGAAATTATAAAGAGTCGTTAACAAGTGATCGATATGGTGGTTTCGAAGAAGAAGAAGATAAAGAAGGCATCTAGTTAGTGACAGAAGAAGCAGCAGCAATAAATCTTTCGCAGTTTGTTTCATAAACTTTTAATTTGTCATCAATTTATCGTCTGTAAACACATTTGTATAAACAACGAGTTTGTCAGATATTTTACCTGTGTCTCAAAGTCTGATATTTGTTTATACAACTTCTGCTGCCTAATTATCAGGCATGAAAGTCTGGAACCTAGTTTCATTGACAACAGTGACAAAGTAATTAGCTTCGTAAGTCATCTTGTTTCCCCTTACGTAAACTAACAATAACAAGTAGAAAAAAGTATACGTGAATGAAGAATACGTAAATCTATACATATTAAATCAATGATTTTTTTTCCAATCTCCCGCTACGATTTCAGGCGAAGTCAAGGCGTCTAAAAAAAACAACACAAAAAACAACAACTTGTAATACCGCTTTTTAGGGCGGTGTAGGACGAGAACCTGTAGAATTTAACAGCCGCATGGCTAGTGCAGTCGTTGCGAGGCTGTTCAGGTAAGGATTTTTCATTTATGCCCACAACATTTAAAAAATCCTTGGCTTTACCATGAATTTGAACACGGGTTTCTCGCATGTGAGTCGCGTTCTAATCCATTTGCACAGACTCTCCTCATCTAATATAATCTAATATAATATATAATAATAGCTGTACATCGTAAGCGATGAGGACAACAGCCTCAGACGTGTGCTGCTGCACTTCTCTGGTGTGTACTGAATGGATTGTAGAGCCCAATCTTAGTACATAGTCCCCTACCACAGGTGGTTCATACGCGATCAAGGTTCATAATTCATAATCACAGTTCATAAGTACGGTTCCAACTTCACTGCAACGGGTCACCCCATAATTGCTCCGTTCCTGTGCTAATGAAAATCACACGAAATGCTAACAACTGTGAAATGTTTCCTGTGTGAACAAATTCCAGAATGCAACAACCGCGTACCGCCACAAAAGAAACCTGCACCGCATAAAATGCATATGGCCGTCGCTAATGTAGCAACACAAAACTGTTCATCACTTGAATTGCAATTCTTGTCGAAGGGTTAGACACGTGGATGGTGTGTGTTTTGTCGTTTCGCGCAGCTCGTTTTCTATGCGCCTCAACGACACGACGACTCTCAGCTATGCAAGTTCCTCCTGTGTTTTTACAACGAAACATTTGTTGAACTTGCCCAAACCATTGTCAGAACGAGATGTCTGTATCGAAGCAGTTTAGGGACACTTCTAGTGTCTTTAAAACGCTTTTCTGTCAATCAACTGAACTTCTGCCCCCTCCAACTCGCCATACACCAACTGTTTTGGGATGTGTTTCTAATGTGACACATCTGACCGATTTTTTGTGTGAAGGCTTGCTTTCCTTATCATTGGTATCCCTCGCTATTAAGGCGAGCCTTACTCCAACTTCTGAGGTACTTGTAATTTAGATACCAATGTAAAGGATCAGTAGACCTGTAGTCCAACAGTGTGAACCATGGAATTAGCACGTCATGTGGTTACTAGCGATGGGGTGGTGGGGGGCTACTATCAACTCTGCTATCGGCCCTAATCAATAATGATCATCGCCTTCTCTTAGCCTTGAGAGACAATGGAAACTCTCATATGGGTTTTTATGTTATGCATTCTAATATTTCTTTCATCCCGTGCTTGGTCGATACCATTATCTCAGCAGGGAGGTTTTATTTTGGTCTCTGTGGCGTAATGGTTCTGTGCTAGCCTCTCATGTTCAAGGTACTCGGCTCGTGTCCTCATGGAGCCAACGGAATATTTTTCCAGAGATCCCTTATCTCAGTGTAGGTGAGATCGAGTTCCTAGTCCTGTCGAATAGGTCCTGTGTTCAATTTGAGCACGTAAATGAACTCTTGGCAGTTAAAAATGAGTTAGTTAAGCTCTAAAACAGTTCTGTGCAACGTTTTTATATATTGGAGGGCATCAGTGAAGTGCCCATTAAATGCCAAATCGCAAAATAAAACCACTTAAACAAACCCCGAGTGTTATCATTCGAAAGTTTGATGATGCTCGAAGTTTTAAACGTTTTCACGTTCACTAGTGCTGGATGCACTCATGGTAGCACTTCCGGGTCAGGTTCTATTATTTAAAAACATAAAAATAATAGTTGTGAAGGCTTGGATGTCATGTAACGACTGAAATATTATCACCACTGTTACTACTATTACTACTACTACTACTATTATTACAACTACTGCTACTATTACTACTACTACTATTACTACTACTACTATTACTATTACTACTACTACTACTACTACTATTATTACTATTACTACTATTATTACTATTACTACTATTATTATTACTACTACTACTATTATTACTATTATTATTACTACTACTATTACTATTACTACTACTACTACTACTATTACTACTACTATTACTACTACTACTACTACTACTACCACTGCTACTATTACTACTACTAATACCACTACTACTATTACTACTACTCCGACTACCACTACTACTATTACTACTACTCCGACTACCACTACTACTATTACTACTACTATTACTACTACTACTACTACTATTACTACTACTACTACTACTATTACTACCCCTACTAATACCACTACCACTACCACTATCACTACTTCTACTACTACTACTACTACTACTACTACAACCACCACCACCACCACTACCACCACGACCACTACCACCACCACCACCCCCACCACCACCACTACTACTACTACTATTACTACTACTAATAATAATACTAATAATAAAAATAGTAATGTTAACAAAGTTGAGATGTTGTCGCTCACATTGTAAAGAAAAGCGAAGGGTATGATCTGGCGGCAGTAGAAAGGCTACAAAATAAAACATGACTGAAAAAGTTGGAAGATCATAAGAGTGCTACCAAAAAAATGTTGACAATTATGGTGATTTTTTTCAATCTAATTAACGGTAAAGCTAGCAGAGTAAAAGGTTAGGAATTTATTGTCCGATTCTATATGTTCTGTACCTTGTAAGAAGTGAATTTCTACACTTCTGTTGTATCATTTGCTTGATGAAGGCCTTTTAGTCGAAACGTTGATGTGCATTATTATCGTTTTTGTATTTTGTAAAATCTGCAGTACTTTATTTTTACGTGTTCCTACATTGCAGAGTAAATTGGGAAGCAATGAATGCAGTGGCGGCTCGTGATCATTTTTGTTGGTGGGGCCAGACAAACGTTTTCAGAAAAATCATAATTTTGGGTTGTTATATTTTAATTTATCAAATACTAAATGCACGTTACACATTATTTTTGGTGGGGCCCGGCCTTACTGGCCCTTAATGACGAGCCGCCACTGAATGAATGTAAAACATAGACGCCGTGGTTCCCGCGGCCATTGCGTTGTTCAGCGTTGCTCTAGATAGTGTTATCTAATGTATATTTAAGTAACGATTTTCCTTTTTCCACAGGGAACCAGCTACAATGAATTTGACAGTATGTCTAGCACACATCAGAGGTAAATACACTTCAGACATTAACTTCAGTGTGTGATGTAACCATATACAAGATGGGCACGAAAAGAGCCCACGTCTCGTAAACTAAATTTAGGACAATTCAACGTCAGTCATCTACTAGTAATCAGTTCACAGCGCCTGTAGTCTCAATGAACTCCATGATCCGCTTCAAGTTCTCCATACAGACACACAATTTCGAAAGGAACACCTCATCGTAAAACCAAATCCTCTCCAAAATTGACTCACAAAACTAGTATTAAAAATTGTGGTTTTATTTCTTCTCAAAATGGAGTCGTCCTATTCCAAAATTGAAGACGCTACGGATGTCATTGCAGAGATACTGTCAGTTGAGACAGTTCCCAGTCTGACAGTCATCATGACAACACCAGTTGTTGGTAACACAATCGATGTATTTAATCACAACTACTTCAGCAGTGTAACAACCTCTAAGGAAAATATGAGTAACACGTCATCAGAAAGCGTTCAGGAAATCCCTACAGTGGGGAATGTTGGGGCTTACTTTAATAGTGGTCTGTACAGCCGCTGGCAACGTTTTGGTCTGTTTGGCTGTGTGCTGGGAAAAACGACTTCAGAATATGACAAATTATTTCTTGATGTCCCTAGCTATTGCTGACCTTTTGGTGTCGTTACTTGTCATGCCAATTGGTATGGTCGTGGAGATGTTTGGTAAGTACACTTTCATTTACCTCTTGCATGGATCATATGTTTGCTATTGACAGGTACATTTGTTCGTTTACTTACTGTGGATTAACTCGTTTTAAGTTAAAAGGGTGTTAAGGCCGAAGGATTGACTTCATTGCACCGGGTTTTACCCATATGGCTCGGTCCCTCTCCGCAGAAATGGCAAGCCACTAGCCGAGAGTATTGCACAAAGCACGAACTCCGTAGCTCCAGCAACAATCCTAGGGGTCTCTGGAAAAACTGCACTCGTGAACAGAACGGCGCGGTCCGGATTCGAACCCACGACCTTCGACTCACAAGGCAAAGGGTTTAACCACTCAGCCACAGAGACCCCCTAATTTTGAGTGATTGATTGTACCATCATCATTGCACTTCGGTGAGTATCCATGTGTGCTCCAATCTCTTTCTTACAAAGGATATCTCTGAGGCACAATGTTCGAGCTCTGTAGCACAGGCGACGATCCCTGATGGTGAGATTTGTAGGAATTTTAATTTTTAATTGTTTTGAATGAATTTTTCCCAGGCAGCAGATTTTCAGCCTGCTCTTCTCGATTTTGAACTGTCAATGGTTTATTTACGTGCTCAACTTTAAGACGGAACATTAGTTTTATCTTCCGTCTCCGAAAGGACTAGGAACTCGATCTCACCTACACTGTGATCAGGGATATCTGGAAAAATATCTCGATGGCTTCACGAGGGAACAAACAGAGTACATTTGGAACGAATGATGAGCACAACATTTCTATGCCACAGAAATCCCCGTTTTTTAACTCATATATTGCGGCAAACCACATGAGAAACCATTCTTGCAGTATAATTTTACATCAGTTTCAACTTGCATGATCAGACCGGTGCATGATCGATATATTTGATTGATATTGTGAACTGTACGAGTAAGGAAACCACTTTATTCATACAATAAACGTTAGTAGAATAGTTAGTTAGTAGAATAGTTAGTAGAATAGTTAGTAGAATAGTTAGTTAGTAGAATGGTTAGTTAGTAGAATAGTTAGTTAGTAGAAGAGTTAGTTAGTAGAAGAGTTAGTAAAATCGAGGGAAGACGAGAAAGAGGAAGACAGAGAGAGAAAAACATTGTGTAGCCTTCCTTCATGGCACGGAAGAGCGTACACATCTGAGATGATATCGAACACCAGTGACAGATTTGTGGAGATCCATGATTGCCAAACCAGCCGGCACGGCACCTGATGATGATGAGAATATTTACCAGTCTTGTCCCTCACTTGAGGAACGCTGGGTGGAGGAAGTAAACCCACAACCGTTTTGTGTCTGATTCGATTAGACAGAGCGCTACCTACTGCTCTACTCCATCCAGCATCATAACTACAACGTGTTAAATTGCTATTATTACTACTACTACAACTACAACTACAACTACTACTACTACTACTACTACTACTGCTACCACTACTATTACTACTACTACTACTACTACTACTACTGCTACTACTACTACTACTACTACTACACTGCTATTACTACTACTACGCTGCTGCTACTCCACTACTACTACTACTGCTGCTACTACTACTACTGCTACTAATACTACTACTACTACTACTACTATTATCACTACTATTACCACCACCACCACTACTACTACTACTACTACCATTATTACTATCATTACCATTATAACTACTACTACTATTACTACTACTCCTACTAATACTACGGTTGCTTCTACTACTACTATTATTACTACCATTATCGCTTCTACTACTACTACTACTACTACTACTACTAGCACTACTTATACTACTACTAGAATTACTACCCCTACTACTACATCTACCGCAACTACTACAACAAATATTACTACTACAACTACTTTTACTTCTACTACTCCTACAACTACTTCTGCTATTTCAACCACAATCTCTACCGTTAATATTACTACTATTACTAATAGTACTACTATTTCTACTACTATAACTACTAGAATTATTACACCTAGTACTACAGCTACAACCACTACTACTACTGCCACTACTTCTTCTACTACTACTACTACTACCACTTCTGCTATTACAACCACATCCTATACCATTACTACCACCACTAGCACTACTACTATTACTATTGCAACTATTGATTCTCGTCCATCACGGGTGATGATGACCACCAGCTTTTATCCAGGAGAATGTAGTTGCATTCTGTCTGTCTGTGTGTACGTAGATGACTAGTGAGCCCGATGCGGGCCTAAAATGTTCTTTTTGAAATGTGGACAAGGAATATTATCACTTGTGGGGAGTGTTTACTGCCTTTCTAGTTTAACGCTTCTGTTGCATTCGTACAGCTCTATCTGCCTCGCAGGCCAAGAACCGTGTCGAAGAAGTGTGCGTCAGGTTGATCTGTCTTGAGCAACATTCTCCCAGTCGACATCTATACCTACTACTACTCAGAGGCGGCTCGTCATTAAGGGCCAGTGGTACCGAGCCCCACCAAAAATAATGTATAACGTGTATTTATTTTTTATAAATTAAAATATAGCAACCAAAACCATGACTTATCAGGGAAAAATGGCTGGCCCCACCAACAAAAATGATCACGAGCCGCCACTGCTACTACTACTACTATTACTACAACTACTAATACAATCGTTCGTACTTTTCCTTGTTAATTTGACGTGCGTCTTATGCAGTAATCCTTCTTTAACTCTCAATCTAATTCGGATAAACTTTACAAGCTGCCTGCGCCGTTGATAACTTTGTTTATCACAATGTCTCAATTAAATTCAAAATATAATCGATCAGACCTTGGTTCAGCAACAGAAATCAATGATTACCTTCATTTTATCTTTTGTTGTTGTTCGTTCTGCTAGTCCAGTGGTTCTCAAATTTTCTGAAGCCGTGACACACTTCAACACTGAAGTCGTGGCGGTGGGTCGGGCATGCCCAACGGAAGACACAGTCGAATGTAACTAGACAAGCACTTGAGTGGAACCCGGAAGGAAAACATAAAAGAGGACGCCCTAAACAAACCTGGAGACGAAGTCTTGAGGAACTGAAGAGTGCTCAGTTTAAAAAAAGGGTTTAAAAGCCGAAGGATTGACTTCATTGCACCGGGTTTTACTCTATACGGCTCGGTCCTCTCCGCAGAAATGGCACGACACCTGCCGAGAGTATTGCACAAAGCACGAACTCCGTAGCTCCAGCAACAATCCTAGAGGTCTCTGGAAGTGCTCAGTTGTACTGGGAGACCATACAGAAAACAGTTAGAGACCGAGATAAGTGCCGAACAACTGTTGAGGACCTATGCTCCACGAGGAGCGAAGAGGAATGTCAAGACAGTCAAGACACAATTGAGGTCCTACCACCCGTGTGTTGACGGGGCTCACAAAGGAGCAAAGAATAGTAACACTGCGACCTACAAGGCATGTCGTAAAAGGCAAATAAGGTAGTGACCTAGGGAAGCTACCCCAGTAAATAAGAAGCGTCGCAGAAATCGGATGTGCTAGCCTACTTGTATGTGCATAGCTGGGACAACGTAAAATCGCTTTTAGGCTCAGATCACATACAAATCGCAAAGAGTGCTTAACAAGTGGTCGATATGGAGCGTACAAAGAAGAAGTTCTACAAAACATCGTAGGCGAACTATCCTTAAAAACTTAATAAATAAAATGCAAAAAGCAAAGAAATACAGAACTAATTGGAAAATGTTATATGTGACTTTATTCATCATTTAATTGATGTCTATGAGAATCATTGGCCTTGTGTGTCTTTGCGATTTTTTTACCCTGGTTCCAGCTGGCACCGCGTTGCTGACCCCTGGTTTGGGATTTCCTAATGCGCACATATGAATGTCACCGGGCACACTGGTGATCCTGAGCACACCCTTTAAGAACCACTGCACTATGCTATTGGTGACTATAGTAAGCCAAATAGCATGAGACAGTGAAGAATTAACTGTGTGTGTGTGTGTGTGTGTGTGCGAGTGCGTGCGCGCATGTGTGTGTCAACGTAAGTAATTGGCCAGGTCTGTGAGGGTAATAGTTTGTTTATTTTATACATGTTAGGAAGTGTAGAATTAAATACAATCACAAATAACAAAGACACATGAATGGATTTTTGTGCTGGCAGTGTAAACAGACAAATAAACTAAAGTATTGTATTTAAAAGAGGCTCTGCCCGCCTGCCCTGCGTGTTCGTAGCGCGTTGGACGACGGGTGACAAGCCCTCTTTGAGTGCTGTACAATTCCATGGGCTGGTAGAAAAGCCAAAGATTTCCCAGATTTACGGTGTTCTTGACACCGAGCCGAAGGGTTACGATGTCCATGGCACCGAGCCGAAGGGTTACGATGTCCATGGCACCGAGCCGAAGAGCTGAAAAACTCAAATGCTTCTGGATCGAAAAAAAACAACAGGAGAGAAGAATGGTTGACTTGATTGCACCGAATTAATCTTTTTCTTCTTCTTCTTCCTGAAATCTCCATATCGACATCTTGTTAACCACTCTGTTTGATTTGTATGTGATCTGAGTTTAAAAGCGATTATACATTGTGCCAGTTATGCACCTACAAGTAGGCCAGCACATCCGATTTCTGTGATTGTTTCTATTTGTTAGGGTAGCTTCCCTAGGCCCCTATCCCAGTCGCCTTTACGATATGCTATTTAGATCGCATTTGTACTATTCAGTGCTTCCCTTGTCAGCTCCGGAAAAACACGGGCGACTAATTAGTTTAAACACGACGTGTGAGGCCATAAATTATTTTTTTTGGAAAGGATGTATTAATGCAACACAAATAGCATCTGTTGACGAATTTGTGGGAAATTGAACCCGACTTTCAATTGAAGTACTCAACATTGAAGTTCGTAAACTTCCTGTTTTATTTCTGTTGAAGTCATTAGATGGGGTTTTTTCCCCTCCTTTCACAATGTTTCGTTATTTTGTTTTATCAAGGGTATAATCATGAAAGTTTGCACCGGATTCTACCCAATTTTTTTTTTTTTTTTTTCCGATCCAGAAGTACTTGAGCTTTCAGCTCTTCGGCTCGGTGTCATGGACATCGTAACCCTTCGGTTCGGTGCCACGAACACCGTAAATCTAGAGAACCTGTGGCTTTTCTGCAGCCCGCGGAATTGAACCCGCACTCACAGAGGACTTGTCACCCGTAGTCCAACGCGCTACGAACACGGTGGGCAGACGGGCACCCCACATCTGTAGCGACACGATTAACCCCTTCGCTCTACTGAGCTGATATAATGGCTCTCGTTATTTTTAAGACGACGCAAAACCAGTGTAGTCGCTACTTCGGTATACATTGTAACATAACTGAGTTATAATATATTGTAATATAATTGAGTTATAATATATTGTAATATAACTGAGTTATAATATATTGTAATATAACTGAGTTATAATATATTGTAATATAATTGAGTTATAATATATTGTAATATATCTGAGTTATAATATATTGTAATATAACTGAGTTATAATATATTGTAATATAACTGAGTTATAATATATTGTAATATAACTGAGTTATAATATATTGTAATATAACTGAGTTATAATATATTGTAATATAACTGAGTTATAATATATAATCATTGCCGTCGATCGCAAGTGATGATGACAACAGCCTCAGACGTGTGCTGCTGCAGCTCTCAGACTCCTTGATGTAGCAAAATAGATAGTTATCTCATAACAAATAAATTTACGGAGTGAAAGCGTTAAGGCGTTTGCCTGTCGTTCTGAAGATTGGGTGTTCGAATCCGAACCGAGTCACATGTGCAATATTTTCTTGAGAATCCTATGATTGTTTCTATGAGGACGGAGTAAGTGCTTTATGCAACAATCTCTGCATGCAGTTACCGTGTCATTTACGCCGAGTGGGACGATGAGGAAACACGGCGCAATAAAGTGAATCCTTCATCTTTAGTTTCTTTAGTCCCCACATGACTCGATCCGTCCCGGCACAAACAGCACGCAGCTGCACAGATAGATAGCTAGATAGACAGACAGATAGACAGACAGAGAGATAGATAGACAGACATATAGATAGACAGACAGATAGATAGACAGACAGATAGATAGACAGACAGACAGACAGACAGACAGACAGACAGATAGACAGACAGGTAGGTAGGTAGGTAGGTCGGTAGGTAGGAAGGTAGGTAGGAAGGTAGGTAGGTAGGTAGGTAGGTAGGTAGGTAGGTATGTCGGTAGGTAGGTAGTTAGACATGGTCGATAGTGGGATAGAGCTGGACGACGGCAGGTTAAATAGACAAGAAGCAGAAGGTGGCGATGAATAGGGCACACACTAGAGGAAACCCCCTGACAGCATCAAGACACAGGCTCTCCAATTGAATCCCCTGGGCAATATAGGTAAGGGAAGAGCCAGGAACACATGGAGACGGGAATTGGAGAAAATTGGGAGAGAGTGGATAGATCTGGAGAAGATGGTCCTGGATAGGCGGGCCTATGCCTCGCTAGGGGCGATATGTGAAGAAGAAGCAGATAGACATGGTAGTGTTAGACACATAGATAGATAGACAAGGTAGGGATAGATAGAAGGATATACATATATTAGATATGGTAGGCAGAGATGTTGTGTTTGTTGATGTAGTAAACTAGATAGTACGGTTGCGCTCTAGTTGACAGGATTGGGTTCAAGACGCGTATCCAATGAGATAGCAGAAAATATTGTCAGGGACCGCTAAGATTAGGTAACCAATATCCGAATTTATCTCATAGTTGTTGTCCTTGTAACACTCTCCAACTCTTTATGTCTGTCTCTCTCTCTGTCTCTCTCTCTCTGTCTCTCTTTCTCTCTCTGACTGAGGGAATCTCTATAGCGAAAGGGATTCCTTATCCGCATGGAGGAGTTTATTTACACAGACCCCTATGATTTGTTGTCGAAGCTAAGCACAGTTTGGTGTGTAAGTGTGTAGCATATGTGTAACTTTATAATGTATTAGATAGGCTTCCTGTATTAACTCTTTCATTCCGCAAACCTTTTTACGTCCGGACGCACTCTTATTGTAGTGTATAATTAATTAGCTAGTGGGCGGGGGTCTCTGTGGCTAAGTGGTTAAGCCCTTTGCCTTGTGAGTCGGAGGTCGTGGGTTCGAATCCGGACCGCTCAGTTCTGTTCACGAGCGCAGTTTTTTTTCCAGAGACACCTAGGATTGTTTCTGGAGCTACGGAGTTCGTTCTATGTGCATCACTCTCGGCTGGTGGCGTGCCACTTCTGTGGAGAGGGACCGAGCTACATGGGGTCAAAACCCGGTGCATGAAGTCAATACCTAAGCTGTACAGCATTAAATGTAAATGTCATCCGCTAGGTAGGCGAACCAGAATGTCACCTATGGCATAAGCCCTACATGTACTGTGCCGAAATTTGCAAATATCGCAGTTGTTAAGGGCGTTACTAGCTGGGAACACCGTAAAAATTCGTTTCTTAAATTTCACGACATACTTGGTTTCTAATCGAAGGTTAACAAATTGTGTACACTTTTCTTTGTAAATTTTTAGAAATGGTGCAGTAGTTTTCAAATTATGATGATTCTTCTTCTTTGCGTTCGTTCTTTACCACCAATTTTAATCACTTTTTTTGATATGTTTGATCTTTGCCAAGAACGTGTATACGTTGTACATTGGTTTGGTAGGCCCCTAAACGCATAGACTTCTACATGTTTAGGACACGTGCATCCGATTTCATCCAAACCTCCTTAGTCGCCTCTTACGACATGCTTGGCAGGTAACAGTAGTTCTATTCTTTACACCCCAAATTTGGGTCCCGGTAGCCACTCAGATCATGAGATCTTCCTCCTATTTGTTAAACTACTCTTTGTGATTTGTATGTAAACTGAGCATAAGAGTGATAGTACATCGTGCCAGCTATGCGCTTACAAGTACGCCAGCACATCAGATTTCTGCGGCGACGTTTTGTACTTGCTATAGTAACTTTTCCCTAGGTTCCTACCTCAGTCAACTCTTACGACATGCCTTGTAGGTCGTAGTGTTACTATCTTTGCTCCCCCTGCGAGCCTCGGCAACACATGGACTACAGTGAGGTCAATTCCGTTCCTTTAAACGCCATTTTTCATTTCCAACTTAACAGATTAAAATATATCTCATCTGTTACCAAACCTGGTGAAACTCTAATCCAGTGCCTCCCAACCTTTTTTGTCCCATGTCCCACCTAAGCCTTTATAAAATTATTATGTCCCCTATGTAACATATAATACATGTAATATATGTATATATATATAAATATATATATATATGCATACATAAAATACATATATAGACTAGTGAAAACTGTTATAAGAAAGAGAAGATGGAGATATGTTGGACACACTTTGAGGAGAAATTATCAACGAATATCAAAGTAGACATTTAAGTGGGATGCAAAGTGTTCAAGAAAGAGAGGACGACCTAAGGAGACCCTGAGATGAGCTTTGCTGAGAGAGGCAAGAAATATCGGTCTCAGTCCCAGGGAGAAGATTGAGCGATTTGCCCAGGATAGAGCGGTATGGAGAAATTGCTTTTAGGCACTATGTAACGTTTAATGGTGCGAGAGGGATTATAATTATTATTATATATGTAATATATATATATATATATATATATTCATCATATAAATATATATATATACATACATACATACATACATACATAAAATGCATATTTAATTGCCCCCATTAACAATCAAATTGCCCCCCTTAACAATCAAATTGCCCCCCTGTTGAGCATGGGCCCTACGTTGGGAAACACTGCACTCTAAGCACATCTTAACACATGAACATCTTACGTATCATTCATTGTATTTCGTTATAGCTTGCCAATTGCCAGGTTCCTAGTATCTTCCCAGGCCTGGAGATAGTAAACGTCGCTATGTTATCAAGCACGCGTATGTATGTTTAACTTTGTGTAAGTGTGTCAGATATGCCTGGCATGTAACATCTTAAGAGAGTAGGTTTTCCAGATTGATGAAGAAAACCGATGGGAGTGAAACTTAATGGATGGAATAAGCTGAACTCTGGATGTTTAAGTGCAAACGTTTTAAGATCGCATTGAGATTCCATTTGATCTCGTTAATCAGTTAACTCAGGATTTTTGTGCGGTTTAAAAAAACTTTTCTTATTTATTTGATCACTATGAATTCAGGTGTAGTTGTTGAGCTTATGTGGCATCCTTGAATGATTTTTTGTTCGAATGCTTGCTTTCTTTATCACAAGTGTTTCTAGCTATTCAGGCGAACTTTACTCCGACTATAGTCGTACTTGTAATTTAGATCTCCAAGTAAATGTTCATAGTTTTCTGTAGTCCAACTGCGCCCAGTGTGGACACACACACACCGAGAAGTGTTTGACCAAAGCTGGCTTCGATGCGTCGGAATTTACACGGCAAGTGGGTATTAGAGCAGCGTGTTAGCAGTTTCGCTATCGGAAATCCCCATTGCGGTAGGAAAATAATGCGCACACAACATTGATTTGTGCAACCTTATATTTTTATAGTGCACCATTTAAAAAAAAAAAACGGGTGTAAAGGTGAAGGATTTACTTAATTGTACTAGTTTTCTACAAATGACTCTCAATCGATGCTTCGGAAGATACAGGATAGCATGATGGGGTATGAGTGTATGTCGTCTATAAAGGTTTCCAAACTCCAGAGATTCACTCAGTTTCAGTTTGGAATATCTTCATTGCACTCCGGACATGTCCATAGGTGCTCCGATCTCCTTCGCAATATCTCCAACAGCGTCCAGCGACTGACCGTACCAGTTCTATTTTGATTGATGAGCCGACTCGTATACCTGTTGTACCGTTCTTTTCTTGCCACACCAATCTTCAAACCCAGTTCTCGCAATCTAGTAGTTGACGTGGATTGATTTAGATGAAGGTCTTCTCTGCGAGGCCACGCTCTATGAGGTCGTTCACGATGTCAGCTCTGTCCATTGGCTGGCCGTCTGATATAGCGGCAGAGCTAGCCAGTCTGTCTGCTCTCTCATTGCCAACGACACCCATGTGCCCCGGAACAAAGATAAGTGTAATTCTGCAAATTGTTGACGCCTGCAGTGATTCAGTCCATTGCCTGCGCACCGAACCGGCCTCCACCTTTCGGATCATACTCAATGAGTCACTCAGAATGCACGCATGAGTGTAGTTTTGTGACTCTAGCCAGAGTAGTGCATTGGTCACCGCCAGTACCTCCATTGTCATGCTGCTTGTTGTCATACTAAATGCACCACTGGCTTCCTTGACCATTCTGTCACATGAGCTTGCAGAGAAGGCCCATGCAGACTTTTCGTGACGATTCCCGAGATTCACTCACGTGGATCTACTGTCCTGGTCATGCGGGTGTTCACGGCAGCGAGTGGACATGCTTGCATTGAAAATATCAATTGTTGGGGAGTTGAGGACGGATAAGGAGGATGTTCTTCAGCCTCTTTGTGACCTACTGTTGGATGAGGACACTAATATAGACGTTGAATTAATAGAGCGATATAATGAGCTTGGAATTACAAGCTGTACAAGTAGAACTGGCTGCTTGAGGGGCAGAGAGCGTAGTGTTTTTAACCAGAGAGCTACAGGAACCATCAGTATTCATACTCTTCGAAATCTGTTGGGGGACTTAGCACCTATGGGTCTGCCCGGAGTGCTGAGAATCAATAACCAACCCTCTATAGCAGATTGAAAGACTGAATAAGGTTGTTACTGAAGTCTCATTGAGTAACGCAACTCCTCTCTGGGATTTTACCAAAACCTTTTAGAAACTCAACATTGTTAGAAAGAAATGCCATAAGAAACACCAACCATCAGTGGAAAGTGGGTACACCCCTGTGTGACACCAGGATCAAGATCGCAAATGTATACTCACTTGGGGGATGGAAACAGTAACAACAACGGTATCACTTCTAGTTATCTGATGCTCTGTATGGCACATAGACATCTGCTCGTTTATAAAGGCAATCATCAAATTATACGGCCATATATCAACGAGACACAAAGACCTCGATCAGGCAATTTGATGAAATGTGAGCGATTTTGGCAATGAAGAGAGAAGGGAGAGGGAGAGGGGAGAGAGAGAGAGACGATCTCTTAAGTTCGTTTCTTGTTTTAGAGTGTGTTTTTCTCTCTACACTTTTGTGTAGATGTTTTGGTTTATACGATTATTATAGTTTCAAATACTGTCTTTGTCTGTATTCTGTGATCTGAAGTTATCATTCTCTACTCTCTCTCTCTCACTCTCTCATTCTATCGCACTCTCTCGCACTCTCTTTCTCCCACTCTCTCGTATTCTCTCTTTCTTTCACTCTCTCGTATTCTTTCTTTCTCTCACTCTCTCGTATTCTCTTTATCTAACTCTCTCGCACTCTCTCTCACACTCTTTCATTCTATCGCTCTCTCTCGCACTCTCTTTCTCCCACTCTCTCGTATTCTCTCTTTCTCTCATTCTCTCGCACTCTCTCTCACACTCTCACTCACTCACACTGTCTCTTTCTCTCACTCTCTCTGCATTTAGAGTTACTACATTCTAATTTTGTACTCTCTCTTTCATACCCACTCACTCTTTGAGACCCTGCCATATCTCCCTCACACTGATGTTGTTAGATCCTTTAACCTGTCTCCTTCATTCTCTCTCTCTCGCACTTTCACTAACTCGATCTCTGAATTCGAAGATCTTGTACTTATTTTTAACTATCTCTCTCTCTCTCTCTCGTGCAGGAACATAATTTCTCCACATTACTAGATCCTGCATTACTATTCTTGACTCCTCCCCTAGCCCTCTCCCTCACTCTCTCGCTCACTCTCTCTCTTTCTCTCTCTCTTTCATTCTCTATCTCTCACTCTTCTGAGCTCGTAGATTCCAAAACCTGGCAGGCAAAATAAATTTTTCACGCTCCAACCCTATATTATTTTATCTGATTGTTACTGACTGAACCCTGTATCACTGTACTACTCACTGACCGCTAGATCCCTTTTCAAACGGAATCAAAAAGTATACATGCTAATGGTTCCCGTAGCTAGCTAGTTACTCACAGTCTAGTAATATAATGCACCGTCAGATCAAGAGATATAACTTATGGTAGAGTCCTTACAACCAACCTTCGATGCGACAACGACACATACTTGATTGAACTAGTAACGTTGCTCCCCTATGCTTCAAATGGAGCCATACAAAAAGCATTACTGTTAATCCTGAAATATTTATCTTTTCCTAAAATATTTATTCCAAAACCTTTCAACAATTCATTTGTTTATAATGTGAGAGTATTCAGGCAATGTCAATATCTGTTGGCACGTTTCTAATGGTGTCTTTGAGTAGCTGTTACAATCTCTGACAGAAATGTTGCTGGGAAGAAGATAGCAACAGTGGCGGCTAGTGATCATTTTTTGTTAGTGGGGCAGAAAAATTTTCAGAAAAATCATCCGTTTTTTTTAAAGTTATATTTTAGCATTTACTATTATTTGTCTATTGCGGGAAGTTATCTCCCATTTACCAGAAAGTATCTTGTCGTGCACAAATGTATATTGATGGAACGGACGATTACCGTAAACTATTCTATGGTATTAAGTTAATTATTTCTATTCTTTTCTATTATTGTTATGTATCATTCGGTATTTATGCACCCCGAATAATGTTTAGCGCAATAACACCGTTTAACTGTGCACTGGCTAGGAGGCGTAAGCATTTCCCTACTAAAGAATAAAAATCGAATATTTGTCTGTGCTAAATAACTAGTCAAGAGACAGGTCAGAGATTGCTATGTTAACAGACGGTCTAAATAGACCACATATCTACTTGCTCTAAAATAATAGTGAGCTGGAAATACGTGACGTATACTAATTATGAAGAAGAGACGCTGAATTCAGATTGTATATATTTTAGCATTATATATTCAACTTTTAAAGCTAATCACTATCACGGTAAAAGTAATAATTATGAAGAAATAATTAATAAAATAATAAATACACTTACACATAATTTTTTGTGGGTCCCGGTCCCATTGGCTCTTAATGACGGGCCGTCACTGGATATCAACGACCTCTGTAGGAATTTATAAATCGAATAATGACAAATTAAAGAGGAGAAATATTACACGACGGTTTCTGTTTATAGAAATAAAGGAGAAGATAATAAGCTTCTTCTACGATCAACTTCTGCTATACGATTACTACGAAAAGCGTCATAAACATAGCGGTGGGCTTGAGGTCTTTACCGTTTCCCTCTTAGTTTGTTTTGAAGGGTTGTTTCTGCTGGTCAGATTTCTATTCTCACACAGCGCAGGTTAGGGCAGTCTTGCAGGTTGTGCTATAGGGACTACTTTGGTGTTCCACATCTGTAGGCAGCCTAGTCCCTGAGACCCATTCTATGGAGGTGTGCTCTGAGACCGCAGTGTCCCGTTCTAAGTCTGAAGACTGTGGTCTGTGCTTTTCTGTTTAGTGTATTTATACTGTCGTGCTCTGGGTTGTATCCTCCGTTTGTTTTTCTCCACATTATTTTGCTGCTTTACACTCAAGAGGGTGCACCTATATGCGCGTAGTATTTTATAGTTAGTTAAATTTGTCACTGCTCGGATATTGGTTTAGTTGTTTGAATGCTTTCGTTCTTCTTCTTCGAGTGCTTCATATCGACCACTTGTTAAACAATCTCTGTGATTTGTATGTGATCCGAGCCTAAGAGCGATTGTACGCTGTGCCGATAATGCGACTAAAAGTAGCTCAGCACATCCGATTTCTGCGATGCCTTTTTTAAACTAGGGTAGCTTCCTAGGCCCTACCTCAGTCGCCTCTTACGACATGCCTTGTAGGTCGCAGTATTGCTATTCTTTACTCCCCTTGCGAGCACCAGCAACACTTGGGTGAACTTTTCATCTTACCTTAGTGATCACAGCCAAGATTCTAGACCAGCGGTTCCTAAACTTAGCATTACAACAGACCCAACTTTAAAAATATTTTGCTGCCATGGACCGCCAAAAGTTTCTATATATGAAAATCTTTTAGCGATGGAGTTATTGTTACACCACAACAACAGTCAAGCTGGTTCAAATTTCTCAGACTGCGGGAAACTACAAATGATCTTTCATTTTGCCCTGTCAGATATTTAGACTCCGGTCTGGTCCGTTTCCTTTGACTTCTCAGCGGAACTAGTTTACCACTGTTCTTATACATGTTTCTGAAATTAATTTTTCTGTTTGAAATGTCAAAGATCATAATATTTCTTCAAGCGCTTGAGGACCCTATGTGAGTACCTTACGGACCCTTAGGTGTTCACGGAACCCAGTTTGGGAAACGCTTTTATTGAGATTCTCAGTGACTAATACAGGAACATTACTGGTATCATTTATTACTGTATCAATGCAAGCAGATTTAGTCAAACTCATTTGTAGTCATGGGCAAGACATTAGGGGCAAGGGTATCATCTTGGAGAATATTGTAGCGGTTTCTGGAGAAAGGGGACACAATCAACAACTGTGATGTCTTTTTGGAAATTTTAGTATGAAATACTAAAAGTGGTTTCTGATCAAGGGAGAGAATAAATTGGGTAATTTGAAGTACAGAAGGAAAGTCAAGGGAGAGAAAAATACTGTTTGGGAATTTGATAGCGAAGGGGTAGAAGTGGAAAACAAATTGATGGAGAATGTTAAGGTAATGTCACAATGAATACAAAAAAGAGCATGTTCATCGCAATCTTTCTCCCCACATTACGCTATCAGTGGCAAACCTGGACGCTGACATCAACTGAAGAAAACTAGTCACGACACAGATGAAATGTCTACGCAGAATGCTGGGTGTAACAAGAAGAGACCGGTTGAGAAATGAAGACATCAGGAAAAAGTGGGTATAACATCAATACTGAACTTCGTCAAGAAACAACAAATTTAATGGTTCGGCCACATAAGCAGATTACCAACAGACAGTGCACCTCAAAGAGTAATGTTGCTCTAATACAATGGATACAGAGCAAAAGGCCGGCCACGCAAATGGTGGACCCCAGAGATAACAGAGGCGATGAAAGAAGCGCACACAAGAGCTCGTTCTATAAATCTCTTCTTATCCTGACGCTGTCAGCAAAACAGGATTAGAGAAAAGAAAGATAGAAAAAAAGAAAGTAATGATAATGGGGATGAGGTGATAAATGAGAGAATTTTGAGGAATATTGATGTAGTGGGGGAAAGAAGCAATGGGAAGGGATTTCACGATATAAGAGAAGTTAGAAAGAGAAGATATTGGGTGACATTTTAACAAAAACATAATGTGGTTTCTCTCTTGCGATCACTGCCCAGACCGATGTACCAGATCTCCCATAAATTCTATTCATGTGGAAATCTGATTCATACAGCCTTAGCATTGGTGTGTTTTACGTCACATCTTCAGTCCCATTTGGAGCTCTGGTGCTTATCCCTCGGTAATGTATCCGGTTTCAGCCAGCGTTTACTCGGTTCGCTCTCCGTTCTGTAGCCATATAGTGTTTTTTAAAGTGTGGGGTAGCTAACCCCACACCCAACCTCCTTAGTCACCTCTTACGACATGTGTGGCAGGTAACAGTGGTTCCATTCTTTGCACTCCAATTTACAGCCCCGGTAACCACTCGGGTGATAAGGTGGTTTGAGAACTTTTGCTGAATTTTAACGTAGAGGGTTCAAGTTAAAAGAGAAGAAACTGTTTACGATTGCATGATTAAATTGATTGAATGATTGATTGATATCACAATCTTCATTGCAATTTGTGAACAACTATCTGTGCATCCATCTCCATCGGACACAGCAAAATCTCGGTGGCAGTGGCCACTGATGTAATTTTGAAGTTGACACAACTGTTGATAGTAATTTTGTTTTAAGATTTTTTATGGATTTTACCCAAACAGCGGCTGTGTTGCCTTTGCTTTTTATATATTTTTAATTGTCGATGGTTATTTTAGATGATCAACTTGAACACGAGACCCAAGTTTTATCGTCAGTCTTCGATAGCACAAGAAACTTGATATCACCTACCCTCAGATTATGGATCTTAGGAAAGATATTCCGATTGTTCCATACGGGAAACGAAACAAATACCTTTGGAGCCAGAAGCGAGGGTATTATTTTCTCACCACATAGACCCATAGTGACTATTTAATTTAGGACTTATACAGTAAGGGGGAAGTGTCTACTCAGAATGCCGGGAGCGTCATGAAGAGATAGATGCCAAGGGAAGCTATCCTGAAAATGAAAATCGTGGCATATCCCAAAGGACGTAGCCATCAACCACAGTAAACAAGTCGTTGATTTTCTAGGCACCACTTATACGTTCAGTAGTTTGCCATTGCTTTCTGAACGGGTGGCGCCATCGTCCTTTGTTAAAATCAACGGAAACAATTTGCCAGCAAACTGTCCGCAGCGTGATTCGAACTCAGAACGTCGGGGTTAATAGACAGAGTCACTAACCCTAGGCCACAGACGCGAAGCTATCCTAGCAAGTAAAAAACATCGCAGAAATCGAATGTGCTGGTCTACTTGTAGGCGCATAACATTCACAACATACAATCGATCTTATACTCAGATCCAGTGGCGGCTCGTGCTCATTTTTGTTGGTGGGGCCAGATGCAAATTTTCAGGAAAATCATGGTTTTAGGTTAGGTTATATTTTAATTTTTTAAATAATAAATACACGTTACACATTATTTTTGGTGGGCCCGGCCCCACTGGTACTTAATGACGAGCCGCCACTGCTCAGATCACATACACATCTTGGATATGAAACGTAAGAAGAAGAAGTAAAGAAGAATATATAAAAGTGCATACAAATTCTCCAAACGTTTCCAACAATATTTGTAAGCTGCTAAACTCATTTCAACATTCCACACAAAATATGTCATGAAAAATGAATCACAACCATACAAAAACAGATTGCACACGAAAGGTGGATTCGCACGCGTCGTGAAAAGGTTTGAACCGCGTAATAATAATGTCATGTAATGTTATTATCCTTTCAGATTTTCATAAAAATGTTGAAAAAAAATAATTACTTATATTTTTATACGTTTGTCTGTGGTCCGTAAAAATACATATGCGTCTACGTTATATTTCTTATTTGGTTTAGAGGTCTCTTTTGTGTAGTTATTTGTTCGTCTTTCGTTCCAAAGTTACTAGATTCGCTTCCGTGTAGGGCCATCTGGACATTTTTATTTTTTTCTAAAGATTCCTGATCTCAGTGTAGGTGTGATTCCGTTCCGAGTCCTTTCGAAGATGGACCATAAAACTTATGTACCATGTTCAATTTGAGCACGTAAAAGAACTCTTAGCAGTTGAATTCGCGAAAAGTAGGATGGTAAGCCGGTGCACGGGCAATATTCATTAGAAAAGATTGAAAATAAAATTCCTACAAAATATCTTTACCATCTTCAAAGTTACATCGGAGACACACGCCGGTGCTACGGAGTCCGTGCACTGCAGCTGAGATATTTCTGTGTTAGGAAGAGATCGAAGCGCACATGGTTACTCACCGAAGTGCAATGATGATGGTCATATCATTCAATCAATTACTACTACCACTATTACTATTACTACTACCACTATTACTATTACTACTACTACTATTATTACCGCTACTGATACTACTACTACTACTACTACTACTCCCACTACTACTACTACTACTGCTACCAACGTCAGCATACACACTAAAACTTATTTAGACTAGGGATAAGTCAAACAGCTCTCTGTCAGTGTCAGCATTCGGAACAGATACCAGAGCATATCCTGCAAGACTGTCCTCTCCTGGGGAAGCTGAGAAGCAACATGTGACCACACCCAGTCGACCAGAAAACTAAGCTTTGGAGAAACCTGGCAGACATGAAGCTGCCTGCCCAGTTTGCGGTCCACAGTAAATTAAGCGCATGACCAAAGATCGCTGTAGAAGAAGAAGAACTCTCAACTCTACTTCCATTCTTATTTAATATCAAAACACGTAATAACAAAGTACTGTAGTTTTACAAATTGCAAAAACAATGACAATATACAGCAACGTTTCGACCAACAAGGCCTTTATCAAGCAAACGAACAACAGGAGTGACTAATTTTTTTTTTAAAACCAATTACATACGGACAATTAGATACGGAGACATTCAAATGTTTATAATGAAAATCTGGGAATAAAAACGAATACCGAAATAAATGTAACACAAAAACACACATAAAAACTAGAAATAGAAAAGAAGAGAAACAATAAAACATCCAGTAAATATATAGCTTGAATACATGCAACATATGCCCATATAGATTACAAGGCATGAGAAGAGAAGTACTAAGAAGCATAGGAATGTAATACGTTGAGCCCACGTGGTTGCAAGGTACCATACAACGAAATCAACCTTTACTGAAGTCTCATATATATTGCGATTCAGGGGCGGCTCGTCATTAAGGGCCAGTGGGGCCCCACCAAAAATCGAAAGGGGGAATAACTTTCCGAAATAGACAAATAATAGTAAATACTCAAAAACACCATGATTTTTACCGAACATTTGCGTCTGGCCCCACCAAGATAAATGACAACGTTCCGCCACTGTTGTGATTATTTAATATCATAATTCCACACCCATCACAACACTGTTTCAATATGCGATCCTGGACGACCCACTATCCCTAAGCAATCAACTTTAAAACAGTTTTTACCACATCAGCAAATTTATGCGCGAGAGATACAAATTCCCTGGAAGGTTAAAGTTGCAGCGTCCGGGTTAAAATATGGACACAAGTTAAAAATACCAGGTATTCTGTTTAGTGTAATTATATGAGTGAGCAACAAGTGGCGTAGAGGCTAGGTGGCTCACATATCGTGCCAGAGCTACTCGGTTCGCTCCCTATTATAGCCATCATGATCTTTTTCCAAAGATCCCTGATTTTAGTGTAGGAGAGATCGTGTGCATAATCCTATCGGAGACGGACGATAAAATATAGGTCCTGTGTTCTATTTGAGCGCGTAAAAGAAACAATGACAATTAAAAATTGAAAAGATAAGGCTGGAAAGTCGCTGCCCGGGCAAAATTCATTAGAAATGATTAACTGCAAAATATCTTCACTATGTTTAAAATTACATCGGGGACTTCGCTGGAGCAGCGGAGTTCGGGAACTGCCGCTGAGATCTTCATGTGAAAGAAATAAATCGACCGAGGTGTAATGAGGATGGTTCTGTCAATTAATCAATGAATGAATCAATCAATCAATCAATATTTAAGCTATGATCACATTTGTTTACATTCTTACCCTCAATGCTGTCAAGATTTTATAGTTATGCGATCAATTGTCTTTGCTCATGGATTGATTGATTGATTGATTGATTGACAAGACGATGTTCATAGGTTCAATCACACACACTACGCTCCACACGTGTTGAAAGAATTTGGCTCTCCTACCTCCTGCATTCTAGGGTGGCAGGCACTTCCTACCTTAAAGTGTGAAAAGGCTAAAGGACTTTTATAAATTTAGTCATGAAGAACTTTTTCTGGTTTTAATATTCAAATTGTTGAATATAATGCCCCTGATTTTCTGCAGAAGCATATTTCTATGCCCGTCATCCTCCCCCTTCCCCCAATCTTAATATTCTTTATTATAGACTGATTGTCCTTGTTTTGCTACCATATGACAGGATTGATTTTATGCTAGATAAAAGAAATACGGAACCTTTTTACAACAAAGAATTGCTGCCATCATTTCCAAATTTGCCAGGAAAGTATTCCTTTGTGCACAGAATCGATCGATATCAAATCGCTGATGCAGCAGTTTATTGAGTTGCCGCCGATGTTAATGTGCAATTTCTATGCCTCTGACACTTTCACAAGCTGGTTGAGAAGACTGAGCACTTTAAGGGACGCCATAAGTGCATATACGTCGATTCTATTCAGATTTACCGTTTCAAGAACTTGTGTTATAATAATTATTATTATAAAGCAATCTGGTTGTTTCTTTATTTTCTGGAGCAAGTTGTTCATAAAAGTGCATCATTCGTTTCTGTTATGTGCCGTCTTACAATTCTTTTGTGTTGTACAGTATTCAAGAATTGTATAATAATAATAATAATAATAATAATGATAACAAAATAATAATGACAAGTTCAACTCCTACCAGAACACATATCTTCGACTAAAATATTCGTCCTTCGTTTCTGTTCAGTCCATCCTGCATTTCTGTAGGCCTAAAGAAAGGCCTAAACAAAGGCCTAAAGAAAGGCCTAAAGAAAGGCCTAAAGAAAGGCCTAAATAAAGGCCTAAAGAAAGGCCTAAACAAAGGCCTAAAGTAAAGCCTAACGAAAGGTCTACAGAGAGGTGTACAGAAAGAAATAAAGCAAAGTCTACAGAAGAATGTACAGAAATGTCTACAGAAAGTTCTACATAAAGGTGTACAGAAAGGTGTACAGAAAGGTGTACATAAAGTTGTACAGAAGGTTTTACAGACAGGTATACAGAAAGGTGTATTGAAAGGTATACAGAGAGATGTACAGAAAGGTGTACAGAAAGATGTACAGAAAGATGTACAGAAAGGTGTACAGAAAGATGTACAGAAAGATATACAGAAAGATGTACAGGAAGGTTTACAGAAACACCTAAAGACAAAGGATTGACCTCATTGTCCAAGGTTTTCATTTTGGACTGTCTCTATCATCCTACACAAAATATCTTCACCATCTTCAAAACTACATCGGGGGCCCTCGCCGGTGTTACGGAATTCGTGCACTGCAGTTGAGATATTCCTTCTCTCTCCCACAGGCTGGATGTCCTGCCTCTGCAGCCGTCATGTTCAAACCATCAGATACACCCTGAATCCATCTTCTCTGTGGTCTTCCTCTTCTTCTCTTTGCCGGTTTGCCTCCTTCCGTTATGGTCTTCCCCAAGAAAAAGATCGGAGAAAGAGATCGTAATAAAGAGATCGGAGCACACATGGTTATTCACCGAAGTGCAATGATGATGGTTCTATCAATCAATCAATCAATCAGAAATCTATAAGCGGTATGTTGTACAATTTCACTTGGGAATATAAAGAAGAAACTTGGACAAGAAAGTGTTGACAAGAAGATGTATAGCAAAACAAGAAAATACTAGATTAAAGATTGAACTTAAAGGTCAGAACAAACGGTGAAGATCGAAGATTATAGACTTGCAGGAAATCTCGACACATCAGATAGATTGATAGCACTTGCTCTATTTTCTCAGCCGCTCGTGTCCATCTCAATCGCTTGTTCATATCTCGCTTCTTAGCTCATCATTTCTGTCAAGCTTGTCAATATCTATTCGTTATTGATATTTTTCGCTTCTTTTCGAATATTTACTACATATATATATATATATGATCATTTATTGAAAGACGTGAAATCGTAGTGGTTAGGGCATTTGCTTTGTAGATTGCTGTTCCGGGGTTCTCCTCTTCTCTTCTTCGAACGATCCATATCTGCCATTTGTTAAACTACTCTTTTTGATTTGTATATGATCTGAGCATAAGAGCGATTGGACATTGTGTCAGTTATGCTCCTATAAGTAGACCAGCACATCAAATTTCTACGACGCATTTTATTTACTTGGGTAGCTTTCCTCGGCCCCTATCTCAGTCGCCTCTTACGACATGCCTTGTAGGTCGCAGTGTTACTACTCTTTGCTACCCTTCCGAGCCCGGCAGCACACAGGCGAGGTCCGGTGTTCAATTCAACAGTGGAAATGTAATTGTTATCTGATCTATGGTCGATCCAGCCTCAATTTGGTACCAGAAAAACACTATGATATCACATTGTTGGCTTGAGTCAGTTCTGGCGACTCCCTTATGACGTAGCAGATCTGATGCCATGCTACACTATAACACCAGATGTGGTACTTTAATGTTGGGTTTTTCTTTGTGTAAATCTTACAGCTACACATATTTGTACATGTGTACCCTGTTGGATAATATGCTTAGACTTTGGTGGAAATGAGAATGTACCTGTCCTATATACCGCACGAGTCTAATAGGGCGCAAAGTACTCCCGTTCACGGAACAAAACACATAGATTACACAGAGTAAAGTAACGTGGTTGATAGAAACTAACACAGACAAAAAAATACGAGAAGCAGAAGCGACTGATATAATGTTGACCATATTACCCATCGTGTTCCGATTGCTAAGGAAAAACATGGAATTATTTGTGTATTGTCTAATGTCTATTCCCAGGTGAAAGATGTTGTTGGCTGTCCACTCTTGCCGTTAAGCGTAGGGATGGGAGCTTTAATTTGCGTTATAGGGCTAGATGAGTCGCCCTTGTTGTGTTATATCCGTGTTTATGTAATGTGGTCTTGATATTGTCTATCGATCTTTTTCTTGGTCTTCCCTTAGCTCTAGTACCCGATCTCTTTTTATTGTATGCTGTTATTGGTGGTTGGTTGTATTTCATTCTCATTAAATGTCCAAACCACTGCATTTGTTGTCTTTCGATGTATTCGGTGCATTATTGGTGTATTCCTTTAGTCCTGTTTTTAAAGATCTTATATAGTCTGTTTTAGTCACGACAGAGATGATGTGTCTACGTAGAATGCTGGTAATATCAAGAAAAGACTGCTTTAGAAATGGAGACATCAGAGAAAAAGTGGCTACAACAACAGTACTGAACTTTATCAAGGAACAACACATTAAGTGGCTCTGCAACATAAGCAGATTACCAAAAGACAGTTCTCCTCAAAGAGCAAGGCTACTAGAATACAGTGGATACAAAGCAAAAGGCCGTCCATGCAAAATGTGGACCTAAGAAATAACAGAGGCGGTGAAAGAACCACTATTTATGAAGCGTACACAAAAGCCCGATCTGCAGTAGGGGATTCTGTTAGAACTATAGTCACCTCCTCATACACCAGCGAGGTGCAACAACACACGTCTGATGCTGTTGTTCTCATTGCTTGCGATGGACAGCTATTGTTATTGTCAGTGGTTCCGACCAAATAAAAGCCCATAAAGAAATAGATCTATTGCTACCCTACATGGAAGTAAAGGCGATTGACGTGAAGTTGACCACATCACCCATCGTGTGCCGACGGTCAAGGAAAAATGCGAGCCTAACACAATATACATTGAGGTATAAAAACAGTTCCTTTTTATCGCTATCTCTATCGTTTTTAAAAAACAGGGGTCCGGCACCCCAGGGGGTTAGAGAGGTACTCACAGATGGTCCTCAAGCTTTTGAAAAAAATATAAAGATCTTTGACATTTTAAGAACATGTATAAAAACAGTGGTAAATTATTTAAGTTGCGAAATCAGACTCGGAGCAGTCCAGAGTTTAAATATTTAACATGACAAAATGAAATATCATTTGAAGTTTCTCGTAGTCTGAAAAATTGCAGCCAGCTTGAATGTTAGTGTGGCGGCTCGTGATCATTTTTGTTGGTGGGGCCGGACAGAAATTTTCGAAAATATCATGATTTTGGTTAGGTTATATTTTTATGTATAAAATAATAAATTCACGTTACATCTTATTTTTGATGGGGCCCGGCCCCACTGGCCCTTAATGACGAGCCGCCACTGGTGTGGTGTAATAGTAACTCCATCGCTAGAAGATTTTCATATATGGAAACTGTTGGGGGTCTGCGGTGACAAAATGTGTTTAAAGGAGATCCACGGTTATGCAAAGTTTGGGAAGCGCTGCTCTAGTCTACAATAGAGTTCATCGTTTCCATGGCTGTGTCCCTTAGGGTGGGATATATCCTGGCATCTTTTCGCTCGTGCGGAAACATAACTCAATACGGGTAAATTACCCGTCTGCTGAGGTGACGAACGGTTCCATTTCTGTTTGAGTTACATCTTCGAGAGACTTCAGTCGCTAGAATAGATCTGCTTACAACTAAATTATCCTTATTTCCTATATTTATCAATGTGGATTCACATTATTTGTCTTCTTGTTTGCCAAGCTTAGACCTGCAGGCAGTTTTAGTAATCAACGTCTATGTCGCCCAGTTCTGTTTTTAACCCGTTCGCCCCTCTGAGCCGATTAACCGGCTCTCTGTGATTTTAAATATTACACAAAGTCAGATTAATGGCTGATACAGTATGAATAAAAATCGTGACATATCCTTTGCAGAGCGTCACCATCAACCGCAGTAGATTAGTTGTTGATTTTCTAGGCACCACTTATACGCCCCCTAGTTTGCAATTGCTTTCTGAACGGTGATATCATTTTTACTGTTTGTAAAATTCACGAAACAACTTTGCTTCCAATCTGGCCCGCCACAGTTTGAACCAGACACAGTTTGGGTTGTGATCGTGCTCACTACCCCTTAAGCTACAGACACCAACATTATACATTGCCATATAAATGCGTCCCTATGTGACACAATTTACGGACTGAAAAGGTTAATTCTGTTTTTGAATGTGTTCCACCCCTTCGTGTCAATTTGTTCTATATATCCTCTGTCACTGCAGTTTACATTATCGTTTTTCTTTTTTTCCTTTTTTTTCCTCTCCAATTCTGTTTTGTCTCAAAGAGTATGATAAGAAGGGATTTCTAGAATGGGTTCTTGTGCGCTTTTCGGAAATTATGTGTTTCACAGTTTCTGCTATTTCTGTATTCCATCTTCTGAGTGGACGAGGAGCGTTCATTCGGGAGATCCGGTTCGATCACTGGTAAGGTCAATGAGTTTTTTTCTATCGGGGCGTAAAGAAAAATCCTAACCTAAACAATTTTACGGCGAATCTAAACATGCGGCCATTAACTTCTTTAGGTTAATGTCCCCACTGTCCTACACTGCCCTAATGAAATAGTACAACAAGCACTAAAGATAATTTGAGAGAACGCCTGTTTGCCTTGTCTTCACTGAAACTAAGTGGCATTGCTCTTTGAGGCGCTGTCTGTTGGTAATCTGCTTATGTGGCCGAACCATTTAATTTGTTTTTTTTCTTAATAAAGTTCACAATTGATGTTGTACCCAGTTTTTTCCTTTCGAAGGACAGGAAAGTGTTTGACTGTCAGCAAGACAAACTCGAACATTTCCTTAGTACAACAACGTTTGTTTCAGATGTGCCTGTCTTACACTGCTAGGGTCCTTACGGTGGCGCAACGTTCGTACTAATCTTGGCAAAGACTGTTTATATATCACAACTAGAATGATCAAAATGGTCGAGAAGAACGCACGCAAACAAGCAACAACTCATTTATTGCCACTGGGAATACGCATGCTCTTAGTACTCTGATCATTGTTATTCTAGCAGCTCCACCCAATACTGTTTTCAGTTTTTTACGTTTTAGCAGTGAGAGTTATTCAGTGCTACATAGAACCAATACAGATATACGGATGCGAGTCATGGACAGTAAAGAAACAGATCGAGGGCCACAGAGATGTGGCTTTACAGAAGAATATTGAGAATCCCATGGACTGCTAAAATAACTAATGTGGAAGTGTTGAATGAGGTCAAGACATAGAGACAGCTTATCATCAATATAAGAAAAAAGCAGTCATCATTTTTCATGGGATGAGGAAGGGAGGTTTAGAACACATTGTAACAACTGATAAAATCGAGGGTAGACGAGACAGAGGAAGACAGAGAGAAAATTTTGTGGATAGTCTGACTTCATGACACGGAAGAGCGTCAACATCTGAGACGATAGCAAACACCAGAAACAGAGATTTGTGGAGATCCATGATCGCCTACGTCAGCCGGCACGGCACCTGATAATGATGACGTTTTTTTTGCAATGCTATCTATTTCCTAGTTTTATTCATTACCTCATTACTTATTTTAAGCATTAATTTCCTCATTACTTATTTTAAGCATTAATTACCTCATTACTTATTTTAAGCATTAATTACCTCATTACTTATTTTAAGCATTAATTTCCTCATTACTTATTTTAAATTGCAAAGACTTCTTTGTCTAGACCACAGACTCTACCTGAGTAGGAATCTCCGCAACACTAAACACAGCACTACACGCCTAGTGTTGTTGACGGTCTCTGGGTTTGTAAAAAAGTCGGGCACTCACCACCACTCACATATAGAATTGATTGATTGATTGATTGATTGATATAACAATCATCATTGCACTTTGGGGGGTAATCATGTGTGTTCCGGTCTCTTTCTTACACAGGAAGATCTCTCTAAAGTGTACGACATCCGTATCACCGGCGAGAGTCCCTATGTTTTCTTCTTCTTCTTTGCGTTCGTTCTTTCCGATCATTTTAAATCACTCTTTGTGATATGTTTGATCTTTGCCAAGAACGTGTATACGTTGCACATTGGTTTGGTAGGCCCTAAACGCATAGACTTCTTCACGTTTAGGACATGTGCATCCAATTTCAGCCAAACCTTCTTAGACGCCTCTTACGACATGCGTGGCAGGTAACAGTGGTTCTATTCTTTACACCCCAAATTTGGGCCCCGGAAACCACTCGGGCGAAGATCTCGATGTAATGCAGAAGATGGTGAAGATTTGTAGAAATTTTATTTTTGAAAACTTTTCTAATGAAATTTCCTCGGGCAGCCGCTTTCCAGCATGCCTTTTTCAATTTTGAATTGCCAAGGGTTCTTTTACGTGCTAACATTGAATAAGGGACCTAAATTTTATCGCCCGTCTCCTATAGGACTAGAAACTCGATCTCACCTATACTGAGATCATGGATCTCTGCAAAAATATCTCGATAGCTCCACGAGAGAGCAAACCGAGTACCTTTGGAACAGAAGACGAGCACATAACCTCTACGCCAAAGAGGCCCCGTCAAATATAAGAGAAAGGATGTAAACCCATAATTCCGTGGGGTTTGAAGAAGAAGATAAAGTCTAGACTAAATTCACACCACATTATCCATATGTTTGTTGCTAGATGTTACATCCCTTTATGGTCCTATCTTTCTTTACAATCTTTAAGGTGCATTATTTTTTTTTTTTTTATTTACGTAACCTGTTCCTCATCTGTACATCTTCTCTCACTCTCGTAGCCATTGTTGTATCACATCTGTATGTTGAAAGGGAAGCAATCTCCCATGGGAGGTAATAGACGACAATAGACACGGGAGATAACACCAACGAGGCTTAACGCTACAATCTGTTGTTATGTGTACAGGGCGATATTTTATCTAGTAAACTTATATAGCTTTAGACATCGTTGTTAGACCCTCTAACATGTGAGTTGTACAGTGTGGGTGGTGCAGTGTGGGTGGTGCAGTGTGAGGGACACAATGTGTGGGACACAGTGTGAGGAGCACAGTGCGAGGGTTGTAGGGGGAACGACAGTATGTAGGGCGTAGTGTTGGTAACAGATTGTGAGTGGCTGCAATACAGATGTAATTCGTAAGAAAACATTTCTGTTTCAGAAAATCCAACGAGCATATAACTCACTTTTCATGCACATCGTAACAGGCATGGCGTGTAGTGTGTTTATTATTGAGAAAATTGAAATAAAATTGGGAAGCAAAATGTAAATTTTCTTCTGTACACTAAGCTGTCGTGTGTACACTTTTTAGTAACAAGATGTTTTTTCACCCCTGAACGTCGTTTAACTGCTGAACATTTCATTTTTCACGATTTAGCCATTAACGGTATGGAGTTAGCCAGTGGCGGCTCGTGATCCTTTTTGTTGGCTGGGCCAGACTCAAGTTTTCGGGAAAAATCATGGTTTTGGGTTAGGTTATATTTTAATTTATTGACAAATAAATACACGTTACACATTATTTTTGGTGGGGTCCGGCCCCACTGCCCCTTAATGACGAGCCGCCCCTGGACCTAGCATTTAGCAGCAAAATCAGCATTAAAATAAAATTAGTTAGCATTTTTATATATTTTAGCTTGGTTCATGAATCAGAAAATCGATAAAAACAAGATGGAGAAACAAAAAAAATGTGTGCATTCAATACTAGAAACATGTTCAAGAAATGAACTAACTTTTTGAATCAAATATTGCTGATTAAAAAAAATTTGCTTTCTGATCAATCTGTTCTTCATCATCAAGGTGCGTATCCTTTATAGGACGTTGCTCTACTTGCAGCACATCTGAAATTCACTCTGTCTCTAGCCAGTTCACCCACTTCGTCGATGGTCATATTCATGGTTTCTTTAATATCTTGTAGCCATCTTCTTCTTGGTCTGCCTCTGATCTCTTCCTATTAAATCTATTTCTAACATGTTAGTACTGCCAACAAGTAGGATTGAGGACTCTTGATTCTAACACTAACATTGAAGATTTCTTGATCTAAAATCCACACCTGCCTGTTAGTAGTTTTGTAATGCACTAAAATTCTCCCATTATGAAAATCTACAGCTCCCTATTAGTTTTGTAATGCACTAAAATAATAATAATAATTCCTCTCGTACCGTTACACGTTACATAGGGCCTGCAAGTAATTTTCCCACACCGCTCTATCCTGGGCAACTCTGCATTTTCCATGGCCCCAGGTAACACTGGACTGGGCCTCGCACACATACTGTAGTGGGTTGTTACATTAGGCGCTATCAGCGCAACTTAGATTTTGCGCTCGCCAAACATCACTCGCCCTGGTTTTTCCGGGGAAGTTAGTTGTGAGAACAACAGTATCCTGCCCGGTTGTTTCAGGTAGAGCAGTATCGTTAGACGCTAAAACGTCACTTTAGGATTTGCGCTCGGCCAACTTTACCCAATAGATTTATCTGCGCTTTGTCTCTTGCACGGAGTTTACCGCAATCTTCCCATATGTCGTCACGATACGTTACATTGTTTTCAGAGGCTCTTGCCGAGACCTTTGACTTGCTACACATCGTTCTCATTGATTCTTGCAAGTTGTTTGCGGTGCTTTACTCCGGGGGAGTTGGAATTCATTCACAAACGACTCGTACACTACTGTGTCTTACGTTTCAGCAAATATTTAGGCAACTTTTCATCGGATATCGGCCAGGATATGCGTCCATTTTGTTCATGGATTTTTGACCTGCATTGCTTTTTCGTGCTTGCACTACTGCCACTACCTGTAGCTCTCTCTCGATCCCTACCCGCTTAGTTAGACAGGGAGAGTTGTCTGTTAACCAAGGTTACCACGTGGAGGTGGGGTAGGATCTTGATTAGTGTCTGCTCACTGATCATGGCGCGGCGTTGTCCCTACGCGCCTTTGACCCGAAAGAACATTCATAGCTCACCACCCGAAGATGAAGAAGGACCTTGCAACTAGTTACTCGTGAAGAGCCAGATGGAATTCAAAAGGAGACGGGAGTTGGAGACGGACTGCAAGAAAATGCGGAGAGAGTGGAGAGATCTGGCAAAGATGGCCTTGGATATGCGGGCTTTGAAGACCTTGATTGCGGAACCTTTGTCTCCCTAGGTACGAAATGTGAAGAAGTGAGGTAAAACACTATTAGAGAAAAGAAGAGAAGACGAATATAGCAAACATTCTTCTCTTAACCCCTTCAACCTTATGATCCAATATACAGGCTCCCAGTATTTGTTAAGATGACACAAAGCCAATATACTGGCTTATGTTAGTATGCATTGCAATAGTGGTGGCTCGTCATTAGGGGCTAGTGGGGCCAGGTCCCCCAAAATAATGTGTAACGAATATATTATTTTATATATTGAAATGTAACCTAACCTAAAACCATGATTTTTTCGAAAATATGTATCTGGCCCCACCAACAAAAATGATCATGATCCGCCACTGCATTGCAATATACATGCCTCAGGAGAAAGAAAAACATTACAGAGTGAAAGAGTTAAAATCCTCTCATTTTTTCCGTTCCCCACCACCGTCTACACAAAACTAAGACAATGAAGTCTATCGTCTCTCACTCCCTGTTCCACCACCGCCGCCCACACAAACCTAAAACAACGAAGTCTACTATCGCCTACTCCCTGTTCTTCCACCGCTACCCACACAAACCTAAGACAACGAAGTCTAGCGTCTCCTACTCCCTGTTCTCCCACCGCCGCCCACACGAAGTCTTCCGTATTCTAATTTCCATTTTAACTGAACCAATTCTTCCAGACTCATCCCAAATAATGAAGCTGTTAGACTGGTCATCTTCTCTATTTTGGAAAATCTCCACATGTCTAGATTATAATACTCAACTTTCACCCTTTCTACCCTTCTTGCAAATATAAAGGAACTGGATAAAGAATAGATCAGTTAAGTAAGATTTCGTTTTGTACAAAATTGTATAGAGTTTTGTCGCTGTCCGTAGTAGCAATCTCAATATCAGAGCTGTTGTCATTACAGTCTTTTCAGCAAATGGCGCCAATTTTAAGATGCAAACACGTCACCATGAACACAAAAAGAGCAATGTTCAACACAATCTTTCTCCCACATTATGTTACCAGTGCCAAACCTGGACGCTGACAACAAACGATAGAAGAAAACTAGTCACAACAGAGATGAAGTGTCTACGCAGAATGCTGGGTGTAACAAGAAGAGACCGGTTGAGAAATGAAGACATCAGGAAAAAGTGGGTACAACATCAGTACTAGACTTCATCAAGAAACAACAAATTAAATTGTTCGGTCACGTAAGCAGATTACCATCAGACAGTGCACCCCAAAGAGCAATGCTGCTCCGATACAATGGGTACAAAGCAAAAGGCCGGCCACGCAAAGATGGACCTCAGAGATAACAGAGGCGACGAAAGAGACTATCTACGAAGCGCATACTAGGGCCCGTTTTATAAATCTCTTCCTGACCTGACGCTGTGAGGCATACAGGATTCGAGAAAGAAAGAAAGAAAATAGCATCGTCATCACCATTGTCAGTGTCGAGTTTCCCAGCATCGTCGTCACAATTGCCTGTATCGACGAGTTTTCAATCTATCTTTCTACCATTATTAGCACCATCGATCACGTCGTCATCATCTTCACTTCTTGTTCTTCTTTGCGTTCGTTCTTTACGACCAATTTTAATCACTCTTTGTGATATGTTTGATCTTTGCCAAGAACATGTATACATTGCACATTGGTTTGGTAGGCCCTAAACGCATAGACTTCTACATGTTTAGGACACGTGCATCCAATTTCAGCCAAACCTCCTTAGACGCCTCTTACGACATGCGTGGCAGATAACAGTGGTTCTATTCTTTACACCCCTAATTTGGGACCCGGTAACCACTCGGGCGATCATCTTCACTATTAACGCAAGTTCCTTGGCTAATGTGCATGATAGAGTTGTGCCAGAGTGAAGTGCAGCGTACAGTACAACTACTTCTATTATGAGGATGGAGGTTGGGGCCGTTACTGCTGCCCTCCATTGGCTCTCTCGGACTTCATTTACTGGGGCCGTTGTTGTATCTGACTCTCAGTCGATAATCATCAGATCCAAAACTTTTAAAACTTCGAGCGTTATCAATCTTTCGAATGAGAACGCTCGGAGTTTGTTTAAGTGGATTTATTTTGCAATTTGGTGTTTAGGGAAGGCTCTCACACTTTGACCGCGATCAAGTGGACACTACATTTTGACCTTAGCCAAAAGGCCGAGATTAGAGTCTGTTTTTCAATGAATCTAACAACAGGTGTTGTTTCGACTGTTCTTCTAATTTCTTCATTACTTATATGGTCTCTTCTTTTTTTATTTACTGCTTTCCTCAAGCAGCTCATTTCTAGAGTGGTAGAAATATATTACAAATTAGAAATACATTATTTTGCCAAGAAAGTGCACCGACATGTTTACGAAGATAGCCATGAGATTTTGACAAATCTAAGAAGGCAGATATTTCAGGGCACATACATGTAACTCTGTTTTTAAGTTTCAATTAATTACTTCCCTGATAATAAAAAAGGGAATGTACTCTCGACATATTTTGTGTTGTTGTTGATGTCCATAGCAACCGTTCATCCTGATCAAATGAAAATTTACGTTATAAATGAGGTTTTATGTAGAAATGTATTTTCTTCTAAATTTTTCTATGCTTGAGAAACTTTCTAAGCTTCAAAACTCATATTTACAAAGCTTTAAAGTACTTTTATCAGAATAAACATGTTTTTACATGATCAAAAGGTTGGATTCTTTTAAGTTTTGAGATAAAGTCCTACTCTTTATTTTACACTGTAATTATTGGTCTTTCTTCTTCCTTTCTTTCTTTCTTCTTTCGTCTTTCTTTGTTTCTTCTTTCTTTCTTTGTTTCTTCTTTCCTCTTCCTTTCTTTCTTCTTTCATCTTTCTTTGTTTCTTCTTTCCTCTTCCTTTCTTCTTTCCTCTTCCTTTCTTCTTTCTCTTCCTTTCTTCTTTCTTCTTCCTTTCTTTCTTCTTTCCTCTTCCTTCTTCTTTCCTCTTCCTTTCTTCTTTCTTCTTCCTTTCTTTCTTCTTTCCTCTTCCTTCTTCTTTCCTCTTCCTTTCTTCTTTCTCTTCCTTTCTTCTTTCTCTTCCTTTCTTCTTTCTTCTTCCTTTCTTTCTTCTTTCCTCTTCCTTCTTCTTTCCTCTTCCTTTCTTCTTTCCTCTTCCTTTCTTCTTTCCTCTTCCTTTCTTCTTTCTTCTTCCTTTCTTCTTTCCTTTTCCTTTCTTCTTCCTTTCTTTCTTTCTTCTTTCATCTTTCTTTCTTTCTTCTTTCCTCTTCCTTTCTTCTTTCCTTTTCCTTTCTTCTTTCCTCTTCCTTTCTTCTTTCCTCTTCCTTTCTTCTTTCCTCTTCCTTTCTTCTTTCCTCTTCTTTTCTTTCTTCTTTCCTCTTCTTTTCTTCTTTCCTCTTCTTTTCTTTCTTCTTTCCTCTTCTTTTCTTTCTTCTTTCCTCTTCCTTTCTTTCTTTTTTCCTCCTCCTTTCTTTCTTTCTTTTCCTCCTCATCTTCTTGTCATACTGCGCAGTCCAAATACATATGCCAGAGTTTCTTTCTAAACATAGTCAGATATAAACCAAGTTCAAAGTGTGTTGACGTACTGAAGAACTGTATTTCTTAAGATCTACTCAAACGTTAACGTAAAACGGGACTTCTGGCCGTGTTAGGGAGAAGCGGGCACTGTCACTGGTACCCGTCATAGCAAACAACTGTGGTCTCAGATATCATAAGGCCGGCGAGCTAAGGTAAAATTCTAGGGAATCAGATCACAACCGTCGCGTGATCTCACATTTCAGTATTGTTAAGTATCGACAAATTCATTTGAAAAACAACACAACATGAGGGAACAAGGCTATATATTATGTAGCAAATTAAGGTTAAGGCTAAGGAATAACAGTATTATTAACATTTGTCATCAATAAATAACCATAACATGTGAAATGAGATTTCTACGAAAAGCTGTCAACGTTACAAGGCGAGATAGAGTGAGAAACGAGAATATCAGAAGCATGGTTGGTACTATACCGTGCATACAATACATCGAGAAGCAAAGATTCAAGTGGTTCGGCCATTTAATGAGAATGGAACCACATTTACTACCATCACGTGCCTACAATAATCGACATTCAGGGCGCAGAGCACGAGGCAGGCCAAGAACACCATGGATAAATAACATCTCAGAGTCCCTGCGAAAGCATGAACTGACAACGGCAAGCGCAACACACCTGGCACAAGATAGGAAACTAACTCTCCCACGCCGCTTCACGGCAAATGTGGTTAAGATAAGATAATGAAAATCGTGGCATATCCCAAAGGACGTAGCCATCAACCACAGTAAACAAGTCGTTGATTTTCTAGGCACCACTTATACGTTCAGTAGTTTGCCATTGCTTTCTGAACGGGTGGCGCCATCGTCCTTTGTTAAAATCAACGGAAACAATTTGCAAGCAAACTGTCCGCAGCGTGATTCGAACTCAGAACGTCGGGGTTAATAGACAGAGTCACTAACCCCTAGGCCACAGACGCCACAAGATAAGATAAGATAAGATAAATAACCATAGACTCGTAGACTTGTGTAAAATTGCAGAAAACTTTACAGTTTTCTATCAAACACTTATAGACACCAGCCCCCATCAAACAGGAATTTTGATTTTTCCGTCTGAGCTAGTCGAGGTTATGCTGCTGGGGCCACGCATAAAAACACAATGTTTAGCGGTACCAACGAAGGGCGTGTTCGGGCGCTGGAGGCTGCTGGATTTGTTGAGGCTGAGATCAGAACACATGTCCGGAGTGAAGATGATCGCCCGAGTGGTTGCCGGGGTTCAAATTAGAGGTGTAAAGAATAGAACCACTGTTATCTGCCACGCATGTCGTAAGAGGCGACTAAGGAGGTTTGGCTGAAATCAACATGTCCGGAGTGCTATGATGATAATCTTCATATAACTGGATAACTGGTGCAAGAGTTTCTGATTTTGTTTCTCCTCTGTAATAACGGTAAAGAAGCAGGAATACGTTTTTATACCGTGAGGTTTGTTAGGGTCTACGGAGTTAGGTCAGTAGTTGATCGATCTGAGTGAGTTACGGTCAAACAAAGACATTCTGAGGATGCATAAGAAAAACGAAGGCAAAGATTTCACTTTTGATTGTGGAATTCAACCTGAACCATGTGCCTCATTATCATCCAATAGCTCGTCTTGAGCAAAACTTTTCCAGAAAAAGTGCTTTGGAATTTCTATCTCATTAGCCTCCATAGCTGCAGGCATCCAAACCTCTTATCCATTCATTCCTACCTTCCCTCTCTTCCAGCGAAGGTCGTGGGTTCGAATCCGGACCGTGCCATTCTGTCCACGAGTGCAGTTTTTTCCAGAGACCCCTAGGATTGTTGCTGGAGCTACGGAGTTCGTGCTGTGTGCAAAACTCTCGGAGTTTCTGCGGAGAGGACCGAGCCATATGGGGTAAAACCCGGTGCAATGAAGTCAATCCTTCGGCTTTAAGACCCTTTTAAACCCTTTAGTTACATATTCAATCAAGTACAATGCCTGCCGGCGTAGGCGATCATGTCTCTTCACAACTCTCTTCCTTGGTGCAGTTAGTCATTTCTGATGTCGACCTTTTGTAAGACCATTCAACATCTTTCCTTACTATCTTCCACGATCTCCAATTTCTCTGAGTTTTAACTTAGTTAGTCTTTCCTCTTGGGCCTGTGGGCGTCGCATAGGGCAGAGGTCATAGCTCTCCATGTCTCGCGGTTCGTTGCTATTTGTTTTAAGTCTTTAATGTTTACTAGGCCCATCGTTGAGCCTTCTCTGGTGATGGTTCTACGCAGAGTCTCTCTTGGTCTTCCTCGTTTTCTTTTTCCCTCTGGTGTCCATATGAGGGATTGGTAAGGAGTCTTCTCTCATCCATTCTAAATGTGTGGCCGATGGAGTTTTAACTACTGTTATCAAATGTTCTAAACCTTCTATTTGCATTATGTGTCCGAAAAACTTTTGATTGTCTTCCTTCCTTCCTTCCTTTCGTTCTCTTGAAATATTGTCTATATATTCAATGTTGTCTCTTGTATGAACTTCACTGTCTTTTGTAGCTCACACAGAGGTCTGTGTAGTTTTCTGTCGAGTGTTGTTTCGTTAGGCTAGTGAGTTTGCCTCAGTGTATCATATTCGGGCAGTCTTGAAGTATGTGCTCTGCAGTCTGGTTTGCCTGTCCACATGTACACATGGCTGAATTGCCAATCTTGAATTTTGTATACATGTGGCTGCGGAGCTGATTGTGTCCTGTTCTAAGGCGCAGAATAACAACTTGTTCCAATCTGCTCATATTATATTTTGATTGTCTGATTCTTATTCTGTTGATAAGGTTTTTTTTGTGTGCAGGCTTGATTTAAAACCTCATTATTTGTTTTCTTCGGTGTCCATGGAATTTTCAACATTCTTCTGTAAAACCACATCTCTGTGACTTTCAGCAATCTTATAGGCTGTTTGTTCATTGTCCATGATTCGCTGCCATACATAAGTATTGGTTCAATGTAACAATTTATTTCTCGCTTCCGTATTGTCATTGGTAGTGAGTTCACACATAGTGTGTTTTTCATTTTCATAAAAGCCGCTTTCGCTTGAGCTATTCTACTCCTAATCTCTGTTTTACATCTTCCATCTGATGTTAGGAATGTTCCTAGATACTTGATAGTTTTCAAAACTGTTAAATCATTTTTATTTATGGTTAGAGTGTCAACAGTGCAAACGAAAGAGTCTGGGATCACTTCCCGTGTAAATAGGTGAAGCCACCCCAGCTTTGAGTAGTTATATTTTGTTGCCATAGAAACGAGAAATTAGAGAAGATTACTATCATAATTTCCAAATTGAAAGTCATTGCGAGACCTAGTCCACAACACACTGTGCGCCCTGGGCGCTAAATATTTATGTTTTACCTGTTATAGTTTAGTGTTACCATTTCCTGACCTAATTTCAAATTCTCAGGTAGAATTCGAGTTTTGTTGCTAAGATAAAAGTCTTCATTTCTTTCACAATATTTTTTAAAATAAATATGGGTACCTCTTCTTCTTCTTCTTCAAACACGGCGGGGCATTCAATGGGAACAAAGAATAGTAACACTGCGACCTAAAGGCATGTCGTAAGAGACCACTGAGGTAGGGGCCTAGGAAGCTACCTAGCAAATTAAAAACGTGTCAGAAATAGGATGAGCTGGCCTACTTGTAGGCGTATAACCGGCACAAAGTATGTGTTAACAAATCACAAAGAGAGGTTTGGTTCTTTTTTTCTAGATCCAGAAGCACTTGAGCTTTCAGCTCTTCGGCTCAGTGCCATGTACATTGTAACCCTCGGCTCAGTGCCATGGACATTGTAACCCCTCGGCTCAGTGCCATGGACATTGTAACCCCTCGGCTCAGTGCCATGTACATTGTAACCCTTCGGCTCAGTGTCATGTACATTGTAACCCTTCGGCTCAGTGCCATGGACATTGTAACCCCTCGGCTCAGTGCCATGGACATTGTAACCCATCGACTCAGTGCCATGGACATTGTAACCCTCGGCTCAGTGCCATGGACATTGCAACCCTCGGCTCAGTGCCATGGACATTGTAACCCCTCGGCTCAGTGCCATGGACATTGTAACCCCTCGGCTCAGTGCCATGGACATTGTAACCCCTCGGTTCGGTGGTACGAACACCGTAAATCTGGAAAACCTGTGGTTTTTCTGCCAGGCCACGGAATTAAACCGCATTCACAGGGGGCGTGTCACCCGTCGTCCAACGCTGGACAGGCAAGGGTAAAGAGTGGTTAACAAGTGGTCTTCTTCTTCTTCTTCTTTGAACACTAAATATCGACCACTTACTAACCACTCTTTGTGATTTGTATGTGATCCGAGCCTAAGAGCGATTGTACGATGTCCCAGCTATGCGTCTACAAGTAGACCAGCACATCCGATTTATGCAACGCGTTTTTTGTAACTAGGGTAGTTGTCCTATACCCCTACCTCTGTCGCCTCTTACGACATGCCGTATAGGTCGCAGTGTTACTATTCCTTGTGCCCCTTAAGGGCACCGGCAGTACATGGGCTTTGGGTACTAAATAACCGTAGTCTTTTCAGATCTTGGAGCATGAAGTTACTTCACATCCCATTTCTTAACCCTAGTATGAAGGGTGTAGGAGGGTCAATTCATTTCCTCACGTGTGGAACGTCAAGTGCGGGATTGAACTCCCATTCCTCTTGTGTCCAAGCCGAGAAGCGAACGCTTATGCATTATGCTAATACGTCCAACAAATCGGTTGTAAAACATGCAAATGCAGACTTTGATTTTGGGATTTAAAGTGGGAAGATCCAAAACGACTTGGAGGATAACAATAGAACAAGAACTGAAAGAAATGAATCACAACTGAACACAATACAGAGGATGGCAAACAACGGAGAAGAACGATGTGGATTATTTGCTGCTCTGGATGTTTCTTAGACCAATTGGTACCAGGAAAAACACTGTGGAAGTAAAGACGACCGGCTAACATTGACCATATCACCCATCGTGTGCCGACGGTCAATTAAAAACACGACCCTAACACTAAATTCCACGTGGTATAAAAAGGGTTACTTTACCTAGAGGCTAAGGGTGTCACAGGCTAGAAAAAGAGAGAGAGAGAGAGAGATTGAGATGTTTAGAAACCTCTTATTTAATGTACAAACTTAAAATTAAAATAAAAACTAAACTGTTACTTGGGGATTTCAATTGAGTTCTTATGACTGAACACCATCTCTCTTCTACGCAACATATAAAAAAATGTTTACTTACTTTATCAAAGAAAAAATTTCACCTAGCCAGGATCAGAAGTTAAAGTCGCTTAAAGAGCTAAAACATGAAGATGTCATGCCAGATTGAATTATCTAGCTTGTGAAATTAACTACACAGAGCGCAGGTGAGCTTCCAGATGGTTGGTTTCAGTTAGTACAGTTCCTATATCTGACATCAGTAGCAAATTAAGGCAAGCACGTGCCTCATTTATTACGTTTATTTATATCAGTGTATTTAGATACTTCATGAATTAGCATAGCTTTTACTTTTTTATATCTGGCTACCACCTTTTCCTTCTTATTTTAGGTGTATACAATTTTTTTTGTTTTTACGAGACGAAGCTTAAAAACAATTAATAATTTCTCTCATACCGTTATATAGGGCTAGTAAGTAATTTCTCCAAACTGCTCTATCCTTGGCAACTCGCTAAATCTCTTTCCTCTAAATTTTCGCCTATCGCAAAATGTCTTGCCTCTCTGAGAAAATTACGTTTCAGGGTCTCCTTAGAGTGTCCTCTCTTTCTTGAACCCTTTGCCTCCTACTTCATTACCTGCTTTGATATTCTTTGATCATTTCTTCTCAAGGTATGCCCAACATATCTCCATCTTCTATTTCTTATAACAGTTGTTACTACTGGTTGACCAGACATGTCTCTGATTTCATCACTTAACATGAATTCGTTCCATTTTATGTTCATTATTTTTCGCAGCTATCTACTCCTATTATCAAATGTATTCAACTTGCTTTCTATATCTTTCAACATTTTCCAACTCTCGCTGGCATATTTGAACAAATTTGAAGCTTTTGAAACAAGGTGTTACAGAAAGGTTCTTAGAACATTCTTTAACAGGGAAAAACAAAAATGTAATAACATCCTATAAGACCTGCATATCGAGGTGCATTGGCTCATAAATAACATCATGTCCTGGAAGATTGAAATACTTTCAATGTCACAGTGGTTTGAAGAGGATGGTGTCGGACGGCATGGTTCCTGGAGTACGAGGCAGGGGAGGATCAAAACAAAGGTTGCAGAAGGACTTCCAAGAAACCTTGAACATGACGCTGGAAGAGGCGGGAGTACTTGCTAGAGACAGCGAATTTTTCAGTCGCGCTATGATGAAAGCGACGTTCCGCACGGAACATTCTACTACTTAACGATAGTAAAGGCCTGGATGAGAAGAAAGAATAGGAGTAAGCAGGTGAAAGTGGTTGGGATGATATTCTTAGTGCTATTTGCAATCATTTCTTCATTTGTAAATTTCAACCTAACCTTGTTGTGTTCTTCAATTTGCTCTTCAATTCTTCTTTCTATGTCGTTGTTTTCTTTCCACTTTTCCTCGTAGTTTTCTCTATATTACGCTTCTAATTTTTTTCCTTTTATTTATCCGTTATTAAAAATAAATTTCCGTTTCCTTTGTTATCTTTTCCCCCTCTTATTTTTCTTCTTATTCGTTTACGATATTGTCCCTGTCTTCTTTTTCTTCATTGTCGTCGTATTCTTCTATTTCTAAATTAGGATAAAGTTGTGCGTACTTAGTATGTTTCATACTATCAACTACATTTCTAACACACGATCTTCGTCAGGTGTTCACGTTAGTCAGAGTCGTCGATAAAACATTGGAATGTTATGTATATATGTGTACATTTTATTACAGCAATTTGTTCTAATTTTCCGAGTACGCTGGGAAGAGGACATGAGGTCGCTTTCCCGAGGCTGTCGCCACTCGTGTGCTGGGTCATCTATTTTATTTTCTCAACAAAACGAGTTGTTTTTTACCGTACAGAGGGTTCGAACATGATATTTTGTCCTCAGGAAACCCAACACTCTATCTGGCTTTTAACCACTCGGCCACACGCTCTTTATAATAAGGTATATTATATATAAATAGATATATAGATATAGTGATAGATCTACTAACCGTCGATAGACATACGGACGGACTGACAGACAGACGAACAGATTGATCGATCCATCGACTGACCGATCGACCGATCAAACGACAGTCGAACAAACGAACGGAAAGACGGATAGATGGGCAAACAGACGGACAGCAGACAGAAAGATAGATCTATAGATAATTTAGTTTGAGTTGAGAAAGGTTACAATAGTGCGCTGTTACTTATCTGAATGTCTTGAAAGATAGAATTAAAACACACATGATGGTGCACACAGACATACACAAGCACAAATTGCACACACACACACACACATCATCATCATCAAATAGCTTATCCTGAGCAGAACTTGTCCACTACAGTAATTGTCCACTACAAATGGACACTATGCGTGAAATGATAAAGATCATTATTTTTTGCAGACATCTATTTTCAAATGTATTCAACTTATTAATGCAGTATACAAGGCAATATATATGCCTTTGGAGGTTAAAATAAATAATTATGGAGAGAAAAAATTGTTATACGATTCATCATCATCATCAAATAGCTTGTCCTGAGCAGAACTTTACCACCCCAACAGTCCTCCGGATAGGTTGTCCTGAGCAGAACTTTACCACCCCAACAGTCCTCCGGAATTTCTCTCTGTCATAAGCCAGATGTCCTGCTTCTGCAGCCGTCATGTTCAAACCATCAGTCACATCTTGAATCCGTCTTCTCCATGGTCTTCCTGTTCTTCTCTTTGGTGGTATGCCTCCTTCCATGATGGTCTTCTCCAGCCCCTGATCTACTTTTATATGTCCAAAATATCTAAATTTTCTCTTTCTTATTTGTAACATCAGTCAGTTTTCTTTGATTTTGAGTTTATTCTGGATGAATCTATTTGTTCTTTTCTTTGTTCCTGATATACGAAGGACTCTGCTGTAACACTTATATTCTAAAGTACATATAAACACACATATATATATATATATGTATAGCTAAATGGTTGACTGATTGCTAATACCAACATCCTTACACTTCGGTGAGTAACTATGTGTGTTCCGATCTCTTTCTTGCACTGGAATATTTCAGTGGCACTGAACTCCGTAGCACCGGCGAGGGTCCCCGATGTACTTTAGAAAATGGTAATATTTTCTACGAATTTTATTATTTTAATCTGTCTAATGAATTTCGCCAAGGGCTTCGGTTTTCCCAGCCTGTTCTCTTCGATTTTGAACTTTCAAGGTTTTGTTTACGTGCTCAAATTGACATGTATGTGATATCTTGAAAATATTCCTAAAGCTTCACGAGGAAGTGAACCGAATACATTTTGGATCACGTATCAAGCAGCTAACCTCTACGCCACATTGAACCTCCTACAATAGATAATAAGACAGACATCAAGAGTAATAAAGACGCCCGTGTAGTACCGTGGCCCGCTAGAGAAGCACATAATAGTACTACTGCGACCTACAAGGCATGTCGTAAGAGCCACTAAAGTAGGGGCCTAGAGAAGCTACCCTAATAAATAAAAAGCGATGCAGAAATCGGACGTGCTGGCCTACTTGTAGACGCATAACTAGTACAACGTACAATCGCTCTTAGGTTCAGATCACATACAAATCACACAGAGTGGTTAAGAACTGGATGACATGGGGCGCTCGAAGAAGAAGATGATAATAAAGACAGGCATACGGATGAAAAACGAAAACTAAAACACTTGCTAGATAAATTTATTCTACAAAATTTACTTAGACATCAACAATCAAAGACCACATTTCTGGCAGCATCTCATGCAGATACCATGTCTAGTATCTAGTCTAATACAAACTTACTTAGACATCAACAATCAAAGACCACATTTCTGGCAGCATCTCATGCAGGCACCATGTCTAGTATCTAGTCTAATACAAACTGAGACTTCAACAACCAAAGACCACATTTCTGGCAGCATCTCATGCAGGCACCGTGTCTAGTATCTAGTCTAATCCCTGCCAATATTGGTAGCTTTTAACTCCATCTTTTCCGGCAAACAAGATTACAGTGCCACGTCAAAATGCACGACAGTAAGACTCCAGGAAAGACATGCTTAAAGAGTTTGTAAAAATCTCGATTTTTTCCGAAATAGAAAGGAGACTTACAGTTGAAGGGAATGACAATGACTGTTAGATCTTCTTCTTGTTTTGGTCGTCACACTCTTACCTGGTTCGTGTCAAGTGTCGTGGTGTTGTGCTTTTGTCTAGTGCTGGTCTAGTAGCTTGGGCGATAGTTATTTTTGCCTCTAGGTAATTTATCTTGACAACTGTAGAAATTGTATTGCTGTGTCATGATCGCCTTCGCCAGAATGGAAAGCAAGGGAAAGAGAGAGTGAACGAGAGAGAGAGAGCTAGAGAGAAATTGAGAGATAAAGTGAGAGAGTAAGAAAGATAACGTGAGAGAGAGTGAGACAGTGAGAGAATGACCGAAAGAGAAGGATATAGAGAGTGCAGAGAAAGAGAGAGATGCGTAAGAGGAGGGAAAGAAAGCGTAAGGGAAAGAGAGTAAGAAAGAAGGACAGTGAGAAAGAGAGGGTAAGAGAAAGTAAGAGACAAAAAGAGAGCTGAGAGAGAGCTGAGAGAGAGCTGAGAGAGAGCTGAGAGAGAGCTGAGAGAGAGCTGAGAGAGAGCTGAGAGAGAGTTGAGAGAGAGCTGAGAGAGAGCTGAGAGAGAGCTGAGAGAGAGCTGAGAGAGAGCTGAGAGAGAGCTGAGAGAGAGCTGAGAGAGAGCTGAGAGAGAGAGACTAAGAAAATGCGTAAGAGATAAAGAGAGAGAGAGATTAAGAGATAGTAGGAGAGAGAGTAAGAGAGGCAGTGAGAGTGAGAATGGAAGAGAGATTATGATAGTAAAGGAGAGAAAGAGAAAGAGTTTAAAGGGAGAGAAAGAGAGAAAGAAAGAAAAGAAGTGACAGAGATAGAAAATAAAAAAATTTAAAAAATAAAAGACCGACACCAAACAAATTCTGGTCTCCATGGTAACTTGAATAAACTTTGCGTTACTATGACAACATATTTGACAATAATCTCCAAACCAGAAGGGATACACTTCTAGTTTAATTATAAAAATCCCGACGAAATGTTGATCCAAATGAAAATGTTGGTGAGTCTTGTCAAATATCTTAAGTGGAGTCCTCCAGGTTCAGTGACAGACTTTAACAAGGGTATTAAGTTGGAGATATTTGATATTTCAAAATGGCGTCTTAGAACACATTGATCATTGGGAGAAAGTCATTTTAATGGGATGAAGAAAATTGAAAGAGGAACAGACATGGCTTTATAAAAAAATCGTCTTCTTCTTCTTTTGTCGTCACACTGCTACCGGGTTGTTGCCCAGTGTCGTGGTTTTCTGTTTTTGTCTTGCGCTGTTCTGGTGACTTGGGTGATTGTTATTTTTGTTCTTTCACAGGATTCTGCTACGCCATCTAACCATCTTTTCCGTGGTCTTCCTCTTGCCTTCTGCCCTGATGTTCTGTTGTAGAAGACTCTGCATACTGTGGCTTATAGATGCATTCTTATTAAGTGGCCAAACCACTTCATTCTTTGTTTCTCAATGTAATTCAAGCAAGGTTCTGTACCAACTTTCTTTCTTATGCTGATGTTGGTGACTCTGTCTTTTCTGGTGTTGTTGGTAACTTTTCGCAGGCAACGCATTACACATGTAGTTATTTTTGTGACTGCGCTTTGCTCATTGTCCATGTTTGGCTCTGGTAACACAAGGTAGTTAAAAACAGTATGGAACGAAAATGGTAGAAAAACAAAGATCAGAATACTAAAAGCATGCAAATTCTCATTGGCAACATATGGGTAGGAAGCATGAACATTTAACAAGGCAGTGGAAAAACATATATATGTGCTCTTGATTATGTGTTACAGACGAGCCGTTTTTATATCAAGGACAGAGAAGAGAACAAATAAATCTATCCAGCAAGAACTCAATATCAAAGAAAACTGGCTGATGCTACAAATAAAAGATAGAAAATATAGATATTTTGGACATATAAAAAGACAAGAAGGGCTGGAGAAGACCATCATTGAAGAAGACATACCAGTAAATAGAAGAAGAGGAAGACCATGGAGAAGATGGATTCAGGATGTAACTGATGGTTTGAACATGACGGCTGCAGAGGCAGGACATCTGGGCATGAGAGAGAGAAATTCCGGAGGACTGTTGGGGTGGTAAAGTTCTGCTCATGACAAGCTATTTGATGATGATGATGAATCGTATAACAATTTTTTCTCTCCATAATTATTTATTTTAACCTCCAAAGGCATATATATTGCCTTGTATACTGCATTAATAAGTTGAATACATTTGAAAATAGATGTCTGCGAAAAATAATGAACTCAACTATTTCACGCATAGTGCCCATTTGTAGTGGGCAATTACTTTTCGTTCGTTTCATAGCTACACATACGTGTTTCTTGACATCTAACGCATTCAGTGTACTGCTTAAACGATTTTTAAAGTGATACATCCTCATATAAATAAGAACATTACATCCTCATATAAAATAAAAATACTATATCCACATATAAATAAGAATATTACATACACATATAAATAAGAATATTACATCCACATATAAATAAGAACATTACATCCACATATAAATAAGAACATTACATCCACATATAAATAAGAACATTACATCCACATATAAATAAGAATATTACATCCACATATAAATAAGAATATTACATCCACATATAAATAAGAATATTACATCCACATATAAATAAGAATATTACATCCACATATAAATAGGAATATTACATCCACATATAAATAGGAATATTACATCCACATATAAATAAGAATATTACATCCACATATAAATAAGAATATTACATCCACATATAAATAAGAATATTACATCCACATATAAATAAGAATATTACATCCACATATAAATAGGAATATTACATCCACATATAAATAAGAATATTACATCCATATATAAATAAGAATATTACATCCATATATAAATAAGAATAAGAACATTACATCCACATATAAATAGGAACATTACATCCACATATAAATAAGAACTCCAAATCCGTATATAAATGTAAACAAGAACATTACATCCACATATAGACATAGACAAGAGCCAAGATATGGATATCTCCATATAGACATAGACAAGAACACTATATCCTCATATAGACATAGACAAGAACACTAGATCCACATATAGACAAGAACACTAGATCCACATATAGACAAGAACACTAGATCTGAATATAGACATAGACAAGAACACTAGATCTGCATATAGACATAGACAAGAACACTAGATCTGCATATGGTAAAGAACACTACATCCACATATAGAAGTAAATAAGAACACTACATTCACTTTTAGACATAGACCAGAACACTAGGTCCACATATATACATAGACATAAATAACACATTTTCATTTCTTCAACCAATTGCAACAGTCGGTTATGAGCCCACAAAAAAGACAATCATTCACAAAAGTATTTTTTACTTTTTATTCACAAAATCAATTCTCTTTTCAATAAAATACAGGGAAGTTTTTTTACGTTCAAACTGTAAAAGCTGCATTCATTCGTTAATGTTAACGAGAGATCATTAGAGATGTTTCGGTATTTTCCCCCTCCTCGGCATAACAGGTTAATGGTGTTAGCCCTAGGGCAAAACATGCATATTTCCTTAATTGAAAACAAAATTTCAATATGGCTTTGAATTTCAGGTAATATTCTACAATTGTTATCAAGTTCTTAAATCTTGTGAGAAAGTTTGTAGATAAAAGATATTAGATCTATCGAAAACGTTTAGAGAGAACTAGGGCAGTAGGTCAGGCTAAAATTCCTGCTAAATCGACATTTTCTATGTCAAGGTTATTTATAAGCTTTTGGCGTTGGAGTGTTTCGCCATTTTACATAGTTTTACTGCAGTTTTCCACCATACTCCTGTTGTATCGTTTACTTGATAAAGGCCTTTTGATCGAAACGTTGCTGTTTATTATCATTGTTTTTGTATGTTGTAAAACTACAGTACTTTGTTATTACCTGTTTGGCGTTGGTAAGGGAGATATGTGAGCGTCTGTAGCTCAACCGGTAGTGAGCTCGATCACGAACCCAAGCGTACCTGGTTCAAACCCCACGGTGGGCAAGTTTGGAAGCAAATTCGTTTCCGTGGGATTTTACAAAAGGTAAAAATAGACCTCACCGTTCAGAAAGTAATGGCAAACTACTGAACGTATAAGTGGTGCCTAGAAAATCAGGGAATAAGATGGTATGATAGGGTCACAAATGAGGAACTTATGGAGAGAACAAGACAGATTCCAATGAACAAACAGGTTAAAAAAAGACGCTGGCGCTGGATAGGACACACTTTGCGAAAACCGGAGGGAATATAACAAGAAGGATCCTTGCCTGGAACCCGCAGGGACAGCGAAAGAAGGGAGGCCGAGAAATACATGGAGACGAGATTTGGAGGCGGAGATCAACAATATAAAGAAGAGCTGGAGGGAGCTTCAGGAGATAGCTAGAGATAGGAAGACTTGGCATGGTTGGTTGAGGGCCTATGCCCCAACCCAGGGTAAAAAGGCAAAGAGAGAGAGAGAGAGAAAATCAACGACTAATTTACTGTGGTTGATGGCTACGTCCTTTAGGATATGCCACGATTTTCGTTCAAGGAAGATATACTTTAGTTAATTTCTACTTCGGACGCTGTATATCAATGACTTGTTAAATCATTCTTTGTGATTTATATGTGATCTGATCCTAAGAGCGATTGTACGTTGTGCCAGTTATGCACCTACAAGTAGGTCAGCACATCATATTTCTGCGAAGCTTTTATTTACTAGGTACCTTTCCTAGGTCCCTATCACATTCGGCTCTTATGGCATGCCTTGTAGGTTGGAGTGTTACTATTCGGCGCTCCCCTTACGAGTCCTGGCAACACACGGGCGTAGTTGGTTTTGGGAGTCATTGTGGCTAAGTGGTCAAACCTTTGGGTTTGCGTACCTAAGGTCGTGAGTTTGAAATTGGACTGTGTCGTTATGTTCTTTGTGCATTTTTTCCGGAGACCCATGGGATTGTTGCCGGAGCTTCAGAGTTCGTACTTTGTGTAGTACTCTGAAGAACGTACCGAGTCATATGGGGAAACCGAGGACAATATGAAGTAACTGCTTCATATTTAGTCATAGAGGCTAGATTTAGTGATTATACTAACACAGAATAACCGTCCATGGCAAGCAATGATGACAAGCGTATCAGATGTGCTGCTGCACGTCTCTGATTTATGCGGAGGCGATTATATAGAGTGCAATTCTCGAACCCAATCCCCTACCACAGGTGAGGCATATATGATCAAGGTTGGGCATATGATTGTTGTGTGTTCTGTCTTTTCACGCAGCTCGCTTTCTCTGCGCCTCAACAGAATGACGATTCTCAGCTATGCGAGTTCCTTTTATGTTGTTATAGAATGTATATTCGGATACATACGCAGATGATCAACAGACAGTACGTCTCAAAGAGCAGTGCTACTCCGATACAGTGGATAAAAAACAAAAGGCCATCCACGCAAAATAGACCACAGAGTTAACAGAGACAATTTTTAAAATGATATTTATGAAGCGCACACCAAAGCTTATCTGGCAACGAGGAGAAGAGGAAGACCCCGGATAAGATGGATTCAGGAGGTAACTGATGGTTTGAAGATGACGGCTGCAGAGGACGTCAACATATCTCGAAGAGTGTGTTGACGGTTCCTGTAACACACATTCTATATTCGATCGAAACTGCACATTGGGCTCATGGACACATACATACATCGATGGCTCGGCTACAGATGCCACCTACAATGGAAGTGCAGGAGTTGTCCTCCGACTAAAAAATGGAGAAGAACAAACCTAAGCTCTGGCCACTGGCAAGTTCTCAACCAATTTCAGGGCTGAGGTAGAGGCCCCCAATGCTGCTGCAAAAATGGCACCACAACATGTGAACCAAATACATGGAAAAATAGTGCTTTTGACTGACGCATTGTCCGGTATCTCAGCACTGAAATCTGAAAGGAACACAGAACTAAGTGATCTCAGGTCAACCTTAGCCCAGTTGTCCCATGATTCTGAGAGGGTAGTAATCCAGTGGATACCCTCACACTGCAAGATCAAGGGAATGAAGATGCTGACAGACTGACTAAAGAGTGAGCAGGAATGCCCCTAGATGACAACCTGGTTAGCTATGAAGAAGCAAAAGCATCGCCAAATTGCACTACAAAGTAAAGTGGGATAAAGAACACCCAAAACCCAACAAGGACGATAGATATTACCAACTGTCCAGAAGGGACCAGACAGTCATACTTCGCCTCCGGACGGGACACAACAGAATGAGACACCACCTGTACACTAAATTCAAGATGGGCACCAACGACCTGTGCCCCTGTGGCTTGGCAAGTATGATAACAGAGCATATCCTGCAGAACTGCCCCCAGTATGCAGACCTGAGAAGAAAGAATTGGCCCACTTACACCACCGTCCAAGACAAACTGTATGAAGTGGCTGATAATCTGAGGCAGACGGCTGCCTTTATTAGAGAATCCGAAATTCCATTCTAGTGAGAACCAGAAGAGGACGACTATTCGGTCGTGCATATGTCGATTGATTTATACCACTGTGACATATCTGAACTATGAGAGATAAAACGATGTTCCGAAGGATTGTTGGAGTGCCAAAGTTCTGCTCAGGACACGCTTTCTTTCTTTCTTTCTCGAATCCTGTATGCCTCACAGCGTCAGGTCAGGAAGAGATTTCTAAAACGGGCCCTAGTATGCGCTTCGTAGATAGTCTCTTTCGTCGCCTCTGTTATCTCTGAGGTCCATCTTTTGCGTGGCCGGCCTTTTGCTTTGTACCCATTGTATCGGAGCAGCATTGCTCTTTGGGGTGCACTGTCTGATGGTAATCTGCTTACGTGACCGAACCATTTAATTTGTTGTTTCTTGATGAAGTCTAGTACTGATGTTGTACCCACTTTTTCCTGATGTCTTCATTTCTCAACCGGTCTCTTCTTGTTACACCCAGCATTCTGCGTAGACACTTCATCTCTGTTGTGACTAGTTTTCTTCTATCGTTTGTTGTCAGCGTCCAGGTTTGGCACTGGTAACATAGTGTGGGGATGATAATGATGATGATACAAAAGCCGGTTCTAGAAATCTCTTCTTTGAGGCAAAACTGTACTAGAGAAAAAGAGAAAGAAACTATGAAGGTAAACTATACATGCATTTTTTGCACGCACTTTAACGAATGTTGACATTTTGGGGGTCGTGAACCAGGAAGTCGTATATTTTACACAAAGCGCTGCTGGATTTATGGACACCGATAAAGTATACCCGCCCAGAGCGTTTTATGCTTGCTGTCAGGCTTGGCTATCTTTGATCATTAATCAGTTGCTTGTGGCGCAGGATATTCTGATGACTGTTGTTGACATGTGATCATTAATTAAGTTATTTGTTTTGTAGGGTATCCCGATTGATTGGTATTGACCTGTCCTGCCTTTGACTGGAATTGTCATTAATTAATCACTTTTGATATTTTTCCCCCTCCCACCATTGTTTGAGATTTTCTTTTCCTCTTCAAACGCTCCATATCGACCACTTGTTAACCCTCTGTGTGATTTGTATGTGATCTGAGCCTAAGAGTGGTTGTACGTTGTGTCAGGTATGCGTCTACAAGTAGGCCAGCACATCCGATTTCTGCGATGCTTTTTATTTACTCGGTAGCTTCCCAATGTCATGCATAATTCCTGCTACGACAAATTGTAGGTCGCAGTGGTACTATTCTTTGCTTCGCTTGCGAGTCCCAGCACCACACGGGGGGTTTGAGATATTATGAACAGTTCACTATTTGTCATCATAATTTTTCATATTCACTTCATCCTGTAGAAACTAGCCCCCAGGTGGCAGCTGATGAACCAGACAGTTAGCTTTAGTGTGTAGTTTGTAGATATATAAATACTTTATTATTTGATCAATCTGCATCTGTCCACTATAAGCAGTATGGCAACACTAAACGAGACCTGACGTAGTAAAACTAATCGACGTAGTTGTGTAGTGACGGCGTAGTAACGTTAATAAACAAGAGAAGAGACCAACATAAGCCTTGGAGAGGAGAGGATATGTTTTTGTTGTGTCCGAATACTATAAATAAATGAAATATAAAAGAAACTGAACTATGGTGATCCTTTATATTGTGACTGTCGTCTATTGTTCGTTATGTTAGAATTAGAATGCTACCAGAGTACAAACAGTATGAACAAGAAAGGAAATATATCGAAATGAGAAATTAAATCGTGAGCAGGACCAAAATGACTTCAACCAGCAGAGAATAACATGAATGACGTCGTTTAAACATCACAAATATCATCTTGCTCCATCAGTAATTAAGAAGGAAATTAGCAGCACTTAATGAATCGTCCGTAATCACTATCAACAACTGGAACCACAATAAATCAGCAATGGACATCTAATCTATCAATCATCTATAGTCAAGGATATAAGATATATATATAGAACATAAAGGAGACGTCAAACCTAAAATGATAACACTTCTAGAGAGAAAACAAGGAAGAGAACACCGAATTACAGGAATTCAAGCATCTATAAATTGATACAATAATGGAAATCATCAATATATACAATGAACTATCAATAATACTCACAATAAAGGACCCTCAGAAACTACAGAGGCAAATATTTAACCAACCCCCGGTAGGGCACCACTACAACAATCCTCGTTCATGTTCAGGATTATGAACAGTTCACTATTTGTCATCATAATTTTTCTTATTCACTTCATCCTCGTTCAAGTTCAGGATTATGAACAGTTCACTATTTGTCATCTTAATTTTTCATATTCATTTCATCCTCGTTCAAGTTCAGGTCCTTTGTTCTTATTTTTCGTCTGCCTCCCACCAAGACTTAATTCTCGAAGTTCGTTACCATTCTGCATATTGTTATGTGAAAAACGTACATATTATGATGAATTTTAAATATGTATATATACCAGTGGCGACTCGTACTCATTTTTGTTGGTAGGGCAGACACAAATTTTCGGAAAAATCATGGTTTGGGTTTGGTTATATTTTAATTTATAATGTAATAAGTACACGTTACACTTTATTTATGGTGGGGCCAGGCCCCAATGGCTCTTATTGACGAGCAGCCACTGATATATACATATTGTAGTTGATGCAAGACCACGAGCGCCGTAGTCTTATATTACGGAGGGGACTTCACGGTGACTCTTTGAAAATATTGAAAGCATAGAGAAGATGGAAGAATTATTTCTCCTAATAGACAGGCTTGGGTCTCCAACAGGTTTCATCACAGAGGAGACAATTTGGATCTATGCTTCTTTAGTCAGACAAATATGTTACCAGACCGTCCCACGGGAAGTTGAAGCAATGACGTGGTTGGTGTTTTTATTAACACTGACACGCGAGCGACTCTGCGTCACATTTTCTCTCCTAATGATCTGAACAAAACGTCTCTCCCTAGTCCCTGGAGATTTGGTTTCCTCACAGTAATGTAACTTATATACAGGCAGTGTATTAAATATTAAATTGTGCTACTATTTTCTAGAAGTTATTAAACTGATCCATTACCAGTCCTACATCATTGATGTAATCGCAGCTTCCATCAACATATTTCAAAGCGTTTCAATGGCGTAGTGGTTAAGTCATTTGCCTGTCGTACTGAAAGTTGTGGATTCGAATCTGGACCAAGACACATATGCAATTTTTCATGAGATCTCCGATAGTTGTTGGTAATATATGTGGCTGCACCAGTTGATTAAGATTTTTATGAAGCTTTTTGGTGTTGTACACATTTATTTCCTGGTGTCTTGATTCCTTCTTCTTCTTCTTCTTTGAACGTTCCATATCGACTACTTGTTAACCACTCTGTGTGATTTGTATGTGATCTGAGCCTAAGAGCGATTGTACATTGTGCCAGTTATGCGTCTAGAACTGAGCCAATGCATAAGATTTCTGCGATGGTTTTTTATTTACTGGGTCGCTTCCCTGTGTCTTGCATCAGTCACTGCTACAACATGCCTTGTAGGTCGCAGTGGTACTATTCTTTGCTTCCATTTTGTACCCCGGCACAACACAGGCGGTCTTGATTCAGAAATTCTGCGAAGACAATTATCTTTGTCGTAACTAGTTTTTTTTCGGTCGTTTGATGTCAACCTCCAGGTCTAGCAATATGTATATCAACAAGACACGCGAAATGTGGTGCATGTGAAACGTTACCAACAGCACCAGAAAAGACAGCCACCAACATCAGTATAAGAAAGAAAGTTAGTACAGAGCCTTGCTTGAATTAAAATGAGAAACAAAGAATGAAGTGGTTTGTTCACTTAAATAATGCACCCACACTCCACAGTATATAGAGTTTTCTACACCAGAACATTAGGAGAGAAGGCGAGAGGAAGACCACGAAAACGATTGTTAGATTGCATAGCAGAATCCAATCAAAGAGCAAAAATAACAATCACCCAAGCTACCAGAACAGCGCAAGACAGAAACAGAAAACCCCGACACTGTGCAACAACCCGGTAGTAGTGTGACGACAAAAGAACAACAACAAGACAGAGAGACATTTGTACAGACTAATTACTGTAAGATTTTACAGACAGACAAACTTCACTTTTAGTACTACATCTGGAGTTATACTGTAGCATGGTACCACATCTGGAGTTATACTGTAGCATGGTACCACATCTGGAGTTATATTGTAGCATGGTACCACATCTGGAGTTATACTGTAGCATGGTACCACATCTGGAGTTATACTGTAGCATGGTACCACATCTGGAGTTATAATGTAGCATGTTACCACATCTGGAATTATACTGTAGCATGGTATCAGATGTGATAGGTCATAGGGAGACCGTCAGATGTGACTCACGTCAATGTCAAAAATAATTTAAAACGGTCGGAAGAGAACTGAGATGGACACCAGAGGGTAAACGAAAACGTGGAAGACCCAAAACAACATGAAGGGAAACCGTGAGAACAAACCAACATGAAGGGAAACAGTGAGAACAAAACAACATGAAGGGAAACAGTGAGAACGAAAAGAAATTAATAACAGCTGGTAAACAAACCAGAAGAAGGCAAAAATAGAGAAGAATGATGTGTGTTTATTGCGCCTTAGCTGCAGGGCCTCACAGACTAGAGAGAGAGAGAGAGAGAGAGAGAGAGAGAGAGAGAGAGAGAGAGAGAGAGAGAGAGAAATGAAAGAGCATAGCGTTATAAGTCAAAGTATTACTGTACTTTATCAATTTTTTAATATTTTTTTCGATCCAGAAGCACTTGAGCTGAAAGCTCTTCTGCTCGGTGTCATGGACATCGTAACCCTTCGGCTCGGTGCCACGAACACCGTGAATCTGGGAACCTGTAGCTTTTCTGCCAGTCCGCGGAGTTGAACCCGCACTCACAGAGAACTTGTCACCCGTAGTCCAACGCGCTACGAACATGCTGGGCACACGGGCGTACTTTATCAATACAACACGTCTATTGTGGGACCTCTATGGCTAAGTGAAGAGCCTCTGCCTTGGGATCAGAAGGTCGTGGATTCGAAACCGGACACGCCCGTATGTTGCCAGGGCTGGGAAGGAAGCAAAGAATAGTAACACTGCGACCTACAAGGCATGTCGTAAGAGGCGACTGATACTAGCGAAGCTACCTAGTGTAAAATGTGTCGCAGAAATTGGATGTGCTGGCCTACTTGTATTCGCAAAACTGACACAACGTACAATCGTTCTTAGGCTCAGATCACATACAGATCACAAAGAGTGGTTAACAAGTGGTCGATATGGAGCGTTCAAAGAAGGAGAAGAAGATGAAGAATCCGGACAATCATTCCGGGCTGAAGCTTCTGAAGCTACGGAGGTTGTGCTTTGTCCAATACACTCAGCAGGTGGCGTACTATTTCTGCCAGAAGGGGCCGAGCTATATGAGGTTAAACACAGTGCAATGAAGTCAATCCTTCGGCATAACCTCTCCCCCCGACCACATTTTTTAAAACGTCACGTCAACAATCGCAATCTATTCCGGAACAACCACATACTCAATCTGTCCGGAACAACGACATACTCAATCTGTCCGGAACAACGACATACTCAATCTGTCCGGAACAACCACATACTCAATCTGTCCGGAACAACCACATACTCAATCTGTCCGGAACAACCACATACTCAATCTGTCCGGAACAACGACATACTCAATATGTCCGGAACAACCACATACTCAATCTGTCCGGAACAACCACAATTAGAGAATGACCATCCCACAACAGTTCCGTTCAATGTTATTGTTCTCGCGGCGTAAAGTTCCGGGTTTAAGACGGTACTATTATCCCCTGAGAGCTAGGTCAACCTGGGTATATTCAACATCATTTAAATGATAAACCAACTGGTTTCATCAGTCAGGGATGGACCCTGTTCACCACCTTCCTATCTTCTTGATTGCTTCCGTCACTACAGTACCAACCAAACACAGTTGACCTTATATGAAGTTATTTTTTCACAGATATCCAGGGGCGGATACGTCCGGATGGGAGCATTTTCCCCGTCTATGTGAAGAAGTGTGGGCTGTAGTTGATCTTAAGTCGCGACGAGCAGTTACTGTGACAATAAATTTGCAAATATTAGTCTATTTTTTTTTTAAATAAAGGAACCCCTTTTATACCACATGATCGCCCGCCTGCCCAGCGTGTTCATATTGCGTTGTACTACGGGTGACTATCCCTCTGTGTGTGCGGGTTCAATTCCGCGAGATGGCAGAAAAGCCACAGATTCCCCAGATTTACGGTGTTCGTGACACCGAACCGAAGGGTTACGATGTCCATGGCACCGAGCCGAAGAGCTGAAAAGCAGTGCTTCTGGATCGGAAAAAAAAAAAATACCACATGATATATAAAGTAATCCGGTGTTAGACCCGTAATTTTCATTGACCGTCGGCACACGATGGATGATGTGGTCAACGTCACACCGGCCGCTTTAATTCCCAGTTCTTTTCCTGGTACACAATTGAGGCTGGGTAGACATGATAGCCATTACGGATGGACAATAAATTCTACGCCCACTGTGGAATTGAACCCGCACCACAATCATAAGAAGCGTGGTCACTAAGAACTACGCTACTGCGTCTCACATTTATAAGTATTACTCATATAAATTTAGTACTTTACAAAGAACAAGTAAAGGAGCTGTAGTAGCCAGCCCCCCTTCCCAGGTGGCAGCTGAGGAACCAGACAGTTAGCTTTAGTGTGTAGCTTGTATATATTTAGATATTTTATTACCAGACTTAGTGTTTGCACTCTCTAAGCAGAATGACAACACTAAAACGAGACATTGACGTAGGGAAACTAATCGACTTAGTTGTGTAGTGACGAGTTAGTAACGTTAGAAAACCAAGAGAAAAAGATAAACAGAAAAGATGTACGGACGTGTTTGATGTCTTGTCCACCTATCTAACATCAAATAAATGTACAAGAAATTAACCCATCATAGCTGTTGTTTAGTATATTATAATTGTGTGAAAGAAACGTTGTACAGGAATACACTATCGTCCAATGGAACATCTTCAGGACTAAATGAAACCATGAAATCAACCACAAATCGGAAAGTATAACAAATGATCCAGGTGGAAGGTCATGATTAAATAATCAAGTGGACCACAGAGACATATAATCAATTAGGAAATTGGAAACTACGGCGAATTAACATCCAAATTGGGAACTACATCTAAACTAAACTACAACAATAGCCAATGCCACTCGGACCAAAAGCCCTGACTACCCTAAAAGAACAACAGCATCAAAGATCACAACTACAAACAATTTAAGTACCGAAAACCCTAAACTAATACCCCGTATCAAAACCCGGTACTACAACAAAACCCTCGATCGATGAAATGAAGTCGTCGTTCTAGTGATTCTAGTCGTTCTTGAGACGTGACAAGCAATTAATCTCAAAGTATATATCCAAGCATTACTCAGTTTTGAACATCTCGGTTCACAGATGGAAAATGGATGAAGGAAATTAAAAGAAGTACGAATATGGTCTTACAGAAATTAAGCAAATAAAAACAGTATGGAATGAAACTGATAGAAAAAAAGATCAGAATACTAAGAACATGCATATTTCCAGTGGCAACGTATGGGTATGAAGTATGGACATTTAACAAGGCAGTGGAAAAACATATATGGGCCTTTGAATATAAGTGTTACAGAAGAGTTCTTCGTATATCATGGGCAGAGAAGAGAATAAATAGTTATATCAGAAAGAATGTAAAATCATAGAAACCTGACTAATGTTACAAATAAGAAAGAGAAAATGGAAGTATTTGGAACAAATAAAGAGACACGACGGGTTAGAGAAGACAATAAATGGAAGGAAGCATTACTGCAAAGAGGAGAAAAGGAAGACCAAGATGAATTCAGGATGTAGCTGATGACTTGAGAAGGACGGCTGCAGTTGGCCGGATATCCGGTCTATGAGAGAAAGAAGTTCCGAAAGACGATTATGGTGGCAATGTTCCTCTCAGGACAAGCGATTTGATAATAAATCATAAAAAAATTCAAATTTTACAAAGAAAGGTAAAGAAACCAGTTTTCTTATGATGAGATATATTGTAAAATACGGTGTTAGCCCAGGATCGACAACCACTGGCACGCGATGTGAGTATCAAGAAGAGACCGGTTCAAAAATGAAGTCAACCAGGAATAAAGTGGGTACAACAACAGTACTGAACTTCATCAAGAAGCAACAGATTACATGGTCTATTGTCTATTGGTCTATTTCCCCAGGTGGATGATGGAATTGGTTGTCCACTCTTGTCGTTAAGCGTAGGGGTGGGAGTTTTAGTATGCGTTCCAGTAACAGATGAGTCACCCTTGTGGAGTTTTATCCGTGATTATTTAATGTGGTCTTGATATTGTCTATCCATCTTTTTCGTGGTCTTCCCTTCGTTTTATAACCTTCTTTTTGTATACTGTTTTTGGTGGTTTGTTGTATTTCATTCTAATTAAATGTCAAAACCATTGCATTTGTTGTCTTTCAATGTATTTGGTGCATGAAGTTATGACCACACTACTTCTGATGTCCTCGTTTCGTAGTCTATATTTCCTGGTGACCACCACCACCACCTTCCTCAAGTATTATCAAGTACTATTACACTGTATATTATCAAGTACTATTACACTGTATATTATCAAGTACTATTACACTGTATATTATCAAGTACTATTACACTGTATATTATCAAGCACTATTACACTGTATATTATCAAGTACTATTACACTGTATATTATCAAGTACTATTACACTGTATATTATCAAGCACTATTACACTGTATATTATCAAGTACTATTACACTGTATATTATCAAGTACTATTACACTGTATATTATCAAGTACTATTACACTGTATATTATCAAGTACTATTACACTGTATATTATCAAGTACTATTACACTGTATATTATCAAGTACTATTACACTGTATATTATCAAGTACTATTACACTGTATATTATCAAGTACTATTACACTGTATATTATCAAGTACTATTACACTGTATATTATCAAGTACTATTACACTGTATATTATCAAGTACTATTACACTGTATATTATCAAGTACTATTACACTGTATATTATCAAGTACTATTACACTGTATATTATCAAGTACTATTACACTGTATATTATCAAGTACTATTACACTGTATATTATCAAGTACTATTACACTGTATATTATCAAGTAATATTACACTGTATATTATCAAGTACTATTACACTGTATATTATCAAGTACTATTACACTGTATATTATCAAGTACTATTACACTGTATATTATCAAGTACTATTACACTGTATATTATCAAGTACTATTACACTGTATATTATCAAGTACTATTACACTGTTCGGTCACATAAGCAGATTACCAACAGACAGTGTGCCTCAAAGAGCAATGTTACTCCAACATAGACACACGAGTGGTTACCGGGGCCCAGATTTGGGGAGTAAAGAATATAACAACTGTTACCTGCCACGCATGTCGTAAGAGGGACTAAGGAGGTTTGGTTGAAATCGGATGCATATGTCCGAAACGTGTAGAAGTCTATGCGTTTGGCGCCTACCAAACCAATGTGCAACGTATACACGTTCTTGGCAAAGATCAAACATATCACAAAGAGTGATTAAAATTGGTCGTACAGAACGAACGCAAATGAGAAGAAGACTCCGATATAGTGGATACAAAGCAAAAGACTGTCCACGTAAAAGATAGACATCAGAGATAACAGAGGCGACGATAAACACTATTTATAAAGTCCACACAATAATCATGCTCTAGAAATCTCATCTTATCTTGACGCTGTGAGGCAAAACACACAAAAACCCATTCTTGAAATCTCTTCTTATCCTGACGCTGTGAAACAAAACAGGATAAGAAAAACGTAAGAAGACACACTGAATGTTAAACAAGCAAAGAAAAACACAACTAAACATACTTAACAACACAAGTACAACACAATCAGAACGCCGTTGTACCACTAATTACACAATCTACACAAAAACCTCACAAGTACCATCGCATTATCTCACCACACTAAACAATCCAACACCAGCAATAAGGATGAAAAGTGGTAATACACACGTTAAATGTATTTAGCGACGTCAGAAATTACTCCATGACACCACCAATACCACTTCACCATATTGCTCTTGACATCCTGCTAACAAATTATCTTTACAAAAATACACAGAGCCGATGCTCTATAGCTCGAGTTGACATCATCTGTGTGTGTAATAGAACAGACTAGTGGATTCATTATACTTCAAGTAGCTGGTGTAACAGTGCAAGTAATGCTTCATTAATTTTGGTAATGAGAAGTTAATGAGGAGAAATATTCCACAGAAGATAAGAGTGACGTTGCGGGAGTTTTAGTTATGATTAGGAGGGCTACAATACCCGTTCATGTGTAGCTTATCAGAGGGTTTGACATTTTGGCTTTCATATATAGACAATGAGAAAGTCGGTGGATAGACAGAAAGACGTATAGACAGAAAGATAGACGGACATACAGGCAGAGAGGCGAACAGATAGACCGATAGACATGCAGTGGTGGCTCGTGATCGTTTTTGTTGGTGGAGCCAGACACACATTTTCGAGTAAATCATGAGTTTGTGTTAGGTTTTATTTAATTTATTAAATAATAAATACATGTTACACATTATTTTTGGTGGGGCCTGTCCCTCTGGTCCTTAATGACGAGCCGCCACTGTATATATGTATATATGTATATAGACAGATAGACAGTCATATAGACAGATAGACAGACAGATAGATAGGGCACACCCCGTCCTGAGAGTGTTGTACAGAGAACGAGCTCCGCAGCTCCGGCAACAATTCTAGGGATCTCAGGAAAACAATTGCAAATGTGACTCGGTCCGAATTTGAACTTATAACCTACAGAACGACAGGCAAACAACTTCGCCACAGAGACCCCGTGAAAGGAATCAAAAAGACGATGAAGAAGATGAAGAAGAAATATGGCTAAACCATTCAACAGTTTCTTTAATTAATAGCCATAAAATATCATTGATATCCTCTTGAAAAGCGTCAATAAATGTTTGGACAAATAATACAAAATGGAACAAGGAAATCAAAAATAAATATATTTCTAGAGTGTACAGAGAAAAAGTGGCAAAACACGTAATCACAAAGTACTGTAGTTTTACAAATTACAAAAACAATGAGAAAATACAGCAACGTTTCGACCAACAAGGCCTTTATCAAGCAAACGAACAACAGGAGTAACGACAACAAGAGAAAAAGTGTACAGATCACCATAATACTCATACTTTACAAAATATTTCACAGTTTTCACTCTGAAAGAAAGACTTATGTTTATTGATTGATTGATAGGACCATCATCATTGCACTTCGGTGAGTAACCATGTGTGCTTCGATCTCTTTATTACACAGAAATATCTCAGCGGCCTGCATGAACTTCGTAGCACCGGCGAGGGTCCTAGGTGTAAATTAGAAGACGGTGAAGATATTTTTGTAGGGATTACATTTGTAAAACTTTTTTTTCAAATGAATTTTGCCTGCGCAGCGACTTTCCTTCCTGCATTTTATGATTTTGAACAGCCAATCGTTCTTTTTACGTGCTCAAATTGTCGAAGGGACCTACGTTTTATGAGAGCCGCTGTAGCGTAGTTGTTAGTGAACTCGCTTCGCAAGACTGGTGGTCTGGGTTCAGCTCCTGCAATGTGAGTGGAATTTTTCCCGACCACGACGGCTCTCAGGTCGACCCAGCCTCAACTGGGTACCAGACATGCTCTGGGAAAATAAAGGAGGCCGGCGTGATGCTGACCACATCACCCATTGTGTGCCGACTGTCAATGAAAAATACAGGCCTAACACTGTATTGACCTATATACCACGAGGTATGAAAGGGTTCCTTTACTTACTTACTACGTTTTATCGTCCGTCTCCGATAAGACTAGGAACTCGATCTCACCAACACTGAGATCAGAGATCTCTGGAAAAATATCCTGATGGCTTTACGCGGGAACAAACCAGAATACTTTTGGAACGTTAGGGGAGCACTAAACGTCTCCGCCACTGAGACCACATAATAAAAATGATAGTAACACATACTTGAAATTGTAACTCTTGAAGCAAAGACTTTTGTACAAAAAAAATAAGTTAAAAAATTCATTTCATGTCACTAATAATTGGCTTGTTAGTTGCAAATAGAAGTATTAAGAAAAGCTGACCAAATTTTACGCGGTTCGTATCTTTTTGGAACACTTGAGACATCCTCGGGAGGAGCTAGTGTTGAATAGTGCTTCATTTTAAGTGTTATTAACTAACCAAAAAATATAACTCTTGTATTTCGTTTCGTTTGTTGCTGTTTAAGAAAATATGATAGTTGCTGGTGAGGCTTGATAGTTTGTTGGTGAAGCTTGATAGTTGTTGGTGAAGCTTGATAGTTGTTGGTGAAGCTTGATAGTTGCTGGTGAAGCTTGATAGTTGTTGGTGAAGCTTGATAGTTGTTGGTGAAGCTTGATAGTTGTTGGTGAAGCTTGATAGTTGTTGGTGAAGCTTGATAGTTGTTGGTGAAGCGTGATAGTTGTTGGTGAAGCTTGATAGTTGCTGGTGAAGCTTGATAGTTGTTGGTGAAGCTTGATAGTTGTTGGTGAAGCTTGATAGTTGTTGGTGAAGCTTGATAGTTGTTGGTAGCTTGATAGTTGTTGGTGAGCTTGATAGTTGTGGTGCTGAAGTCTTGAAGCGATAGTTGCTGGTGAAGCTTGATAGTTGCTGGTGAAGCTTGATAGTTGCTGGTGAAGCTTGATAGTTGTTGGTGAAGCTTGATAGTTGCTGGTGAAGCTTGATAGTTGTTGGTGAAGCTTGATAGTTGTTGGTGAAGCTTGATAGTTGTTGGTGAAGCTTGATAGTTGTTGGTGAAGCTTGATAGTTGCTGGTGAAGCTTGATAGTTGCTGGTGAAGCTTGATAGTTGCTGGTGAAGCTTGATAGTTGCTGGTGAAGCTTGATAGTTGTTGGTGAAGCTTGATAGTTGTTGGTGAAGCTTGATAGTTGTTGGTGAAGCTTGATAGTTGTTGGTGAAGCTTGATAGTTGTTGGTGAAGCTTGATAGTTGTTGGGAGTTGATATGTTGGTGGCTTGATAGTTGTTGGTGAAGCTTGATAGTTGTTGAGTTAAATGACTTAGTTCACGATGAAATCATTTACACAGATGAGTTAGAAATGGAGACATCAGAACAAGAAGTAGGTGGAGAACGAAGCACTTTTGGACTAATTGGTTCGATGTGCAGTGATGATGATTTGTCAATTAAATTCAACTAAACAAAGAACTGGTGTTGTTAGTTGCCACACGCTGCAAGACATACTGAGGAGGAGATCGGAGCACTTTTGGACTAATTGGTTCTATGTGCAGTGATGATGATCCGACGACTAAACTAAACAAAGAGCTGGTGTTGTTAGTTGCCACACGCTGCGAGACATACTGAGGAGGAGATCGGAGCACTTTTGGACTAATTGGTTCGATGTGCAGTGATGATGATCCGACGACTAAACTAAACAAAGAACTGGTGTTGTTAGTTGCCACACGCTGCGAGACATACTGAGGAGGAGATCGGAGCACTTTTGGACTAATTGGTTCGATGTGCAGTGATGATGATCCGACGACTAAACTAAACAAAGAGCTGGTGTTGTTAGTTGCCACACGCTGCAAGACATACTGAGGAGGAGATCGGAGCACTTTTGGACTAATTGGTTCTATGTGCAGTGATGATGATCCGACGACTAAACTAAACAAAGAACTGGTGTTGTTAGTTGCCACACGCTGCGAGACATACTGAGGAGGAGATCGGAGCACTTTTGGACTAATTGGTTCTATGTGCAGTGATGATGATCCGACGACTAAACTAAACAAAGAACTGGTGTTGTTAGTTGCCACACGCTGCAAGACATACTGAGGAGGAGATCGGAGCACTTTTGGACTAATTGGTTCTATGTGCAGTGATGAAGATCCCACGACTAAACTAAACATAGAGATGGTGTCGTTAGTTGCCACACACTGAGAGACATACTCAGGAGGAGATCAGATCCCTTGTGGACTAAATTATTCCATGTGCAGTGATAATGATCTGATGACTAAATTAAAAACTCAAACTAAAAGATAAGAACATAGTAAATATCTGACACAGAATTGATCTATCTTCATGTATCATCTCTGAAATCTTATAGACATTTCATTGCTCTGTGAACATTGCTCTGTGTGAACATTGCTCTATGTGAACATTGCTCTGTGTGAACATTGCTATGTGTGAACTTTGAAATGTTTTCAAATGCAAAAAGAAAACAAATAGACTAGGTTGGATTCAGAAAATGTCACAACTATTAGTTCTAGACTTGAGAGAAACAAACTCGATAATTTTATTATCATTTTAACTGTCACCTTTGACATAAACATCAAACAAGTTGGTAGACTATCATTTCTATCATGTCTTGTTATCGCCTTAGGTAATAAAATAATTGCAGGAATTGTGACTTTCTTGTAAGAGCTAAATTGTTATAGACATTCAAGATGGGATCAAACACGACTTTCGACCTTTTGGTATCTCTCTCTAGCTTGTGACGCCCCTGGAACTTATGACAACAACAAATATGCATCATTCTTCTCTGTTCTTGATCCTCCTCTGTATTGTGTTCCAGCTATAAGTCCTTTCTTTCAGTTCTGGTTCTAGTAGTCTCAAAGTCAGTTTAGGCCTTCCACGTTTTCCTTTACCCTCTAGTGTCCATCTCAGTGCAGTTTTCATGACAAAGTATTCATGCGTTTCACATGTCCGATCCATCTCCAGCATCTCAGAGTTATTATTATTGTGTTGTTATATACGAAGGGGAAAAGAGAATGACCACGGAGAAGATGGATTTAGAATGTAACTGATGGTTTGTGCACGACCGCTGCAGAGGCAGGTCATATGGTCTATGAGGGGAGAGACGTTCCGAAGAACTTCTAAGAAAGTTCTGCTCAGGACAAGCTATTTGATGATGATGATGATGATGATACTAATGGTATTGCGTGTATTAGTATTACATTAAATTTACTTTCGAGGGCACTATATGGACTAAGCGACAGCGCTCTTTCTATGATTACATCATCGCTCTCCATACTTGACCACGCCATCCTTCTTACTACTAGGCTACCTCATCTCTTCACCTTCTTCATCTCCACTCTTCGTCCCTAAGGGAAGCATAGGTCAGCAACCAAAACCTTCCAAGCACTCCTATCCAGGGCTTTCTTTTCCAGGTCTCTTCACTCTCTCCCTATTTTCTTGCATTCTGTCTACAACTCCCGTCTCCAGATGTTCTATTGTCTTCCTTTACTTCTATTACCTCAGGGGTTCTATCGTCTGATGATGCTGTCAGGTGGTCCCTTCATTGTACATCCTGTTAAGGTGGGATATCCATCTCCATCATCTGCCCCTTATCTCTTGTTCTACTTTCCGTTCTCCCGCTCTATCCCAAAATGTCCCTGTTTGTGGTGCTGTCATTCCATCGCACATGTTACCTCAGCTCTTCAACGATTTAATTACAACCATGTTCTATCTGAATACATCCTATATTTAATTGACTATGTTAACCTTTCGATTCCATTAGTTAGCCAACAACAGCTCATATAAAAAAGCAGGTCGTCGCGTGCATGGATAGCATGTCGTTATCTCGTTCTCCAAGTCCTTGTTTCACATAACATCGGTCTGTTTATTTCTCTTGTTTGTTTCTCTTGTGTGTTTCTCGTGCGGGTGAGGAAGTGGGGGAGGGGCGTGAATAGGGAGGGGGGAGGGAAAATCTCTTATTTCATAGAAATTCTCAGCGATACGCATTCATTGTTTTTTGTCGGGGTACGATGAAAGCAGTGGATGTTTGAAAATACATTGAAAATACATTGAAAATACATTGAAAATACATTGAAAATACATTGAAAATACATTGAAAATACATTGAAAATACGACAGACAATCATTGGTTGGTAAGTTAATGGAAATGTGTACTCTCATTTGTTCTTCTACTCTCAACAAAGTTATTGATTGATTGATTGATTGATTGATTGAGTGTTGATTGATTGATTGAGTGATTGATTGATTTAGTGAGTGATTGGGTGATTGATTAATTGATTGATATTCTTCTTCTTCAAACGCTGCATATCGACCACTTGTTAATCACTCTTTGTGATTTAGTATGTGATCTGAGCCTAAAAGCGATTGTACGTTGTGCCAATTAGGATCCTACAAGTAGGCAAGCACATCCGATTTCTGCGATGCTTTTTATTTACTAGGGTAGCTTCCCTAGAACCCTGCCTCATTCGCCTCTTACGACATGCTTTGTAGGTCACAGTACCACTATTCTTTGCTTCCTCTACGAGATCCGACAACAAACGGGCGGATTGATTGATCTCTCTCTCTCTCGCGAACGTTCTTCACGGCCAATTTCATCATTCTTTTTGTGATGTATAATTGGTCCACTGTCAAGAACGGAGTAATCTACGTCGGGTCGATTGTGCGCCCATGGTGACTAGGCCCGCCCGTCCGATTTCAGCCAGCTTTTGATTTACTAGGGTGAACTTTCCCTAGGGTACGATCCTTTCTGCCAACTAAGTCGGCCCGGATCTACGCCTTTTCGATCAGCTTTGCCGTATGGATTGATTGATATGATCATCATTATTGCCCACCAGTGAATAAACAAGTGTGCTTCGGTTTCTGTATTTACATGCGAGCCTATATATTGACTCAGTATGTCGAATGAGTTAAATAAATCATTATTATTGTTGTTCTGTGCATGTTGTACAGGCTGTTGTCTGTTAGACAAGAAATTGACAATAAATAATAATAATACATTTTTTCATTACATATCCACGATCAATAATAATATATTGTGTACAGAAATTCAACAGTGAAGATAGTGCACTCAAGCGGAACATCTTTGATATCCTCCAGATTTTATTGATAACATACGAGAAAAGATAACGTGTAATGATAATACGTGTTCTCTCTTTCAACCGACGTGTAGACAAGCATATTGTCTTTCAGTAATAGAACAAATAATTTCTCAATCTTTATGTTTAGTTTAATTTAATTTGCTGTTTGTTCAAGTTGTAATAGAAGCAGTGGCGGCTCGTGATCATTTTTCTTGGTGGGGTCAGACAGAAATTTTCGGAAAAATCATGGTTTCAGTTAGGATATATTTTAATGTATAAAATAATAAATACACGTTACACTTTATTTTTTTTTTTTTGGGGCACGGAAGCTACCATAGTATATAAAAACGGCGCAGAAATAGGATATTCTGGCCAACTTGTAGGCGCATAACTGACGCAATGTACAATAGCTCTTAGGCTCGGATAACATACAAGTAGTACAGAGTGGTTAACAAGTGGTCGATATAGAACGTTCGAAGAAGAAGAAGAAGAAGAAGGTAACCAGGAAGGACACAACAAAATATAAAGTAGATATCTAAGACAAATTTGAAGAAATAAAACCCAGACTTTTCCCAGCATATTCTTTAAAAAAATCGTTTTGTCTGCCACAGAGAATATATTTATTATTGCTCAACATTACAAGACAGCAGTATAATTTCCGTTGAATTCTGCGACCAATCCTTTATTCTGATTCTCATCTTGAGCGACTGGAGAAACATAAATGGAACAAAATTGGCTATTGACATCAGACAGTGAATATCTTGGTTTGAATTTGGCGAAAAGGTTTCTTCCCGATGTAAAAAAATTTGAGCACTTTTTCGCTTCCTTAGTCCATTATCAGAAATTGTGTTTGAGATTTGACAAGTATTTTCTCTGGGTAGTTGTCGCACTGGGAGATGGAACACATGGAAAATGGTGGTGGGTGTAACAAGACATTAAGAGCATTCTAGAATTTGATGAAGTTTTCCAATGTTTAAGATAGATAGAACACTGCGAGGAATCTGGTCTGCTATTGATAGAGAAATATTGAAAGGGAAAGTAAAAGAAAGAGAGCGATAGAGATTATAACTGAGAGAGTAGGAGAGCGAAAAATGGAGATTACAAATGAGTAAGAACGAGAGAGAGAGAGAGAGAGAGAAGAAGAGAAAGTAAGAGAAAGAAAGAGAGAGAGAAAATAGAGAAAATATAGAGAATGAAAGAGAACAAGAGAAAGAAAGAGAGATAATATGAGAGAGAAAGAGAGAGAGAGAGAAAGAGAGAAAGGGGGGGAAAAGGAGAGAGAAAGAAAGAATGAGAGAGAGAAAGTGAGAGACACAAAGGGAGAGAAAAAGAGAGAAAGAGAAAGATAGAGAGAAAGAGAAAGAGCGAGAAAGATAGAGGAAAAGAGAGAGAGTGAGAAATAGAGAGTGAGAAAAAGAGAGAGAGAGAGAAAGAAATAGAAAGAGAAAGATAAAAGGGAGAAAGAGAGAAGAGAGAAAAGAGACAGAAAAGAGAGAAAAATAAGAGAGAAATGAGGTCAGATAAAATAAGCAAAAGGAATAAACCACATAAGATAAAAAAAAACCGAACTTTCCAGAATAAAATCTACAAAATTGAAGAGAACACTATGTGAGGACAACTCCTGTCTACTTATTCTATCATGTCAGTTCTGATTTCTCGAAACCTAAAAGCATTTCCTAGTCTTTTTTTGTGTGTGCACATGCACCGTTTTTTTTCACAAAATGGCTTTCAGGAATGACAAAATTGGTGATGTCTTTAATACACTATAATTTTCTCTAAAGTCTTTTCTGCCGTCGTAGTTTCTTTCTTACCCGCAAACGTATTGTCTATTTTAACTCTTTCACTGCGTAATTTTATTTAGCTTCAAACGCATTTATATTGCAATGTTTAGTGAAATAGCACTGGACAGAAAACTACATGGACCTCTGTGTGAGCTACAAAGACAGTGAAGTTCATACAAGAGACAACATTGAATATATAGACATATTTCAAGCGAAAGAAAGGAAGGAAGGAGTGAAATATCCGGTACATCGACTTTGCGCCATCTTAAAACAGTAATGTGTGCCAGTATATCGATCTAACGGCCGAATGGGTTAATGTATGTAGATTGTGTTAAGAAAGAAAATGTTTGACTTCATTGCTCAGGGTTTCGCAATGTGACCCATTCTTTTCGGAAGAAATGGCAAGACACATGTTGAGGGTGTTGCACAAAGCACGAACTTCGTAGCTCCAACAGTACTCATAGTTTATTGCTTTCGTGTCAAAGGCAGCACATATGGCAGAGGTTTTAGATCTTCATATGATGCGGTTCTTTGCTAGCAGTTGGAGATCTTGCATGGTTTTACATCCCAATAGTTTACTTTCTTATAAAATTGTTCTTCGAAGAGTGGTCTTAGGTCTTCCACGTTTTCTTTTCCCAACTGGTCACCACATAAGGACTTGTTGATTTAGTCTCTTTTCGTCTGATCTAAGAACATGACCTAAATATTTCCACCTTCGTTTTCTTATAATATTTGATACAGGTTGTTGGTGTGTTCTATCTCTCACTGTGTTGTTAGAAACGAAATCACTCCATTTTACTTTTAGTAATTTTCGGAGACATTTATTCTCAAAGCTGTCCAGTTTCTTATCAATTTTCTTTGTTGATTTCCAACTTTTACAACCGTAGGTCAGTACAGGAATCACACATGACCTAAATAATTTAACTTTTGTGCATATACTAAGGTCTTGAGATTGTCTTAGGGTTCTCCAAATAAACTGTATAGGGAACTCCACGACGAGATCCAGATTCGATCCTTCAGAACACACGTAAAACGTCTTGACCACTTCGCCTTAGGGTCACTATAGATTTTGTATGTTTCATTTAACATAAACACTTCTTCTTTTTCTTCTTCTTCTTCTTCTTCGAACGCGCCATATTGACCACTTGTTAACCACTCTGTGTGATTTGTATGTGATCTGAGCCTAAGAACGATTGTATGTTATGCCAGTTATGCGCCTACAAGTAGGCCAGCACATCAGATTTCTGCGATGCTTTTATTTACTAGGTAGCTTTCTAGGGACCTACATCAGACGCCTCTTACGACATGCTGTAGGTCACAGTGGTACTATTCTTTGCTTCTCTTTCTGGCCCCGGCACCACACTGACATCCATAGACACAAAATGGCTGATGTTGCCAACATGAGACTCACCTTCTTCCCAGAACAAGAACAAAATAAAACACAACAAATAAAGTAGGGAAAACGAAAACCAAGAAAATAATCAGCAATCTAGCAGATACAAAAAATGCGTGAATTTAAGTGGAACGAAAGTAGGATTAAAAAGAAACGAAAACAATTACAAAATAAAAGAAAGGTTGATGTAAGTATGTCAAGATTGTGAATGTGAATGAGTTGTTTTCTCTTTCCAAGTACAACAAAAAAGTAAAAATAATGGAATGTAAGGAATCTAGTTCAAACATAAGAATGTATGGTATTTGGGTTAAAGATAGCAATGTGCAGTATTTAGTTGAAACATAACATCAATAAATAGACAATGTATAAGTATTAGGAGCTTCCGAAAAAAATCACCAAATACAGGAATCGAACTTTTATTTCATACGGCATCCATTGCGAAGCACTACAATACGAGCGCTTTTAACCGAACCAACCAGCTATTAAAAAAATAGCTTTACTGAGGAGTGTCTATCATAAACATTTTGTCAGCAGAACACAGAATAATTAGGTCAGGTCAGATTCGATCGAACAGTGTTTTCACAAACATATGCGATAAGCTTATTGTGCTTGTATATTTTTTATATACTTTTACATGTAGTTTTTTTTTTTTTACAGATGCTCTAATTAAAGCTACTATGAATGATGTATGCATATATGCTATATGTGTATACATGTGTGTATGTAAGGGTTGTTGCGTCTCAAATATGTAATTATTAAAGTTTCTGTTTTTTGTTGTTGTTTTTTTCTCCAATTCTGTTTTGCCTCATCGCGTCAGGATAAGAAGAGATTTATAGAACGAGCACTTGTGTGCGCTTCATAAATAGTGTCTTTCGTCGCCTCTGTTATCTATGAGGTACATCTTTTGCGTTGCAGGGTTTTTAAGTGGAACCATTGTATCGGAGAAGCATTGTTCTTTGAGGTGCACTGTCTGTTGGTTATCTGCTTATGTGACCGAACCATTTAATTTGTTGTTTCTTGATGAAGTCTAGTACTGATGTTGTACCCACATTTGTCCTGTCTTCATTTAACAACCAGTCTCTTACTGTTACTCCCAGCATTCTGCATTGACACATCATCTCTGTCGTGACTAGTTTTCTTCTATCATTTGATGTCAGCTTCCAGGTTTGGCACCAATAGCCTAATTTGGGGAAAATATTGTGCTGAACATTGCTCTTTTTGTGTTCACGGTAACATGTTTGCATTCTGAACAGTACGGTATGAAATGTAAAACGCAGGAACGTAAATTAATATTTTGAACAGGAAAAGAGACACTTAAATGACAAGATGTCGGTAGGCAGAAAGAAGAAGCAGAGTGTTGTACAAGTTGAAACAAAGTTACAAATATTTGACGGGGGTCACTGATGGCGCACTGAGCTAATGACCACAGGCCGTTGAAATTCCTTGGTTCGATTCTAGCTTGAGTTAACAAAAACCGTCTGTAACATTGTCCATCCATTGCAAAACGATGACGACAATAGTCTCAGACGTGTCGTGCAGCACCTTTCTGGTGTGCGAGGAGGTTACTGTAGTCCACTCCTTAAACACAATCTCCTACCACATGTGGGGCATACATGATCAAGGTTAGACATGTGAGCGCCGTGTGTTTTGTTCCGTGTGTGCATGGTACATGAGTGGACTACAGGGAATCCGAATACTTTATTTGGGGATACAATTTACAAGTACTTCTGAAGTCGGAGTAAGGCTCGCTTGAATCACGAAGGACAATAGTGAAAAAAAGCTAGCCTTCACGCAAAAATAGTCAGAGGTGACATTTACTAAATTAACATTTCCCGCTGCATTTTCAGACCTTATTGTAAGCAGTCACTTCACATATCCAAGTCCATAGTGTGCAGGACATAGGAGGGCCATTTCCTTTACTCATATGTGAACGTCGAGTGGGATTGAACCAACAGTTAAATGAACACGCCGACAAGCTAGCTAAAGAAGGCAGGCGATTACCTCAAACTGATCTCGAGATCAGTTATGAGGAAGCCAGAACAACCATCGGCTGGCACTATAAGACAAATGGTCAAAAGACCATCCTCAGTACAACAACAGCGACGGGTACTGTGGTCTATCTCGTAGTGAACAAGTTGCCATACTCCGCCTCCGTACCGGCCACAACAAGCTCCGCGCCCACATGTTTCACAAATTTAAAATTGGCACAACTATCCTGTGCTCCTGCGAAAAGGCGGACATGACGGCAGAGCATGTACTGCAAGATTGTCAACTAATAGCAGGTATAAGAAAAGAAACCTGGCCCCAAAACACAGAGCTTCGTGAGAAGCTGTACGGAGGAACAGTCCCTTAAAACCACGGTAAAATTCATGATAAAAGTTGGTTCATCAGTCTAGGTCGGGATCGCGAGAGAGAGAGAGAACCAACAACTTGTGTCTGAGACGATTTGCGAACGCTTATTCATTACTCTAATCCATCCAACCGAGGCGCTATGTAAAGTGCCATAAATACGCCTGAATGTATAACTCGCAATTAACAAAAAACAAAATTAAGATATTTGACAAAGAAAAATATTGATGAGTTCCTTAAGAGACAGAAAATGTTGAAATCTCATTATAACTAACTTAAGTGAAGATGACACTTGAGCTGGTATAAACAGAAGGAGACGAAGTTGGTCGATTAAAGATCTATAATATATTGAAGTAAGCAAATACGGGTTGATGGTCTTCCCTTTAGTGTGGATTTTGTGTAGTGAAGCAAAAGGTAAATAGAATGTAAGGGACAGTACTCAATGTAAATATGATGAAAGGGACATTACTCAGTATAAGATAGAACCGTGTCTGTAACTGTTTACAAGGGCAAATTAGATAATTATAGATTTCGAGATTTGTAATTTTGGTAATTGCTGTCTTTACTTGCGATGTAATACCGCTTTTTATGTGGGCGTCTGTAGCTTAACCAGTAGTGAGCGTGATCACAACCCAAGTGTACCTAGTTCAAATCCCACTGCGGGCTGTTTGGAAGGAATTAGTTCCAGTATATTTTTACGAACGATAAAAATAGGACTCACCGTTCAGAAAGTAATGGCAAACTACTGAACGTATAAGCTGTGCCTAGAAAATCGATGGTCTGTTTACTATGGCTAATGGCAACGTCATGTAAAGCGTATGCCACGATTTTTATTTTTATTTAATTTCATAATACACATTGTTATCGCGGTGTAAGACAGAGGTGATATGAGCATGTAGAATATAATGGCCGCGTGGCTAGTGAAGTCGCCACGAAACTCTTCAGGTTAGAATGTTTTCTTTTCGCCCCGACTGAAAACAGAACTAATTAGTATTACCAAGGATTGAACCCGCGTCTCCTGAATGATAGCCCACACTATAATCTATTCCGCCAGACGTTACTTAGAGGTATGGAGTTATACAGAAAAAGTGAAACATTACTTTCGCCAGAATATTAAGGTTCCGTTAGTTGGGTCTGAGAACGAAGGGTTGACATCACCGGTTTTATCTCATATGAATCGATCCCAGAAATGGAAAGTAACCTGCTGAGAGCATTACACGCAGCACGAACGACGTGCTCCGGCAACCATCAAGGAGATCTCTGGGGGAAAATGCAAGCGTGAACAGAACGACGTGCTCCGGCAACCATCAAGGAGATCTCTGGGGAAAAATGCAAGCGTGAACAGAACGACCAGATCAGGAGTCGAACCTACGACCTTCAGAAAGGCAAGTAAAACCAACTTAACCACTTAGCCGAATAGGTTCGCTGTTTAAAAATATGTTATAATATACAAGGTGTCTCTTTGGTGAAGTACTCGTTGTAAGGATGTTCTTCCCGCTTTCTAAAAGTCGAGGGTTCGAATCCAGACTGTTTTGTTCGACTCAGAGATGCGTCGTTTTTTCCAGAGATTCCCATAATTGTTACTGGAGCTACGTAGTTCGTGCTCTGTTTGATAGTCTCGACAGGTGGCATATCATGTCTGCGGATAGGGGCAGAGGGGAAAACACCGGTGCATTGAAGACAAACTTCTGTCTTAACATTTAAAGTAATATTTTGAATAGGTTGTCGTCAATTCTTGGGGCGGATTAGCGTAGTGCATAAGCGTTCGCCTATCGACTCGGACACAAGAGGGGTGTGGGTTCAATCCTATACTCGAACCTCCCCATGTGAGGAAATAAATTAGCCCTCCTACCTGTACCCCTGAAGACGACGAAGGCTCGCCTGTATGCGAGGGACACCAGTCAAATGGTAAACAAGCTTCATGCAAAAATCAGCTAGAAATGCAATACCAGGCGTCATAACACCTGCATTCACAGTGGGCACTCTAAGAAGAAGAAAAAGCCTTCCTACCCCCTGCATACTAAGATCTAGATATGGGAACTGAAATGAGTTCATACCCTAAAGTCTGAAAAGCCTTCGAGAAATTGTATTATGTCGTCAAATCGTTTGTGGCGATCTCGCGATGTGAGTCATGCATCGATTTGGAGAATGAGGAGGCAAGGGCGAGGGTAATTATTTGCAGATTGATTGATAGGACCATTATAATTGCACTTCGGTGCGTAACCATGTGTGCTCCGATCTAGTTCTGACACCGGGATATCTCGGCTGAAGTGAACGAACTCCGTAGCACCGGCAATGGTCCCCGATGTAATTTTGAAGATGGTGAAAATATTTTGTAGAAATTTTATTTAAAATTTTTTTCTAATGAATTTTTCCCGGGCATCGGCTTTCCAGCCTGCTCTTCTCGATTTTAAACTGCCACGGTTTCGTTTACGTGCTCAAAGTGAACACGTAACCTACTTTTTATCGTTCGTCTGCGATAGGACTAGGAACTCGATCTCACTGAGATCAGAGATCTCTGGAAAAAAAATATCCTGATGGCTCTACGCGGGATCGAACCAAGTGCTTTTGGAACTATAGGCGAGCACCTAACCTCTCCGAGTGCGTCTATTTTACACTTCTTTACTACACAAGTTTAGTACTGTGTTGTTATTGATGTATCTTATCGTTGATCTGTTTGAGTAATACGCATTTATGTTTTATTGATATATTTTAAGTTTTTTAGCGTACATGTCTGGTATATGGATATATTTAGCTCTATGTATCTACGTGATGGGAATGCTATAAAAGTAATTTAAAGAAGGCTTAGCATTGTTTAACAAAATCTAAAAGAACGAACTAACCTATGGAAGGGAACTGACATAAGATCAAAAATCAAGTCTTTAAGAGATTGTGTTTTTCTCTTGGCAACGTATAGTTGTGAGACATGGAACACTGACAAAGCGGCAGAGAAGATCATTAATACCTTTGAATACAAATGCTACAGAAGAGTACTTAGAATACCATGGACAGAGAAAAGAACAAACGCTTCTGTTCTGCAACAGATTGATATTAAAGAGAGTTGGTTATTAAAGAGCATAAAAACAAGGAAAATTAAATATTTCGTACACATCAAACGACATGAGTGTCTAGAGAAGATATTACTAGCTCTGGAGAACCTTACATTAACAAAGGAGGATGTTGTTAATGCACTCAAGGCAAGCCACAGCACCTCTGCAGGGCCTGATGGTGTCCAATATCATCACATCAAACAGCTGGACGAGACTGTTATTAATGCAGTTGTGATGGATGTTAACAAAAGTGTACAGAATGCTGTGGTACCCGAGGATTGGCTTCATAGTTATTTACGACCGCTCCACAAACATGGGAAGGATCCTAAACTGCTCAGCAGCTACCGCATACTCACCTTGCAAAATGTATATGGCAAATTACTAGAGAAGATAGTGGCCAGAAAGGTAATGTGTCACTTAGAGAATGACCACATCCTTCCTGACACTTTGGGTAGCTACCGGCCAATGAAAGGGACATGGGACAATGCTGGCACTTTTGCATATGATGTTTATGAAGGCTTCCAATCCAAGCAAGAGACTGTTGCTGTGGCCATCGACTTGGAGGATGCTTATAACAAGGTGAATTTTTCAATAATGGTGCGCTTTTTGATTAAATGTAAAGTTAATCCTTGGCTGGTAAACAGGATAGCTGCTTCTTTAATGGAGAGAACCGTTGCACTCCGTTTAGGAACATGGACATCGGATCCTGCACGTATATGCCCGGGATTACCCCAGGGTTCTCCTCTTTCACCCGTGTTGTTTAATATTTACACAGCAAATGTAGCTAAAATTCAGCCAACCGGATTGGGTCGGACATTGACATTTGCAGATGATATCTTAATATATAGGACTGGGTCAGATGGACGAGAGATGGTTGACGACATTCAGAAAACATTGCATACCATCTCGGGTTGGTGTAGAGAGTCTCGCTCTCAGGTCAATCCTGAAAAGCGTGTATGTTGTGGTGCTCGTTGAATAATCACATCGTCAAGGCTGACCTACCCTGTGTAATCTTTGATGAACATACCATCGAGCGCAGAGACAGATTGCGCTATCTTGGAATAACCTTTGTTCGTAGTCTATCTTTCAAACACCATATTGAACAGACGATACAACGGTGCAAGCGTGGTCTTGCGGCTCTCAAAGTTATGGTGGCCGCACACCTTGAGCAGAGACTACTTGCCCTTTTGTTCGATCGACTGGTAATGTCAGTGGTAGATTACGGACTCGGAATTCTTACGATATCAAGATCACAATGTGAACGACTCGAACGGGTTCAGAATGAAGGTATGCGTATAGTTCTGGGCTGCACTAGAGATACCCCCATTGTGAAGATGAGATATATGCTTGGCCTTCTGTCACTACGCTCCCGTCATGCAATCGCCCAAACCAAGGCATATATGCGGGTTACTTCGGATAAGAGACATCCACTTCACAAGAACACTAATGATGTTAAGGGCACGAGAATCAAGCGTAGCATGTCGTGGATGGCCCAGGCTGAGAGAACAATTGGCCAGGTGACTACGGTTGCGACTACCAAAAGGGGAAGAATGGATCCCAACAGATGGCAGCATGATGAACTATCTCAACGTTATCATTACTCTTGGAAGAGAATGTAGAGATTGGGGCAACATGAAGGCTGATCTCGCAGTTAAGCAGCTGATAGAAGATAATGCAAGGGATGATGATGTTGTTGTATATACCGATGGGTCGGTTCAACGTGGTGAGAAATCCGGCTGGGGTTTCTTGGCTAATGCGCATGGTAGGGTTGTTGTAGAGCGAAGTGGGGCATACAGGACAACTACTTCTAGTATGAGGATGGAGGTTGAGGCCGTTACTGCTGCCCTCCATTGGATTTCTTGGACTTCATTTACTGGGGCAGTTGTTGTATCTGACTCTCAGTCGATGCTTCACAAGATCCAGAAGGGCAGGTTTCGGTATGAGTGGATGTCGTCTATAAAGTTTCTAACCTCCAGCGGCTTACGTGGATATACTGTCCTGGGCATGCGGTGTTTACGGTAATGAGAGAGCGGACAGGCTTGCATCGACAGCATCGATTGTTGGGGAGTTGAAGATGGATAAGGGGATATTCTTCGGTCTCTTCGAGACTCTCTGTTGGATGAGGACACTAAAATCGATGTTGAATCGATAAAGCGATTTAAGCAGTTTGGAGTTACGCGTTGTTCAAGTCGAACTGGATGCCTGAGAGGCAGAGTGAGAGGTGTGTTAAATCAGCGAGCCACAGGAACCATCAGTATGCATACTCTTCGATATCTGTTGGGGAGACTGAGCACCTATGGGTCTGCCCGGAGTGCAATGACGTCAGTTTAGTAACCAATAACCAATAACCAATAGAGAAGATAATTTTGGAAGGGAATGGTGTCTGGAAGAAGACTGAGAGGAAGAACTAGAAGACGATGGGTGCAAGGTGTCATTGATGATCTGAAATCTATCTATCTATCTATCTATCTATCTATCTATCTATCTATCTATCTATCTATCTATCTATCTATCTATCTATCTATCTATCTATCTATCTATCTATCTATCTATCCATCTATCCATCTATCTATCCATCTATTCATCTATCCATCTATCATCTATCTGTCTGTTTGTCTGTCTGTATGTCTCTCTTTCTGTCTATCTATCTATGTGTGTCTGTCTTTCTATCAACATTGTCTGTCTATATACCTTCTCCTTGCCCGCGTGCCCAGCGTGTTCGTAGCGCGTTGGACTGCGGGTGACAAGCCCTCTGTGAGTGTGGGTTCAATTCCGCGGGCTGGCAGAAAAAGCCACAGGTTTCCCAGATTTACGGTGTTCGTGGCACCAGACCGAAGGGTTACGATGCCCATGGCACCGAGCAGAAGAGCTGAAAGCTCAAGTGCTTCTGGATTGGGAAAAAAAAAGAAGAGAAAAGGAATAAAACCTTTTCCTTCACAATCATCTCTTTTGCTTATCTTTAATCTCAACATTCATACCTTTTCTTCATGCATTTCTAACATTCCATCTTTTTCGCTTTACCTTCGGTTTCCAGAAAATGAGTCTTCTTGTTATATTCCCATCGAGTTTTCTCAAGTTATGCCCTCTCCTGCGCCAACGCTATTTATTCATATCTTTGTTCACTGTAACCGTTCTCTTAAGTCTGCCTTAGTTTACTATAACCAGTCTTCCAATTCCTCCACCCCACTCATAATGATACGATGAACCTTCCTCATACTTTTGTTTTATTATCCAACAATCAAGTACCATGCCTGCCGGCGTAGACGATCATGTCTCTCCATAACTCTCTCTCCTTAGTGCAGTTATTCAGTTCTGACTTCGATCTTGTGTCGAACCACGATGTCGGACCATTCATCATCTTCTCCCTCTGTCTTTCACGATTTCTCCTTGCCTGAATTTTACCTGTTGTCACCAAATATTCTAAACCTTCTCTTCGCATTATATGCCCCAAGAACCTTGATTGTCAGATTCTTATTCTTTTGATAACGTTTCTTTGTGGGCACACCTGTTTTAAAACCGCATCATTTGTTGTCTTTACAGTCCTTGGAATTTTCATCATTCTTCTGTAAAACCACATCTCTGTGGCTTCAAATCATCTTATTTATTGCTTGTTCATTGTTCATGATGCTTTGCCATATAAAAGTATTGGTTCAATATAGCTTTGAAAATAAAACTTAAAACGAATTCCTCTTCCAAAATGTGACCAAACCAAATAATCCATATTTCCAAGTGCTCTCCTTGAATCAGTGGTATTATTTCCAACCTGGCCTTTCAAAAATAACAAACCGAAACTCCATAATTTTATTCCATTTCAACTTGACATTTTCAAGACATTTTGACCTGAATTTACAGCGGCGGATCAAGTTAGATTGATTGTATTTTAAGGGATGTGTTAAAATGAGAAATGCTGCACGCTGTGCAAGAAAGTTATGCATCTTATTATTAAGTTAATTTCTGTTTTATTAAGCACACCAGAATCGTGCTTATAATCTTAGCTTCTAATCGTAGATTTTTTTGTTTTCGCATTTTCGTGATGTTTTGATAACCATTGCAAGCTGTTTTGTTATTCTCTTGTTGATATTCTCTCCTGTTACTGTAACATTTGTTTGACAAAGCTCAAGATAAGAGAATTTGATTATGGTGATAGTGTTTCTTGATAATTCATTTATCAATACATTTTATGTTGTTCTTCTTCTCTTCTACCATTTACTTCTTTATAGAAGTGTTGTACATTTTATGTGAAATGCGAATATACGATTAAATGTAGTTTTTATTTGGTACATCACCATCATCATCATTAGGTGCCGTGCCGAGTGGTGTAGGCAAACTTCAATCCCCACAAATCTATCTCCCGCCTGGGTGGTTACCGGGACCCAAATTTGGGGTGTCACTGTTGCCGGCCACGTATGTCGTAAGAGGCGAGTAAGGAGATTTGACTGAAATTGGATGCACGTGTCCTAAACGTGTAGAAGTCTATGTGTTTAGGGACCTACCAAACCAATGTGCAACGTATACACGTTCTTGGCAAAGATCAAACATATCACAAAGAGTGATTAAAATTGGTGGTAAAGAACGAACGCAAAGAAGAAGAAGAAGAAGAAATCTATGTCTATGGTGTTTGCTATCGTCTCAGATGTTAACGCTTTTCAGTGCTATGAGGTCAGGCTGTGCAAAAATGTCTTCTTCTGTCTCTTCTCCCCTCAAATTTTACCAGTTGTCACAATGTGTTCTAAACCTCCTTTTCTCATCACATGTCCGAAAAATGATGATTGCCACTTTCTTATATTGATGACAATCTTTCTCTGTGTCTTGACATCATTCAACACCTCCACATTAGTCATTTTAGCAGTCTATGGGATTCTCACCATTCTTCTGTAAAACCACATCTCTGTCTCTCTCTCTCTCTTTAGCCTGTTACGACCTTGGCGTTTAGGCAGCAACAAACGTACACCATTCTTCCCTGTTCATGGCCTTCCTCTGTATTGTGTTCCAGCTATGATTCATTTCCCTTCAGCTCTTGCTCTATCGTTCTCTCCAGGTCGTCTTGGGTCTTCCACGCTTTCGCCTACCCTCTGGAGTCCATCTCAGTGCAGTTTTCGTGTCGGAGCCAGTCTCCATGCGCATCACATGTCCAATCCATCTCCAGCGTCGTCTTCGGATGATAGTGCCCATATTCTCTTGTTGGCATCGTGCAAGCAATTCTTGATTCGAGATAGTAGTCGGCCAGTACATGCGTAAGATTTTTCGCAGACAAGTTGTATGAAAGGCGGAGAGTCTTGACATATCCTGTTCTGTCATTCTCCAGCATTCCGATCCGTACAGCAATGTTGACAGCACACAGCTGTTATAGATACTAGTCTTGGTTCTGATGCTGTATTGGGCAGATTTTCAGGCGGTCTGAAGGGTCATGAATGCACTTCGTGCCTTACTCAGTCTGTTTTTAATGTCAGATCCAGCGCCTCCTTCATTGCTAATAACACTTCCAAGGTATGTGAAAGCGGTTGTATCTCGGAGGGTTTTACCTTCTAGTTTGACTGGTGCTGGGGTTGCTATGTTCAGAGTCATTACTTCAGTTTTCTTCTGATTTATTTTCAGCCCAACCATCTCACTATATTGGTTAAGGCGGCAGGTCTTTTCCTGGATATCTCTATGTGTATGAGATAGAGTGCGATGTCATCTGCAAAATCTAGGTCTTCCAGAGTGGATGTGAGCGTCCATCTAATACCTCTTGCCTTATCTTCCGTTGTTTTACGCATCACCCAATCTATGACAGTGTTGAATAATAGGGCTGACATAACACATCCTTGTCGCACGCCTGTTTTTACTTCAAACTTTAGTTCTGAAGTTTCAACACTGCATGCAAACTTGCTGTAGCAGCTTTTATAATATTTATAAAACACAGTGGGATTCCATACCATCTTAAGATACGCCATAGACTTTCGCGGTGTATGCTATCAAAAGCTTTTTCAAAATCTACAAAGTTGATATAGAGTTTGCTTTGCCATTCTGTGCATTGCTCTATGATATTTCTAAGAGCAAATATTTGGCCTATACAGCTCCGTCCTCTGCGAAATCCTGCTTGTTCCTTTCTTAGTTTCTTATCCACAGCATCAGTAATACGTTGTACGATGATTTTGCTTAAGATTTTACTTGGGACAGAAAGCAGTGTTATTCCACGCCAATTATTACAATCGGCAAGGGAGCCCTTCTTGGGGATCTTGATGATGACTCCTCTGTTCCATGCATCAGGTATTATTTGGGTATTCCATATAGTAGTAAACAAGGGTTGCAATATATTAGCTGCAAGTTCTGGGTCTATTTTGAATAGTTCTGCGTTTAAGTTATCATTCCTGGTGCCTTGTTATTCTTAAGAGATCTAATTGATGTAATGATCTCATCCCGGCTGGGTGTTTCAATGCCAATTTCTAATTCCTCTGTTGGCTCTGGTATGTCTCACATCTCTGTGGTCTCCAGAAATTTTTCTGTTTGTTTTTTATATAGTTCACAAATAAGAAAAAGCGACGTTTCGACAGTAAGGTCTTTATCAAGCAAACGAACAAGACAACAGAAAAAAAAAGTTCTAGCTGCTAAGGACTTGTGTATAGACGTTTTCCTCATTCACTGCTAAAGACGTGCTAACACGTTATTATCGTTAATCTGTGGGCAAAGGACGCGTTGACACGTTATACATTTCTACTGTCACTGCTATAGGCGTACATTCACGTCTAGAAACAAAGAGTAGCTATTTTTAGATCTGTCTTCGGAAAGTATGTATCAGCAAAAGGGTAAAGCGGAGGGTTTCACTTCATTGCACCGGATTTTACCCGATATGGCTCGGTCCCTATCCGCAGAAATGATACTCCACACCACAAAAGCATTGCACAAAGCACGAAATTTATAGCTCCGGCAATAATTCTAGGAGTCACTGGAAAAATGTTCTAGTGAACAGAGCGGTGCCAAATTCGAACCTACGACCTTCCGGGTGCAAGGCAAGGACCTAACTACTTATCCGCAGAGACCCAGTAGAAGACAACATGGGATATAGAAAGGGGATCATAGATGGAATGTTGATAGGTCTGGTATACACTGTGTAAGACACAGTTGAGTGTTACTAGACAAACAGTTGAGTGTTACTAGATAAACAGTTGAGTGTTACTAGACAAATAGTTGAGTGTTACTAGACAAACAGTTGAGTGTTACTAGACAAACAGTTGAGTGTTACTAGACAAACAGTTGAGTGTTACTAGACAAACAGTTGAGTGTTACTAGACAAACAGTTGAGTGTTACTAGACAAACAGTTGAGTGTTACTAGACAAACAGTTGAGTGTTACTAGACAAACAGTTGAGTGTTACTAGACAAATAGTTGAGTGTTACTAGACAAACAGTTGAGTGTTACTAGACAAACAGTTGAGTGTTACTAGACAAACAGTTGAGTGTTACTAGACAAACAGTTGAGTATTACTAGACAAACAGTTGAGTGTTACTAGACAAACAGTTGAGTGTTACTAGACAAACAGTTGAGTGTTACTAGACAAACAGTTGAGTGTTACTAGACAAACAGTTGAGTGTTACTAGACAAACATTTGAGTGTTACTAGACAAACAGTTTAATGTTACTAGACAAACAGTTGAGTGTTACTAGACAAACAGTTGAGTGTTACTAGACAAACAGTTGAGTGTTACTAGAGACAAACAGTTGAGTGTTACTAGACAAACAGTTGAGTGAAACATGCTAGGAAAACGGAAAAGGGAAAAAGTCTACTAATTTCATCTTCTCTTCTTGAATATTTAATTACTTTGTATGTGTTGTGATTACATAAAATCAAGCATATTCCTAGTGGTAACGTATGGGTGTGAAACATGGACATTTAACAAGGCAGTGGACACATATTTATATATGCATGGCCTTTTTCCTTCTTTACAGACGGTCAATTGGCAAGTGTTTTACTGTGACAACATCCTAGTTTTTCGCTTTTCTCTCTTGTCTTTCAGCTCATACATAAGTCTCTTCTCAAAAGACTCTGCGCCCCTTTTGCAAAATCGCTTTCCACACAACTCTGTCATCAGCTAGTTTTTCCCATGTCTTTGGACCTACAGAAGAGTTTTTCATTGAGGTATTGCAGAAGTCTTTATATCTAAGCATAGGTCTGCCCTGGTGTCTCTTCCCCTCCGTTCACATACCATTTGTTTTGGTGCGACAAGCTTCCAATCTTCCCCCCTTCCCCTAACCATCTTAGTCGTCTACTGCTGAGTATGCCCATGATTTGCACGTTGCAGTACTTCAGAGTTGGTTATCTTGTCGTACCCCCTGATGTTCATAATCTTGCGGAGACACAGAAGGTGAAAGATGTTAAGTCTCCTCTCATGTCTTGCGTAGGCTGTCCATGCTTCTGAGCAATATAGTAAATAACTAATTACACAGGCTCGATATATTTGATTCTTCATCTGCAATGCTAGTTTTGTGTTGTCCCACGCTCGCTTTGATAGTTTGCCTAATATAGTAGCCGCACTCCCTATACGAGCGTTGATTTCTTCATCAAGAGAAAGATTGACAAATATTTATATGCTTTTGAATATAAGTTATATAGACAAGTTCTCTACATACTATGGAAGAGAACAAAACAAATATATATATCCAGAAAGAACTGAAAATCGGAGACAACTGGACGGTGCTACAAATAGAAATGAGAATTCATTTGGAACATAGAAATGAAATATGGCCCATGAACGAAGCTTACAGAGCAAGCTATGGGAACTCACGGGAACTCCAACTGACACATAGCTTCATAGAGGCTCTTATGGCTTAGACAAGCATATGAGACCGAACATTTGCCCGATCCAGAATCACTTGAGCTGAAAGCTCTTCGGCTCGGTGTCATGGACATCGTAACCCTTCGGCTCGGTGCCACGAACACCGTAAATCTGGGAACCTGTAGCTTTTCTGCCAGTCCGCGGAGTTGAACCCGCACTTACAGAGGACTAGTCACCCGTAGTCCAACGCGCTACGAAGACGCTGGGCAGACGGGCAGACCGAACATAAAGAAGAACATATGAAAACAATACGGAGTTTTGGAGACCATTATGGAAAGAGACATTCCGGTAAAGATGAGAAGAGGAAGACGATGGAGAAAAAGGATACAATATATAACTGATGATTTGAAAATAGCGACTACATAGGTGGAACAACTGACATATAAGAGAGTGAGAAATTCCCAAGGACTTTTAGGATGATAAAGTTCTGCTCAGTACAAGCTTCTTGATGATGATTCCATACCGTTTTACAACTTACCGTAACCAGGTAAATATCACCTCTTCAATTTCTAAAACAATAATTTACCTTTCTCACCTGTGTTTACTTATTCGCAGTTCCTGTTTCTCAAACTTATTTTACGGTGCTATTTTTCTCATAGAAATAACATGGACTTTCTTTCACACCTGCAGAAACACCTTAGCAGGTGAAAAACATATATTTTCTCACGGGTTCAGAAAGTAATGAAACACCTGGATAGAACAAAGAGAAATATTGTGTCAATAAATCAATAATAAATATTTGCACTGGTTAAGAAAGTAATAACACATCTGGGTCTTCTTCTGCTTTTCAGAAGCTCCGCTTGTTTACTTGATGTCCATGTCTGTCTTTCATATGTCAGTACTGAAGGAATCTTAAGTCTTCTTTATCTTCTGCTTCAGCAATCTCTGGTTATGCGCTTAATTTACTGTAAACAATAAACTGGGCAGTCAGCTTCAGGTCTGTCAGGTGTCACCAAAACTTAGTTTTCAGGTCGTTTGGATGTGGCCACATGTTGCTTCTCTTTTCACCAAGGAGAGAAATCTTGCAGGACATGTTTCGGTGCCTGTTCCACCTGATGACACTGGTAGAGACCTGTTTGACTTAGCCCTAGTCTATTTAAGTGTATGTTGAGTCTACAGTGCCCTGAGACTGGCAGAAAACTTTATAAACCACACGTTAATCCACTCTTTGTGATTTGTTTGTGATTAAAGAATAAGTGCAATTGTACGTTGTGATAGTTATAGGCCTACAATTAGACTATAACATCCGATTTCTGCGGCGCTTTTTATTTACTAGGGTAGTTCCCTAGGCCCCTACCTTAGTCGCCTCTTAAGACATACTTTGTAGATATCAGTGTTACTATTCTTTGCTCCCCGTGTGAGTCCTGGCAACACATCTAGATAATGCTGAATGGAAAATTCTAGAATAATTTGATAATAGACAGATGTGATCAGGGGCGGCTCGTCACTGAGGGCCAGTGGGGCCCGGTCCCAACAATAATTAAAAGGAAGAATAACTTCCCGGAGTAGACAAATAATAGTAAATACTCCAAAAACCATGATTTTTCCGAAAAGTTATGTCTGGCCTCACCAAGGAAACTGACCACGAGCCGCCACTGGATGTGATGCTATCTGTCGTTGATCTTCAATCAATCAATCAACTGCCATTTCTGCTAGCGTATGCGATCATGTCTCTTCACAACTCTCTCTCTCTCTCTCATTTTGGTGCAGTTAATCATTTCTGACGTCCATATGTCGTTGAACCACAATGTCAGCCCATTCAACATCTTCTACCTTTGTCTTCCAGATATCTCCTTCCCTAAATTTTGCCCGTTGTCACCAAATGTATAATGCAAAGAGCCTTGATTGTCTGATTCGTATTCTTTTGATAATGTTTCTTTGTGTACAGGCACAGTAAAGTAAAAGTAAGTAAAGGAACCCTTTCATACCTCGTGGTATATAGGGCAATACAGTGTTAGGCATGTATTTTTCATTGACCGTCGGCACACGATGGGTGATGTGGTCAGCATCACGCCGGCCGCCTTTACTTTCCCAGAGCATGTCTGGTACCCAGTTGAGGCTGGGTCGACCTGAGAGCGGTCGACCTGAAAGCCGTCGCGGTAGGGAAAAATTCCTCGCGCACTGCGGGAGTTGAACCAAGACCACCAGCCTTGAGAAGCGAGTTCACTAACAACTACGCTACCGCGGCTCTGTACAGACACAGGCTTGTTTTAAAACCTCATCAATTGTTTTCTTCGCTGTCCATGGAATTTCTGCATTCTTCTGGAAAACCACATCTCTGTAGCTTAAAATGTTCTTATTGATTGCTATTTCATTGTCCATGATTCACTGCCATAAATAAGTATTGGTTCAATTATAGTAATGTATTACTTGTTTCCAGAGGTCTTTTTTAGTGAATTCGAGGAAATAGTGTGTTTGGAATTGTCTTAAATCTGCTGTCGTTCTACTGAGATTATGTTTAACATATATACTTGCCGCATCATCTATGTTTAATTATGAGAGCATTGTCTCTCTAGTTATTGTCTCTCAAAGGCATTGTCTCCAGATACCCCCAGGATTATGCCGGAGCAACGGAGTTCGTTCTGTGTACAATGCTCTCAACAGATGGCGTACCATTTCTGCTGAGAGGGACCGAGCCATATTGGGTAAAACCCAGTGCAATGAATTCAGTCCTTAGATTTTAGATCCTTTGAGACAGAGAGCGCCCGTGTGTTGCCGCGGTTCACAAGAGGAGCAAAGAATAGTAACACTGTGACCTACAAAGCATGTCGTAAGAGGCAACTAACGTAGAGGCTTAGGAAAGCTACCGTAGTAAATAAAAAGCGTCGCAGAAATCGAATGTGCTGGCCTACTTGTAGGTGCATAACTAGCACAATGTACGATCGCTCTTACGCTCGGTTCACATACAAATCACAAAGAGTGGTTAACAAGTTGTTGATATGAGCTTTCGAAGAAGAAGAAGAAGAATACAGAGAGAGAGAGAGGAAACAGAGAGAGAGAGGAAACAGAGAGAGAGAGGAAACAGAGAGAGAGAGGAAACAGAGAGAGAGAGGAAACAGAGAGAGAGGAAACAGAGAGAGAGGAAACAGAGAGAGAGAGGAAACAGAGAGAGAGAGAAACAGAGAGAAAAGGAACAGAGAGAGAGAGAGAGGAAACAGAGAGAGAGAAAAGAGAGAGAGAGGAACGAGAGAAAGAGAGGAAAGGGAGAGAGGAAACAGAGAGAGAGAGGAAACAGAGAGAGAGAGAAACAGAGAGAGAGAGGAAACAGAGAGAGAAGAGAGAGGCAGAGAGAGAGAAGAGCAGAGAGAGAGAGAGAAACAGAGAGAGAGAGAGAGAAACAGAGAGAGAGAGAGAAACAGAGAGAGAGAGAGAGAGAGGAAACAGAGAGAGAGAGAAGAAACAGAGAGAAAAGGGGAAACAGAGAGAGAGAACAGAGAGAGAGAGAGGACAGAGAGAGAGAGAAACAGAGAGAGAAGGAACAGAGAGAGAGAGAGAGGAAACAGAGAGAGAAAAGGAAACAGAGAGAGAGAGAGAGGAAACAGAGAGAGAGAGAAGAAACAGAGAGAGAGAGAGAGAGAGAGAGAGAGAGAGAGAGGAAGAGAGAGAGAGAGAGAGAGGGGAAACAGAGAGAGAGAGAGAAACAGAGAGAGAGAGAGGAAACAGAGAGAGGAGAGGAAACAGAGAGAGAGAGAGAACAGAGAGAGAGAGAGAGAAAGACAAATAATTAGATGATGGAATAAAGAACAGGCTAGTCTTATCACTTAACATGTTCTTGGATCGGTCAAGATGACATTGTGTCTGACATATCAGGCGATCTGGACACGAGAAAATATCAACAACGTTTGGAAGAAATGTTGACTCTCCCGATTACGCTTTGGATAAGCCACGTTAAAACATTGCTGAGTTGCCATCTTAAGGAAGTCTCAAGAGCATGGGATGAAAAACAAATATTGAGCTTAATGCAGTTTTGGATAATTTAAAGAATGAAACCGTGATGATTGCAACAAGCTAAACACACAAGAGTTCAATCGATACGTGGGATCCCAGATAGCGATGTTGAGAACGCTCTGCGCAAGTGACCACTGGCCGTGAACATTCTGCTGTCCGATTCCAGCTTTGATACAAATTAGGAATGTGCGAGCAGTACGGAGTATATGAGATCTTTTACTTGGGGATCTAAATTATTTTTTCGTTGGCCTGCTTTTGAATTCAGACGTAGCCAGAGGGCCTAATTATGAAACTTCTGACTTAATTTGCTTTTCTTAGACTTAATTTTTGCGTGAAGTTATGCTTTTCTTATAATTAGTGTTTATCGCCATTCAAGCGAGCTTTAATCTTACTTCAGGGATACTTGTAATTTACATCCTTACATAAAACATCAAGAATCCTGTAGTCGAACCCCGTACAGTGTGCATACCGAAAATTTGTTTGACACAAGTTGGCCTCGAATCGCGGAATGAATTAGCACGGCACTTGGTTACTTAGTGTAAGACATCTAATATAAGACTTAATATAAAGTCCTCTATGTAGAGTAAAGTTTAGCAGCTCTGCTCTAGTTCCAAGGGTAACCGGTTCGCTTCCTCGCGTGGTCATCTGGATATTTGTCCAGAGATCTCTGATCTCAGGGTAGGTGAGATCGAGTTCCTAGTCCTTTTGGAGACGGATGATAAAACGTAAGTCCCGTGTTAAATTTCAGTACATAAATGATCCCATGGCAGTTCAAATCGAGAAGAGCAGGCTGGAAGGCTGCTGCACGGGCAAAATTCATAAGAAAAAATATTAAATTCTTACAAAATATCTCTCACCGCTGCTACGGATTTTGTGCACTGCAACTGACATCTTCATGTGTAAGAAAGAGATCGGAGAACACACTGTTAATCAACCAAGTGCAATGATGATAGTCATAGCAATCAATCAATTAATTGCTCTGTGGCTGAGTGGTTAAGCCCTTTGCCTTGCGAGTCGAAGGTCGTGGGTTCGAATCTGGACCGCGGCCTTCTGTTCACGAGTGCAGTTTTTCCAGAGACCCATAGGATTGTTGCTGGAGCTACGGAGTTCGTGCAATACTCTCGGCAGGTGGCGTGCCATTTCTGCGGAGAGGACCGAGCCATATGGGGTAAAACCCGGTGCAATGAAGTTAATCCTTCGGCTTTCAAACCCTTTAAATCAATTAATTAATCAATCAAGACCACTAATATAAGACCAGTTGCTGCTTTCTCTTCCTTCCTAGTTCTAGGAGCCTGACAGCATCAGGATAAGACACGATTTGAATACTAACTCTATTGTGCGCTTCATACACCGTGTCTTTCACTGCTTCCTTTATTTCTGTTGTCCATCTTTTGTCTTGTATCCACTGTGTTTTGAGTAGTGTCTTGAGGTACACTATCCGTTAATAATCTCGTTATGTTGCCGAATCATTTAATTCATTGTTTCTGTATGAAGTGTAGTACTGGTGTTATACCCACTTTTGTTATCATGCCTTCATTGATATACCGGTCTATTCTTGTTACTCCCATCATTCTGCATAGACACTTCATCTTTGTCGTGACTAGTTTTCTTCTATCATTTGATGGCAATGTCCAGGTTTGGCACTGGTACCATAATGTTGAGAGAAAGATTGTGTTGAACATTGTTTTTAGTGTTTATGGTGACATTATGGATCCGGAGTGCTGTGATGATGATCAACATCAGGTGCGGTGCCGGCTGGTATAGGCGGTCATGGATCCCCACAAATCTCTGTCTCTGGTGTTTGCTATCTTCTTAGATATTGATGTTCTTCCGTGCCATGAAGTCAGGACATCCAAAATTTTCTCTCTCTCTGTCTTTCTCTGTCTCGCATACCCTCGATTTTCCCGGTTTTCACACTGTGTTCTAAACCTTCCCTTCTCATTACATGTTTTTGGCTGAAATCGGATGCATGTCTCCTAAACGTGTAGAAGTCTATGCGTTTAGGGGCCTACCAAACCAATGTGCAACGTATACACGTTCTTGGCAAATATCAAACATATCACAAAAGTGATTAAAATTGGTCGTAAAGAACGAACGCAAAGAAGAAGAAGAAGAAGATTACATGTTTGAAAAATGATGACTACTTCTTTCTTATATTTATAATAAGTTTTCTCTGTGTCTTGATTTCATTCAACACCTCAACATTAGTCATTTTAGCAGTCCATTGAATTCTCATCAATCTTCTGTAAAACGACATCTCTGTGACCTTCATAGATTTTTCTGTTTATTTACTGTCTATGACTCGTATCCGTATGTCAGTATTGGTTCAATGTAGCATTGAATAATTCTTATTCAGATCTCAATTGACAATGACTTGCTTCTAATTTTCTGAAACGTTGCTGTCGCCTGCCCTACTCTGCTCTTCATTTCTGATCTGCCATCTGATGTTATCATGATTCTGCTGTATTTAAATTACTGTACTTGTCTTAGCTATGAAGATGGTCTCATTGAAGTGTTAAATGATTATGTTCATTATAGTTTAAAACTTCTTGTTATATCTTAATTATCTTGTTATGTTTTTTTTTTGTATTCCATAGGTCACTTCCCTATGAGTCCTGAGGTGTGCGTGTTGTGGGTTGCTAGTGACGTATTAATGTGTTCAGCCTCAATCTGGCACATGTGTACTATGTCAATGGATCGATACTTTACTCTCAAATATCCAATGAGATACGGCCGGAACAAGACACGGCGTATGGTCGCTGGGAAGATTCTATTTGTTTGGGTTGTTTCCATAGCAATATCTAGTCCTGTGTGTATTCATGGCTTTATCGATACCACCAGCGTGTTCAGAGATGGAGAATGTGTTCCAACTGTGAAAAATTTTGTTATTTACGGGTCTATATTTGCATTTTATATCCCTCTATTTATAATGATTGTGACATATGTGTTGACTATTAGAATTCTCTGGAAGAACCAACAGCGGATGAAGCATATCGATAGGTCTGATCTGAAACCTAGACTCGCGCAGTTGACAGCTCAGTACACTGGTTTCGCTATTCCAAAAATGTTGACTAGTCTACGAAAGCCGTCAAGGTCTCCATCAGCGCATTCGTCCACGTCTCGAGCTAACTGTGATAAACAGCTCTTGAACCCAGATAGTAATGGGTTACTGAACAACCGAACAAATGGTAATGTAAATTCTTTGGTTGCAGAAGCGGAATTAAGTGAAGACTGCGAAGGAGAGAAGATAAAGAGACCCGTAGGGGTGACATACCTCGCTCCTCCATCCCCTCAGATGTACGCCTCTAGATCGCCGTCTCAAACCTCCGTACAACTACCTCTATACTCAGATACAGAAGAGAGTGAGAATGAAGCAAATTACTTTAGTCTTAACCAAACAAACCACTCATGTCGCTCTCTCTGTACCCCAACCAGTTTAACCACCTCACAAAAATCTTTGCATAGGCGTCTCCAGAAAAAGAAACTTTACCAACAACAACAAGAAGAGTTGCAGCAACTACATCAAACCTCTCACCAACAACAGCAACAAGAGTTGCAGCAACTACATCAAACCTCTCACCAACAACATCAAACTCTTCCCTGTAAAGAAGACAACTCACCAACATTATCCTCGTACCTCATTACAGAAACGCCACAACATATCACCAAGGAAAACACAAACTGTTCCTTATTTGAACTTACAACATTGTCTCCGCCGCTGTCACCACTTTTTGACGACGACAGCAAGAAAAACAAACATCACGAATCTCAAGAGAACAGTAATGATATTTCGCCACTTCTTCCAGAACATTCAAGAACGTCAAAGTTGTGCAGAAAGTCTTCCATGAATGATTCCTCAACAAGCAACAAGTCGCCAAAGAAAAAACGATACTCAAAAAGATGCAAAAAAAGAAGAAACAGTTTAACGCATAACGGAGTACAGACAGATCATTTAAAAGTTCCAGGGCAGGTCTTTTTCAAACAAGGGTTCTCAAACCGGCAGCCACATGGTCACTTAATTGGTTCTGTATCTGATACCCATGTCTCTCATGCTGGGCGAGGTGTGATGTCAGATGGTGACCATAATCGCGAAAAATCATCATTTCACCTCAACCACAGCAATCTAAACAAGGATTATAAATCAGTAGAATGGGACAGACGATATTTCCAGGTGAGTAATTGATCATATAAATTAGTAGAATGGGACCGGCGATATTTCCAGGTGAGTAATTGATCATATAAATCAGTAGAATGGGACCGGCGATATTTCCAGGTGAGTAATTGATCATATAAATTAGTAGAATGGGACCGGCGATATTTCCAGGTGAGTAATTGATCATATAAATTAGTAGAATGGGACCGGCGATATTTCCAGGTGAGTAATGGATCATATAAATCAGTAGAATGGGACCGGCGATATTTCCAGGTGAGTAATTGATCATATAAATCAGTAGAATGGGACAGACGATATTTCCAGGTGAGTAATTGATCATATAAATCAGTAGAATGGGACAGACGATATTTCCAGGTGAGTAATTGATAATATAAATCAGTAGAATGGGACCGGCGATATTTCCAGGTGAGTAATTGATCATATAAATTAGTAGAATGGGACAGACGATATTTCCAGGTGAGTAATTGATCTTAAAAATGTCCAGCTACTTTCTCTTCTTCTCTTCCACCATTTACTTCTTTATAGGGGGGTCTCAGTGACTAAGTTTATAATCCATTGCCTTGCGTCCCGAAGATCGTGGGTTCGAATCCGGACCGGAACGACCTCACATAGTCAGAAAGGGTACACAGTGTAGACATACTCTTTGGCGTAGATCATAATGTCCAAATATAAGGCGAAAAATGATCGCAAAAGAGCAATGAATGCACAAAGCAGCCGACAAATGGCCGTCCAACTGACTAGTCCTAGAATGGTTACACAAAGTAGGGGCCTAATTAATCTGTTGCTCTTTTATGATTTGCATGACTGGTTTCACATTCAATCTTCTTCTGATTTCTTCATTTCCAATTTTGTCTCTTATTGTCACACCTGCAGCTCTTCTAAAACACACCATCTCCGTCGTTACGTTTTTCCGCTCATTGAAAATGAAAATCGGGGCAAATCCTTTACAGAACGTAGCCATCAACCACAGTAAACGAGTCGTTGATTTTCTAGGCACCACTTATAAGTTCAGTAGTTTGTCATTGCTTTCGAAACGGTGAGGTCTATTTTTACCTTTTATATAAAAATCTCACGAAAACGAATTTGCTTCCAAACTTGCTCACCGCGGGGTTTGAACCAGGTTCGTTTGGGTTTGTGATCAAGCTCACTACCGCTTGAGCTACAGACGCTCTGTTATTGGACATGGTTGATACTGGTAGAATAGTTTTGGCCAGAAAATCGATCTTATAAAATGTGCTTTAGTTTTTAGCTATATCTCGTGCGATACCTTTAGAAGTTACCTTATTTCAAGTTACGTAAATGATCTAATAATCTCCAGTAACGTTACTTCAAGGTAAGTAAAGGATTATATAAATCTCCAATTCATCATCATCAAATTCTGGTGCATCCTTTGCTTGATAAATGCCTTTTAGTCGAAACGTTGCTGTATTTTCTTGTTTTTGTACTTTGTAAAACTATATAATTTTGTTTTTACTTGTTTCGCCACCGTAAAGGATACACAGCTCAAAAAAAAAAATTGTAAAACTAAAGGACTAAATATTAGGACAAAACTTAAAATATATAGAAGTAATGTACTGGGAGTGCTATTATACAGTAGTGAATGTTGGAAGAAGTAATGTACTGGGAGTGCTATTATACAGTAGTGAATGCTGGAAGAAGTAATATACTGGGAGTGCTATTATACAGTAGTGAATGCTGGAAGAAGTAATGTACTGGGAGTGCTATTATACAGTAGTGAATGCTGGAAGAAGTAATATACTGGGAGTGCTATTATACAGTATTGAATGCTGGAAGAAGTAATGTACTGGGAGTGCTATTATACAGTAGTGAATGCTGGAAGAAGTAATATACTGGGAGTGCTATTATACAGTATTGAATGCTGGAAGAAGTAATGTACTGGGAGTGCTATTATACAGTAGTGAATGATGGAAGAAGTAATGTACTGTGAGTGCTATTATACAGTAGTGAATGCTGGAAGAAGTAATGTACTGGGAGTGCTATTATACAGTAGTGAATGCTGGAAGAAGTAATGTACTGGGAGTGCTATTATACAGTAGTGAATGCAGGAAGAAGTAATGTACTGGGAGTGCTATTATACAGTAGTGAATGCTGGAAGAAGTAATATACTGGGAGTGCTATTATACAGTATTGAATGCTGGAAGAAGTAATGTACTGGGAGTGCTATTATACAGTAGTGAATGATGGAAGAAGTAATGTACTGTGAGTGCTATTATACAGTAGTGAATGCTGGAAGAAGTAATGTACTGGGAGTGCTATTATACAGTAGTGAATGCTGGAAGAAGTAATGTACTGGGAGTGTTATTATACAGTAGTGAATGCTGGAAGAAGTAATGTACTGGGAGTGCTATTATACAGTAGTGAATGCTGGAAGAAGTAATATACTGTGAGTGTTATTATATTGTAGTGAATGCTGGAAGAAGTAATGTACTGGGAGTGCTATTATACAGTAGTGAATGCTGGAAGAAGTAATGTACTGGGAGTGCTATTATACAGTAGTGAAGGATGGACAAAGTAATATACTGGGAGTGTTATTATACAGTAGTTAATGCTGGAAAATGATCCAACACATAATACACAAGTTGGAGACATTTCAGTATAAATGTTTAAGAAGAATCCTGCAAACTTTCTGGCTAAATACCATAACAAATGAGGAGCTTTTGAAACGAAAAGACTGTGTATCCTTGGAGACTATCATTAAGAGACCGAGTGGTTACCGGGGCCCAAATTTGGGGTGCAAAGAATAGAACCAGTGTTACCTGCCATGCATGTCGTAAGAGGCGACTAAGGAGATTTGGCTGAAAAAGGATGTACATGTCCAAAACGTGTGAAGTCTATGCGTTTAGGGGCCTACCAAACCAATGTACAACGTATACACGTTCTTGGTAAAGATCAAACATATCACAGAGTGATTAAAATTGGTGGTAAAGAACAAACGCAAAGAAGAAGAAAGAGGAGATAATTAAGAAATGAAGATGGAGGTGGTTTGGACATGTATGTCATATGCCAGTGGGGGCATTGGCTAGGATAGCTCTCAGGTGGACAGCGGATGGGAAAAGAAGACCTAGACGTCAAAATGAAACATGGAGAAGAACGGTGGAGAGAGAATTGAAGGAGTGTGGTCTGACGTGGGAGACGGCTGGTAGAAAGGCAGCAAAACGGCAACAGTGGAGGTCTCTTGTGGAAGCCTTATGTATCAATCGGGACACGAAGAGGATATATAGGGTGTTCAACTTAAAAGCAGCCCGTGAATGGAGCTAATCTGGCATATATGTATGGAAATGGGAAGGTTCAGTTATGACGTAGTATAGGTCAAGTTTGTGTGACGGTGTGTAATTGTAGTGCGGGAAGGGGCGATGAACAAATGTGACGTAGGACGAGCTAGTCAGAACCGGTTTAAATAGTAAATAAACACAACTCAATGTGTACCTGGCAACTTTCGAATTGTCAATGGGGCTGCAATTATCTTGAACACCCTGTAGGAAGGATAAGCAACGATTTTCATTTTTTCATTGAAATAAGAGATAAATTACTTGTACAATATTGACATACATTTCTCTTTCTAATATTTGCAGATACAGGAGGAGATGGACCTTTGTCTCCAGGGAGAGTTTAGTCGATGTGACCACCGTCAGTTCAAGCAAGAACAGATAACGGCAGTTGACCAAGTCATCAAAGGAAGACTAGAAGGTGACCAAAACACCAAAGAAAAACTCGAAGTCACAGATACAGATTCAGAACAGAAGCCTCCACTCAAACTTGAGGTGTCTCTGCCGACCTACCTGAAGGATTCATTGACTGCCCATTACAATAGCACCGTCCCTGTAGGATATAGCCACTCTGCTCCAAACTCACCTCTAAACAGGCGGAATCCTGAATTTCCTGAACTGGTATCTTCATCTGACGCCGAAAGAGAAGATGATGTTGATGTTGAGAACAACTCTGATAAAAATGAGGAGGAGGGTAACGATTCAACAGGGTCATCAAACTCTGACATTGTAACGATACGACTTCACCCTCCTACACCAAAAATTAGAAACACCAGCGGTATCAGAAATACCAACACCAATATCTTCAACGGAAGCCACACAACTGAGAATAAATTCAACAGCATAAGCAGATCAGAAAGTCAGATTATAACTAAGAATAATCTACTCAAATCTGAACATATTAACGGTGGATTCCCACACTTTAGCTGCGGTATTAACAGCCTCAGTAGCAATAATAATATCGAAATTGGCAGCCTAAGAAATGGTTGCAGTATTCACAGCCTATCACCAGCTGGATCACCAATTCCTGAACTTGTTATCTCAAGTGAGGGCGAAATAACACTTGATGAAACCGACGATACTCTTGATTCTAGTCCTAAACACCAACGGATTAAACTTCGACGCCCCTGTGAACAACATCCACGTAAGTCCAAATTAGACAAGAACTCTCACCATAGTAGAGAGTTCAGTGACAACAGTTATCGAAAATGGAAGCAACCAAGTTTTAGAAAGACATTCAGAATACATCGAGGAAAGTGTACAGTAAAACACATTATGTCAAAAAAGACTGCAAGTAATGAAAAAAAAGCTTCTAAAGTTTTAGGTATAATTTTTCTTGTTTTTGTTGTGTTGTGGACACCATTCTTTGCGTTGAACATTCTCAATGCTGCATGCGATACATGTATGACAAGTGTTAGCAAAGAGATTATGTCTTTGTTTTTGTGGATGGGGTACATCGCATCATTGGCGAATCCAATTATTTATACAATGTTCAACACCGCTTTCAGAAAGACCTTCATTAGGATACTTACCTGTACGATTCAACGCACCTGTAGAAGTAAGACCAGTGATACACATCTTATGAGTTACACTACAATGCTGGCCAGTGAGAGGAGGAATACCATGACGGTTGTACTTCGAGATGAATCTAGATAATACAAATACGTTCTGAAAATGTTTTTATAACTACAATTGATGAAGTTTTCGCCCCGTGTGGTACCGGGACCAGCAAGGGAAGCAAAGAATAGTACCACTGCGACTTACAAGGTATTTCGTGTAAGAGGAGACTGATGTAGAACCTAGGGAAGCTACCCTAGTAAACAAAGCATCGCAGAAGTCGAATGTGCTGGCCTAAGTTTAGGCGCATTAAGGGCACAACGTACAATCGCTCTTAGGCTCAGATCACATACAAATCACATAGAGTGGTTAACATGTGGTCGATATGGAGCGTTTGAAGAAGAAGAAGAAGAAGAAAATGTCCACACACAAAGAAACCAGATGAAAAGAATAATAATCAGGTAATTAATGTTCTTCTAGCATATAATGTGATGATAAGGTTTGGACAATTTGGTGACAACAGGTAAAATATGAGGAAGATGAGACAGTGGAAGACGAGAGAGATGATTTTGGATGATGTGTGGATGTCATCGTAGTTGAATAAAATATCGACGGAAAATAGGCCGAAAATGTAAGTGATTGTCAGACAAATCCAAACATACCCACATGCATGTGTCCCACAGAGGTTAAGGATGCTTCTAATCTGGAACGAGCTCACCAAAGTCAGAGAAGTGCCAGGGTCCAGATAGTGAAGTTGATAACGCGTTTTGCTAGTGATCATTGGCCATGGAACTTCCTGGGTTTGAAACCAGCATGGGCTAACAATTGTCGGTGTAGACAGATACGCGGATGGATAACATGTTCACTGATTTTTTATTCTCACTTGGGGAATCTTACAAGTACCTCTGAAGCCGAAGAATGTTCGCCTCAAAGACTAGGGACACTGATCATAAGAAAAGCAATCTTTCAAACAAAAATCAGTCAAAAGCGCTAAACTAGGCGCTAATACTACGTCTGAACACCCAGCAGACGAACAACAAGAAGAAGAAGATGAAGATATCTTGAGTTATATTGACAAACCCCCTTGTGTTGTCGGGGCTCGCAAGGGGAGCAAAGAATAGTAACACTGCGATCTACAAGGTTTCTCGTAAGAGGCGATTGAGGTAGGGGCCTAGGAAGCTACCTAGTAAAAAAAAAAAATCGTCGCAGAAACCTGATGTGCGTGTAGGTGCATAACTGGCACACCTTTCAATCGCTCTTAGGCTCAGATCAATACAAATGACATCAGTGGTTAAAAGTGGTCAATATGAAACGTAAAAGAAGATGATGTTGACCAAAATTTCGTGATATGGCTCTTATTTTTCTCTGAGAATGAGAATATGTTTGGTGATGTGGTCAACATCACGCCGGCAACACTAACTTCCCAGTATTTCTACTGTACCCAATTTGGGCCTGATTCCACCTGAGAGCTCCCAGCCCCATTAACACATTCGTCCTTATGGGCTGATATACTGGCTTACGGTACTTTTTGAGATGACGCACTGCCAGTATACTGGTTTTTTCAGTCCACAGAGAGCCCATAGTCGAAGGATTCACTTCATTGCATCGAGTTTGCCCATATAACTCGGTTCCTGTCAGCTGTCAGCAGAGATGACATGCCATCTGCCGAGATTATTGCACAAAGCACGAACTCCGTAGCTCTAGCAACAATCCTAGGAATTTCATGAAAAATTGCCCATGTGTCTCGGTCCGGATTCGAACCCCCAACCTTCAGGACGACAGGCAAACGGCTTAACCACTTCACAATTGAGACCCTCTATTTAAGTATACTCAATCAATAGGCGTGCCTGCCGGCATAGGCGATTATGTCTCTCCACAGCTCTCCTTCGTGCAAGTAATCAGTTCTAACGTCGATCTTTTGTCATACCACGATGTCAGATCATCCAACATCTCCTCCTTCTGTCTTCCACGATCTCTCCTTACCTGAATTTTACCTGTTGTTACCAAATGTTCTAAACCTTCTCTTCGCACTATATACCCGAAGAACCTTGATTGGCTGATTCTTATTCTTTTGGATATGGTTTTCTTTTTGTGCAGGCTTGATTAAATATCTCATCATTTGTTTTCTTCCTGTCCATGGAATTTTCAGCATTCTTCTGTAAAACCACATCTCTGTGGCTTCTAATGATCTTATCGATTGCTTGTTCATTATCCATGTTTCGCTGACATACAAAGTATTGGTTTCAATATAGCACTGGAGTACTCCCAGTACACAATGCAAAATACATGCTTTCGGGCGTAAGAATTAAGAGAATCAACAACACTAAAACAGAAATAATGAATATGGGAAGAAAACATAATAGACTAGACATCCATGTCAATGGCACTATAATAAATCAAGTGAAAGAATTCAAATACTTAGGAAGCATATTCACAGAAGACGGAAGACTAGATAGAGAGATAGAGTGCAAACAGCAAATGCTATAAACTATCAGCTAGCCCCCTTGTTAAGGCACCCACAAATTTTACTGACCGCTAAGCAACAGATGACTAACAGCATTTTTATACCTACTTTGTGTTACCAGAGCCAAACATGGACAATAAGCAAAGCGTAATCACAAAAAACCACTACATGTGAAATGCGCTGCCTGCAAAAAGTTACCAACAACACCAGAAAAAAACAGAGTCACCAACATCAGCATAAGAAAGAATGTTGACACAGAACCTTGAATTGAGAAACAAAAAATGAAGTGGTTTGGCTACTAAATAACAATGCACCCAAACTCCTACAGTATACAGAGTCTTCTACAACAGAACATCAGGAAAGAAGGTGAGAGGAAGAGGATAAAAAAAGATGGCTAGATGGCGTAGCAGAATCCTGTTAACGAGCAAAAATAACAATCACCCAAGCTACCAGAACAGCGCAACACAAAAGCAGAAAACCATAACACTGGGCAACATCCCGATAGCAGTGTGACAACAAAAGAAGAAGACAAGGTAGAAGAAGGATTAAGATAATCCAACCCTGGCTGTGGAAGTTGATCTAAAACTACGCTCATACCATTAAAGTGCGTTGCGTAAAATCTCCATTTACTTACTATTATAATAGTAAAATCTCCCTTGATTATATTCTTGACATATTACGAAATACATCTCCTTTATTTGATTTTTGTTCCCAATGGTGAATTTCTGTTTTCAATGTTGAATGTTGTGAACTTTTCTCTTTTATTAGTTTTATTTCAAAAATATAAAATAAATTAATTTTAATTGTTGATAATATTCGCTGTTCGTTTTATTTTCATATTTCTCATCTCTCTCACAAGCCTACTATCTCTCTCTCTTTCTCTCACTAGCATACTCCCTCGTTTTCTCTCTCTTTCTCTCATTTTCTCTCTCTAACTCTCTCTCACTTTCTCACTTTCCCACTTTCTTTCTCTCACCTTGTCTCTCTCACCTTCTCTTTCTTCATTTCTCTCTCACTCCATTTCACACTCCTACTGTATCTTTCTTTCTTTCTTCGTACACACATTTTTTCTCTTCTCTCTCTCCCTTTTTCACACACTCACTCACTTCCAATCTCAGTTAACACACTCTATTTCTTTACTCTTTCTCCCTCACTTTCTCTCTATCTATCTCATTCTTTATTATACCTCCTCTCGATCTCACATCTGCCATCGTTCTTACCTTCATATACTGTCATTACTGCCTGTAGTATCTCTTTTAGGGCTGTGTAGGACAGCAGGGACATGAAACTGTGGAATTTAATAATTTAATAACCGCATGGCTAGTGCAGTCGCCACGAAACTGTTCAGGTTAGAATATTTTCTTTTTGCCACCGACAGAAAAAAAATTATTGGCCTTACATTGAACTTTGCATTGAACTGGAGTCTCCCGCATGTGAGCCGCCGCGCTCTAATCCATTCGGTCAAACCCTCCGTCCTTCATATAAGTAAGTAAAGTAAGTAAAGTAAGTAAAGTAAGTAAAGTAAGTAAAGTAAGTAAAGTAAGTAAAGTAAGTAAAGTAAGTGAAGTAAGTAAAGTAAGTAAAGTAAGTAAAGTAAGTAAAGTAAGTAAAGTAAGTAAAGTAAGTAAAGTAAGTAAAGTAAGTAAAGTAAGTAAAGTAAGTGAAGTAAGTAAAGTAAGTAAAGGAACCCTTTCATACCTCGTGGTATATAGGTCAATACAGTGTTAGGCCTGTTTTTCATTGACCGTCGGCACACGATGGGTGATGTGGTCAGCATCACGCAGGTCACCTTTACTTTCCCAGAGCATGTCTGGTACCCATTTGAGGCTGGGTCGACCTGAGAGCCGTCGCGGACGGGAAAAATTCCACGCGAAATGCGGGAACTAAACCCAGACCACCAGCCTTGAGAAGCGAGTTCACTAACAACTAACTCTTCATATACTCATCTACATTACTTGGTTTCTATACGTTGTGCAACTAAAGCTGGATACTTGAGGGGCAGAGATGACCGTGTGTTGCCTGGGCCCGCAAAAAAAGTAAAGAATAGTAACACTGCTACCTTCAAGGCATGTCGTAAGAGGCTATTAAGGTCGGGGCCTAGGGAAGCTACCCTAGGAAACATAGCGTCGCAGAGATCAGAAATGCTGGCCTACTTGTAGACGCATAACTGTCACAATGTACAATCGCTTTAATACTCGGATCACATACAAATCATAAATATCGGTTTAGCAAGTGGTCGATACGGAGCGCTCGAAGAAGAAGAAGCGGGGAGAGAGAGAAGTTTGTTTAATTAGAGAGCCATAGGAATCACCAGTATGCATACCTTTCGACATCTGTTGGGGGAGACTGAGCACATAGGGATCTGCCCGGAGAGCTAAGTTGTCAGTTAAATAACCTTCTTCTTCTTCTTCTGTTCCACCATTTACTTCTGGGGGCGTAGTGATCTGGTGTGTGCTTGTTTTAAGTCACTTTGTAAGCTGATATTCATTTTCGTAAGGCTGTTCTTGATGTCGTCGATCCATCTTTTGCGTGGTCTTCCTCTTGCTTTGTACTCATTATACTTTTTCTGTGTAGATCTCTGTGATAGACGATACCAGCGCATTCTTGTCAGGTGCCCAAACCATTTAATCTGTTGTTCTTTTATGAATTGCATAACTGGTTTCACATCCAGTCTCCTTCTGATTTCTTCATTTCTAATTTTGTCTCTTATTGGCGCTACGTTCTGAGTTCGAATCACGCTGCGGACAGTTTGCTTGCAAATTGTTTCCGTTGATTTTAACAAAGGACGATGGCGCCACCGTTCAGAAAGCAATGGCAAACTACTGAACGTGTAAGTGGTGCCTAGAAAATCAACGACTTGTTTACTGTGGTTGATGGCTACGTCCTTTGGGATATGCCACGATTTTCATTTCATTGTCAAACCTGCAGCTCTACTAAGACACCTCATCTCTGTCGTTATGATTTTTCGCTCAACAAATAACCAATAACCAATAAATTAAATTCATACAAATATGTGAACATACAATATTTTCAACATATTCAACATAAACAAATAACATTTATTTTTCAGTTATTTTATGTATTGCAAAGCAACACAATATTTGTCAAGTTATGATCAAATCCACGATTAATATTTTTTTGGGGTAGAAATATAAAATGGTTAGTTTTTTTAAAGGCAGACTTCGCAGCCTGTTTTCCAATCTTTTCTTGTAGTGCAAGGGTTCTAAACCTTTATCACCTGACGCCTCTCTTGAAGTTGAGGCAAGACTCGCACGCGAGACCACCCCCAACCCCACACACCCCATCCCGCCCTCCCTCCCTCCCTCTTCTCCATTTATTCTTCCTTTTCCGCTGCAAATTAACTGTAGTTTTCAAACAAGAAACAAAATAAAAATGTTTTTCACTCTGACCGTTATAACAGATCTGTTCCCTAACAAAGCCGTATTCATCGCAATCTTTCTCCCAACATTATGTTATCAGTGTCAAACCTGGATCATCAAACTATAGAAGACAACTAGTCACGACAGAGATGAAGTGTCTACACAGAATGCTGGGAGTATCAAGAAGAGACCAGTTTAGAAATTAAGACATCAGAAAAAAAGGGGATACAACATTAGTACTGAACATAGAAAAGACAGCAAACTAAATGGTTCGGCTGCATAAGCAGATTACCAACAGATAGCGCTCCTCAAAGAGCAATGTTACTACAGTACAGTGGATGCAAAGCAAAAGGCCGTCCACGCAAAAGGTGGCCCTCCGAGATAACAGAGGCGGAAAAAACACTGTTTATGAAGCGAACAGAACATCTCCTTCCATAAATCTCGTCTTTTCCTGACTGTGTGATGCAAACTAGGTCTAGACAAAAGAAGAAGAAGAAGAAGAAGAAGAGGAAAACTGTCCCATAAATCTCCTCTTATCCTGACTCTGTGAGGCAAACTAGGACTAAACAAAAGAAGAAGAAGAAGCTGTCCCATAAACACAATAACAATGAGAAATGTAAACATTAAAAAAACATTCATTCTTGGCAAGAAATTTTAGTAAAATGTCAACATGAGTCAAAATTCAATGATGTTCTTAATTACTTTTAAAAGATATTTTTAACTTGTAGCTTTTTTTTTAAAAAAAAACGTATTTTACCTTGAAAAAAAAAGTTAGTATAAATAATTCTCATAAATTCATGAGAAATATTAAAATATGAATTTCTAACAATAATTTACACTTTCTTTTAAATTACATCCGAGACCCTCGCCGGTGCTGCGGGATTCTGCACTACCTCTGAGGTCTTCCTGTGTAAGAAAGAGGTCCGCCGAGATGTTCCGGGCCCAAATTAAGGTGTAAAGAATAGAACCATTGTTACCTGCCACGCATGTCGTAAGAGGCGACTCAGGAGATATGGATGAAATCGGATGCACGTGTCCGCTGGGAATGCTAACCCAAAACAAATGCTTGCCTAAAACGGATGCACCAGGCCGTAAGACGCATAACATGGTGCAACGACCCCTCACAATGAGGAATGTGATAATGGATTCTAGGGTCACCAATCTGCCTAGGAAATTTAGCCACGCAGTAAGAATGTTAGACCTACCATCACGAGGGTGGCCAAAACTTATTGCTGGAAGAGGTCGGCACAAACGAGGAAACAGAAATCATAGGAATTATATCCTACAGAACTGCGCCCAGTATGCAAACTTGAGAAGAAAGAGGTGGCCCACTTACACCAGCATCCAAGATAAACTGTATGGCGAGGCTGATAATCTGAGGCAGACGGCTACCTTTATTAGAGAATTCGAAATCCTAATCTAGTGAGAACGCAGAAGACAAACTGTATGGCGTGGCTGATAATCTGAGGCAGACGGCTACCTTTATTAGAGAATTCGAAATCCTAATCTAGTGAGAACGCAGAAGACAAACTGTATGGCGTGGCTGATAATCTGAGGCAGACGGCTGCCTTTATTAGAGAATTCGAAATCCTAATCTAGTGAGAACGCAGAAAAAGAAGAAAGAGGTCGGTGCACACATAGTTACCCACCGAATTGCAATGATGATAGTCCTATCAATTAATCAATTAATTAATTTTCATAACTTTTCAAGTAATACCTAATACTGCATCACTCCTCATTGTGGAACAGCTCCTCCCAGGATGGGAACCACTCTTGTAATCCTACAAAACTTTCCATTCCCAAAAATCTGTCCTTCGCTCCAAATTCGTACAGGAAATCCTCCACATTTTTATCTCCTCATTTGTCTTAAGAACATAACGTTGATGGAACTGCAATCGATTTTTTTTCCTTCAATTATTTATTCTGCGTCATAAAATTTCTTTTTTGTTTTGTTTATTCGTGATGTAAAAAATATGTAATTTTACTCATTTTGTAAAGAAATGTTTAGAAGTTGTGCGCGTTTACTTACCAGATATAGAAATTCTAATTTAAATTCTAGTGAGAACACAGACAAACAACAGTAACTTGTCAACAAAATTAAAAGTCAAAATTTCACAATTTATTTAACAAAAATAAAAGCGTAAACATAGAACAACAACTTGAGGGAAAATGTAGAATGTTGTCATTTGATGATGACAGTTTGGTGGTTGCTTTGGAAGACGCATGCACCAGAGTTTCTTACGAAAATCAACGATAATCTAGGGAAGATAGAGAAATCTGGCCAGCAATGGTGGAATGCGGGAGGGCCATTCAGTGTCAGGACTGTTTGATTTTGGACACGACTTTGCTAGCGCATTTCCACCATGTTTGATCGGGTATTTTCCGGTTTAATTTGTCGAGCTACTGAGTTAGTGCTTGAGCAACGTTGTGAGCTAGGAATGTTGCATGGAATGTTTTCACCGTGCGTTTGCTGTGTGTATTCAGAAAATGGCGGACGGCTGTTATGACTAACAAACTCAGCGTACCGTACGCAGCTATATTGCGCATGCGTAAAGCTGAATTGTGTCGTTATTGATGTTCCCTTCGACATGAATTGCAATTCAAGTGATGAACAGTTTTGTGAACAACTTTAGCGACGGCCATATGCATTTATGCGGTGCAGGTTGTTTTTTGTGGCGGTACACGGCTGTTTCACAGCATTAGTTCACACAGGAAATATTTCACAGTTTTTAGCATTTCGTGAGATTTTCGTTGGCACAGAAACGAAACAATTATGTGGTGACCCGTTGCAGTGAAGTTGGAACTGTACTTATGAACTATGAAATATGAACTATGAACTATCTATAGGTCTTTTATCTAAACCAATCCACATCAGTTATTAGATTATACGAGCTTTGTCGGAAGATTTGAGTGGCCAGAAAAGAACAGCACAACTAGTATATGCATAGGCTAATCAATCAACATCAACCTGGTACGGGTAGTCGCTGGACGTTGTTGGAGATATTGCGAAGGAGAATGGAACACCTATGGACTTGTCCGGAGGGCAATGAAGATATTCCCAGCTGAATCTGCATATGAATACCTTCTGCGCTTTTCGAAAGTAAGGTTGTACTGCAGACACTGCTTAGCTGCTGTTACCAGTACATTAAATATTCGGGAATACCTTTTTGACCATAATCAAATTCCACAAAGCGTGCAGAGAAAGAGAGAGAGAGAGAGAGGAATCCATGGATGTGGTGCAAGCATGACGGTCATTTCTAAGTAAAACCAGTGGCGGCTCGTGATCATTTTTGTTGGTGGGGCCAGACAGATATTTTCGAAAAAATCATGGTTTCGGTTAGGATATATTGTAATGTATAAAATAATAAATACACGTTACATGTTATTTTTGGTGGGCCGGCCCCACTGGCCCTTAATGACGAGCCGCCACTGAATAAAACTGTAGTGTGTGTGAGTTTATGATCTACACAGATGGATCTTCAGTTCACCACAAAAAGCCCGCATGAGCATTCCTTTGTTAGCTCATACGACAGAAAGTTCAAGGAAACCACTGGTGCATTTAGTATGATAACAAATAGCAGGACAATGGAAGTACTGGTGGTGACTAAGACACTACGCTGGCTGGAGTAACAAAACTACACTCATGCGTGAATTCTGAGTGATTCATTGAGTATAATCCAGAAAGGGAAGACTTGTTTGATACGCAGACAATATACTGAATCACAACAAGGTTCAGCAATTTGAAGAATTACATTCGTCTCTGTATCCGGGCACCTGAGTGTAGATGCCAATAATAGAGTGGACATGCTGGCTACAAACTCGTGTATATACATATCCTGAGCAAGTCGCTCGGTTCACAAATATATTCTTTCCGGAAATCTCTAGGATTTTTGTTGAAGCTACGGAGTTCATGCTTTGTGCAATGTATTCGGCATATGTCGTGACATTTTTGCGGAGAGTCATCGAACCTAATGGCAAAAACTCCGTTCAATGAAGGCAGCTCTTCACTTGTAAATAGCTTTTCTAAATAACTTATAATTTGTATCAGTGCAATAATATAATATTATTTATCAAATAATTATAAATATATATATTTACATAAATATTTAATGTCTGGTCAACCACTATTAACAACTGTTATAAGAGGGAGAAGATGGAGATATGTTGGACATACCTTGAAAAGAAATGTTTGTTCAGCCACTAGTAACAACTGTTATAAGCGGGAGAAGATGGAGATATGTTGGACATACCTTGAGAAGAAATGATCAAAGAATTTCAAAGCAGGAGTGAGAGCGTCTGGTGGAATGGATTAGAGCGCAGCTCCCATACGGGAGACCCAGGTTCAATCCACGATAAGGCCAAAGAGGTTTTTTTTCTGTCGAGGGCATAAAAAAACATTCTAACTTGAACAGTTTAACGGCGACTGCACTAGTCATGCGGCAATTAAATTCCACAGGGTTATGTCCCTCTTTTGTCCTACACCGTCCAGAAAGCGGTATTACATGAAGTAACGACAGTTACAACCAAAGCAGGCATTGAAGTGGGGTGTAAAGTGTTCAAGAAAAAGAGGACTCCTTAGGGAGACCCTGAAACGAACTGTGCTGAGGGAGGGAATAAATATCGGTCTCAATTCTATGGAGGAGATTGAGCGAGTTATATATATAAATATATAACTTTGATTTTTTTAGTTTTCATCTTCCAGTGTCTGCATAATTTAAATAGCGCAAATATTTTTCGACGGGATGAATATAACAGGGCTTACGGTAAATCGTTCTCCAGAAATTCAATATAGTCCTCTTTGTTCCTTTTTCTGATACAAACATAAAGAACTCAGATTGCATACTGTAGATAGCTCTTCTTCACCGAATGAGATCAGTTTGTCTATATCTTCTGAACGGGCCCAAACATTGTTAAGTAAACGATGTGTGTGCGCGAGAACGTTTTCCCGGCAAAACGGTTGGAATGAAGTTCTACTCTGCTCTTAACTCGAGTCCATTGAACTTAATCGATTCCTCAATCCAGGAATATTGTCAACAACGATTCTCCGTACTAAAGTGCTGGTGAACAAATAATCGATTATATGAAAGTAGTCGAAGAAATGAATTCCATTAATAATGAGTATTTGGAAACAGCAAGAATAATAAGTCCGTTCAAATAAATTCTTTAATTGTTAATGAGTTTAGTGTATACACAACAATCGTTATGAGTACGCCAGTGTTAGGGGGCGGGTCACTGGCTTAACCTCAGGGCAGTCATTGCAGACATATATATGCACAGTTTAGTTTCCTATAGTAGATATTAGAGGTATTCGTGCTGAAGGTTCCGGTGCCTCACTGGTTAAACACATTCTCACTCTGTTCATAAATTATCTATTCCTATTTGTACGATGAATGATTATAACTTTCTTAAAACACAGTGTATATACTTCATCAACTGCAGTATATATACGGCATCGATTTCAGTATAAATACGTCTTCAATTATTGTGTACGTACGTCATAAATTACAGTGCAGATACGTCATCAAATACAGCGCAGATACGTCATCAAGTTCAGTATAGATACGTCATCAATTGCAGTGTAGATACGTCATCAAATACAGTGTAGATACGTAATCGATTTTAGTGTAGATACGTCAGCAAGTGCAATATGCATAAGTCATTAGTTGCAGTTTAGATACGTCATCAATTACAGTTTAGTTGCGTCATCAACAGCAGTATACATATCTCATCAATGCTTATTGACCTACATGCTTTGATATAACCAAAACACAACTCCTTCTAATGTTGAAACGTGCTGCCTCGGCTAAATCCACTACAGCATCATCAAGTAGCTTGTCCCTTCCGGAACTTGGCTTCCATGCAACAGTCCTGAAAAGTTCTCTGTTCTGTGAAAATTGACTGGCGTCAGCAGAAGTCATTCTCAGATCGTCAATGACATATTGCCCTCATCATCTTCTAGGTCTTCCTCTCATTCTTCTTCCAGACACCATTCCCTCCAAAATTATCTTCTCTAGGCACTCATGTTGTTTGCTGTGTCCAATATATTTAATTTTCTTTGATTTTATCCTCTTTAATAGCCAACTCTCTTAAATATAAAGCTGTTGCAGAACAGAAGCATGTTCTTTTCTCTGTCCTTGATATTCTAAGTATTCTTCTGTATCATTTGTATTCAAAGGTATTAATTATCTTCTCCATCGCTTTATCAATGTTCCGTGTCTCACATTAACTCCACTACATAGCAAAAACATATAGATATGCAACCCAGTTGTTTGTCCTTATCCAACAAGTTTGTAATTCTTCCTCTTCTTCTGCGTTCTCACTAGATTTGGATTTCGGATTCTTTAATAAAGGCAGCCGTCTGTCTCAGATTATCAGCCACGCCATACAGTTTGTCTTAGACGCTAGTGTAAGTATGCCACCTCCTTCTGCTTCCCCCTTTGTGCCGACCACTTCCCGCAGTAAGTTTTGGCCACCCTCGTGATGGTAGGTCTGACATTCTTACTGCGTGGCTAAATCTCCGAGGCAGATTGGCGTCCGTAGAATCTGTTATCCCATCCCTCATTGTGAGGGGTTGTTGCACCATGTTATGCGCCTTACGGTCTGGTGCATCCGTTTTCTGTAAGCATTTGTTTCGGGTTAGCATTCCCTAGCGGACACGTGCATCCGATTTTATCCAAACCTCCTTAGTTGCCTCTTCGACATGTGGGGCAGGTAACAGTGGCTCTATTCTTTACACCCCCAATTTTAGCCCCGATAACCACTCGGGCGAGTTTTTAATTCAGCAACTGTTTTATTTCTGTATCCACTTCATCTGTTTGACATACAAGGCTTCCACAAGAGATGTCCATTGTTGCAATTATGCCCTCTTTCTACTAATTTTTTTTTTAATGTCAGACCACAATCTTTCAATTCGCATTTCACAGTTGTTGTCTATGTTTCTCTATTGGAAGTACAAGACTTCTTTTCCCATCCGATGTCCTTCTGAGAACTGTCGTAGCCAATGCCCCTACTGGCATCCGACATGCATGCCCATTCCACCTCCGTTTGTGATCTGTAATGATTTGTTTCCCAAACAGCACAGTTTCTTCGTTTCTTCTTCTTCTGCAATCTCTGGTCAAGCGCTTAGTTTACTGTAAAACACAAACTGGGCAGTCAGCTTCAGGTCTGGTAGGTTTCTTCAAAGCTTTGTTTTTAAGGAGTAGAGGGAATGTCAATGGTGAAGTGGTTAAGTGGTTAGCTAAGTGGTTAAGTGGTTAGCTAAGTGGTTAAGTGGTTAGCTAAGTGGTTAAGTGGTTAGCTAAGTGGTGAAGTGGTTAGCTAAGTGGTTAAGTGGTTAGCTAAGTGGTGAAGTGGTTAAGTGGTTAGCTAAGTGGTGAAGTGGTTAGCTAAGTGGTTAAGTGGTTAGCTAAGTGGTTAAGTGGTTAGCTAAGTGGTGAAGTGGTTAGCTAAGTGGTTAAGTGGTTAGCTAAGTGGTGAAGTGGTTAATTGGTTAGCTAAGTGGTTAAGTGGTTAGCTAAGTGGTTAAGTGGTTAGCTAAGTGGTTAAGTGGTTAGCTAAGTGGTTAAGTGGTTAGCTAAGTGGTTAAGTGGTTAGCTAAGTGGTTAAGTGGTTAGCTAAGTGGTTAAGTGGTTAGCTAAGTGGTTAAGTGGTTAGCTAAGTGGTTAAGTGGTTAGCTAAGTGGTTAAGTGGTTAGCTAAGTGGTTAAGTGGTTAGCTAAGTGGTTAAGTGGTTAGCTAAGTGGTTAGGACGTTTGCCTGTCGTACTGAATGTGGTGGGTTCTAATCTGGACCGAGACACATGTTCATGAGATCCCGAGGACGTTGCTGGAGCTATGGATTTCGTGCTTTGTGCAATATTCTCGGCAGATGACGTGCCATCTCTCTCGGCATGGACGGATCCATATGGGGAAATATGGTGCAATGAAGTCACTCCTTTGCTTTTGGACAGTTTTTGTGTTAGTTTGTACGTCGACTGGGTGTGGCCACATGTTGTTTATCAGCTAACCCAGGAGAGAACAGTCTTGAAGGACATGCTCCTGTGTCTGTCCCGCCTTCTGACACTAAGGTTATAAGAATCCTATTATGTCTGCTGTACCATTCAGAGGAACAGAGAGAAGCCACTCGTCCCTTTTTACTAGGGCAGTCCAAATCTGGCTCAATCTTGTGGTAGATGCACCATCTACAAACCCACCAGTTTGTCATTCCTTTTTAGATTCTTAAATGCATTGGGTCAAAGGTCATATGCCTAAACGCTGATCGATTATTGAATAAATGAAAGAAGAGAGATAATCTCCAACATATATTTTTAGATTATAAATCTGCAAATTATTTCATTGTTACTTCCCTTGAAATGCAAAGTATAGAGAAGTAATTCGATGTACGAAAACCTATATATCTAAGGTGGTCAAATCAGATCTGGAGAAAACAGTGGGGAGGCTTCGATAATACTGTGTAAACGGGAGGTATGGACAATGACATGCATATTACAGTATTACATTAGTTAGGAAAAATAAAGGGTTAAATATGAAAAAAATGACGACGCTCAATGTTTTGGACCGTAGGCCTTTATCAAGAAAACATATGAAATGAAAATCATAGCTTTATCCTTTGCAGAACTTAGCCATCAACCATAGCAAACGAGTTGTTGATTTTCTACGCAGCACTTACACGTTCAACAGTTTGTCATTGCTTTCGGAGAGGTGGTATTTTTTTTTACCGTTCGTAAAAGTTCACGCACACGAATTTGCTTCTAAACTGCCTGCCGCAGAGTTTGAATTAGGTACGCTTGGGTTGTGATCGAGATCACTACCGCTTAAGCTACATACGCCAACGAAATACTAAATAAACTATGACTAGAGAATGAGTAGTGGCTTCTTATGGTTATGAATCATGGATTATTACATAAACAACAAAAACGAAAATCCAGTCCTTCGAAACGAAATGCTACAAAAAAGATCTTACGAATAGAATGGACAGAAAAAAGAAAGAACACTGATGTCATGAAAGAACTCAATATTAAAGACAATTGTCTGATAAACAATATGCTATACAGAAAAATGAGATACTTTGGCCACATCAAGCGTCACGATGGCCTGGAGAGATAAATATTAGAGGGCAGTGACCACTAACTACTTTAAAAATATAAAAATCGATGTCAGTCCAAGACAAGCTATACGGAGATGTACATGGACTCCAGTTGACCACTAACTACTTTAAAAGTATACAAATCGATGTCAGTCCAAGACAAGCTATACGGAGATGTACATGGACTCCAGTTGACCACTAACTACTTTAAAAGTATACAAATCGATGTCAGTCCAAGACAAGCTATACGGAGATGTACATGGACTCCAGTTGACCACTAACTACTTTAAAAGTATACAAATCGATGTCAGTCCAAGACAAGCTATACGGAGATGTACATGGACTCCAGTTGACCACTAACTACTTTAAAAGTATACAAATCGATGTCAGTCCAAGACAAGCTATACGGAGATGTACATGGACTCCAGTTGACCACTAACTACTTTAAAAGTATACAAATCGATGTCAGTCCAAGACAAGCTATACGGAGATGTACATAGACTCCAGTTGACCACTAACTACTTTAAAAGTATACAAATCGATGTCAGTCCAAGACAAGCTATACGGAGATGTACATGGACTCCGGTTGACCACTAACTACTTTAAAAGTATACAAATCGATGTCAGTCCAAGACAAGCTATACGGAGATGTACATGGACTCCAGTTGACCACTAACTACTTTAAAAGTATACAAATCGATGTCAGTCCAAGACAAGCTATACGGAGATGTACATGGACTCCGGTTGACCACTAACTACTTTAAAAGTATACAAATCGATGTCAGTCCAAGACAAGCTATACGGAGATGTACATGGACTCCAGTTGACCACTAACTACTTTAAAAGTATACAAATCGATGTCAGTCCAAGACAAGCTATACGGAGATGTACATGGACTCCGGTTGACCACTAACTACTTTAAAAGTATACAAATCGATGTCAGTCAAGACAAGCTATACGGAGATGTACATGGACTCGGTTGACCACTAACTACTTTAAAAGTATACAAATCGATGTCAGTCCAAGACAAGCTATACGGAGATGTACATGGACTCCAGTTGACCACTAACTACTTTAAAAGTATACAAATCGATGTCAGTCCAAGACAAGCTATACGGAGATGTACATGGACTCCGGTTGACCACTAACTACTTTAAAAGTATACAAATCGATGTCAGTCCAAGACAAGCTATACGGAGATGTACATAGACTCCGGTTGACCACTAACTACTTTAAAAGTATATAAATCAATGTCAGTCCAAGACAAGCTATACGGAGATGTACATAGACTCCGGTTGACCACTAACTACTTTAAAAGTATACAAATCGATGTCAGTCCAAGACAAGCTATACGGAGATGTACATAGACTCCGGTTGACCACTAACTACTTTAAAAGTATATAAATCAATGTCTGAAAACGTTGGAAGAAGAAGAAGAAGACAGTCATAAACATTTATCTAGTAATAATCAGCGCATTGCAGTCATTATTTTGGTTGATTCAACAACTTATGTATCATCTTATTTTCTTATCTCTAATCCTATTTTACCTCGCACCGACTTTTGTGTGCGTTTCAAAAATAGTGTTTTTCGATGCCTCTATTATTTTTGAAGTCCACCTTTTGCGTGGATAGCCTTTTGCTTTTGCTGAAACAAAGAATGAAGTGGTTTGGTCACTTAATAAGAATGCATCCAAACTCGACAGTATACAGAGTCTTCTACAACAGAACATCAGGAAAGAATGCGAGAGGAAGACTACGAAAAGAATGGTTAGATGGCGTAGCAGAATCCTGTCAAAGAGCAATACCCAAGCCACTAGAAAAGATCAAGACAAAAAACAGAAAACCACGACCTTGGGGGAAAACCTGGTAGCAGTATGACGACAAAAGAAGAAGAAGAAGTCTTATGTTTTGTATCCACTGTATCGGAGTAGCATTGCTCTTTAAGGTACACTGTCTGTTGGTAATCTGCTTATGTGGCCGAACAATTTCATTTGTTGTTTCTTGATGAAGTTTAGTATTGATGTTGTACCCACTTGTTCCTGATGTCTTCATTTCTAATCCGGTCTCTTCTTGTTACTTTCAGCCTTCTCCGTAGACAGGGTTGTACCGTGTTATGATGCATGAAGCGGCTGCATCGGGTGGCACCGTAAGATGGAGGCATAAGCAGTGAAATCAAAATACAATTTGAACAATTCAATAATTAAAATTTAAGCAATAGCCAGTTAAGCAAATAGCCAGTTTGGGTTTAGGAGGGTAAGAGCTGCACAGACGCAATATTTACACTAAGACAGATCTGCGAACAAACAATTGAATACAATCAAAGTAAACAGCTTATATTTATAGACCAAGAAAAGGCATTTGATAGAGTAAACAGGTGCAAACTATGGAAGATCCTTGAAGAATATGGCGTCCAGGGACAACTATTAGGTAATATCATGGCCTTATATCAAGATAGCCAGAGTACAGTAAGAACAACAGAAGGAATGACCGACTGGTTCTCCATTACATCAGGTGTTAGACAAGGTTGTGTCCTCTCACCACTACTCTTTATCGCATATATGGATAAAATAACTCAAGAGTCAAATTCAGATAATGATGAAATAAATGAACTGCTGTTTGCAGATGATCAGTGCCTGATACATCAAAATGAACAAGATCTACAACATCATATTGATACCTTGAATAAAAATTGTGTAAAACATGACATGAAAATCAACAACACTAAAACAGAAATAATGAATATGGGAAGAAAACATAATAATCTAGACATCCATGTCAATGGAACTAAAATAAACCAAGTGAAAGAATTCAAATACTTAGGAAGCATATTCACAGAAGACGGAAAACTGGATAGAGAGATAGAGGCTAGAGTACAAAAAGCAAATGCTGTAACCTACCAGCTAGCCCCATTGTTAAGGCACCCAAAAATGTCACAGGCAGCTAAGCAACAGATGATCAACAGCATTTTTATACCTACTTTGTGTTACCAGAGCCAAACATGGACATTGAGCAAAGCGCAGTCACAAAAATAACTACATGTGAAATGCGTTGCCTGCGAAAAGTTACCAACAACACAAGAAAAGACAGAATCACCAACATCAGCATAAGAAAGAAAGTTGGCACAAAACCGTGCTTGAATTACATAGATAAACAAAGAATTAAGTGGTTTGGCCACTTAATAAGAATGCATCCAAACTCCACAGTATACAGAGTCTTCTACAACAGAACATCGCGAAAGAAGGCAAGAGGAAGACCACGGAAAAGATGGTTAGATGGCGTAGCAGAATCCTGTGAAAGAGCAAAGATAACAATCACACAAGCCACCAGAACAGCGCAAGACAAAAACAGAAAACCACGACACTGGGCAACAACCCGGCAGCAGTGTGACGACAAAAGAAAGAAGAAAGAAAGAATAATTAAAAATCTTTACCCTACGCTTTTCTATATTGGTCTATGTTATTCCGATATTGATGTATATGATTTAGCATTCGTACATTTTGTGCATTTTTATTTTTATAAAATCGCAATTGAAGGGCATTTTAAAGAAAAAAATATTTAAGGGGCATCATTTATAAGACTTGTACCAAACTGAGAAAATATATATTCTTCCCGTGGACTGTAGGTTGCTTATCCCTGTTGTAAAATTTACGAATCAAATGTGCATATAGCGTGTTTACAGACAGTATGGTAATGTGCCACCTCACATTTCTTATTCAAGTATGCAGGGTATAGGCGGGGCAATTCTTTTTCTCATTTGTAAAACGTCGATTGTGTGGATTGAACCCATAACCCTTTTCTGTTGGGTTCGAAAATGGATTTTTTAATGCTCTGAGCTATTCCTTGTCACTGTATTAACTGTATGGAATAAGAAAATGATAATAATCTAGCATCGACAACTCTTCCGCAAGATTACATTTTGAATATTTCATTGTTGCGTCCCTTGAGCTTAAAAAAAAAACCTGTCAGAAATTGTACTGGGAAACGATTTAAAACGAAAAGAGAACGAGAGAGAGTGAGAACGAAACGGAGAGAGAGAGCAAGAGAGAGAGAAATCGCGAAAGATATCCCATTAGAGAAGAATTGGTGCTATTGGTCACATACAGCGTTAGCATAAAATATTATCTCCTCATCTACAGAGAGAGGGCTCTACTGTTCGTTCTCTCTGAGAAAAGAAGCTTGTTACACGGTGTTTCAGTGTACAGTCAAATCTGCATCTTTCGATTTGATACATCCAGTCCTTTTTCGGACCGGGTTTACCTTCCCATTTCTTTCTCTAATCGTTTAAATATTGATATGATGAAGTATGTTGAAAACATCATTACTCTCAGCTGAAGTAGTAATGTTTAAAAAGACATTACTCTGAGGTATAGAAGGCGTGTTACCACGACCACCACTCTGAGGTGAAGTAGAAAGGATACAACGACCACCACTCTGAGGTGAAGTAGAAATGATACAACGACCACTACTCTGAGGTGCAGTAGAATTGATACAATGACAACCACTCTGAGGTGCAGTAGAATTGATACAACGACCACCACTCTGAGGTGCAGTATGAATAATACCACGACCACCACTCCGAGGTGCAGTATGAATAATACCACGACCAACACTCTGAGGTGAAGTATGAATAATACCACGACCACCACTCTGAGGTGCAGTAGAATTGATACCACGACCACCACTCCGAGGTGCAGTATGAATAATACCACGACCACCACTCTGAGGTGAAGTATGAATAATACCACGACCACCACTCCGAGGTGAAGTATGAATAATACCATGACCACCACTCTGAGGTTCAGTATGAATAATACCACGACCACCCCTCTGAGGTGCAGTATGAATAATACCACGACCACCACTCCATGGTGCAGTATGAATAATACCACGACCACCACTCTGAGGTGCAGTATGAATAATACCACGACCACCCCTCTGAGGTGCAGTATGAATAATACAACGACCACCACTCCATGGTGCAGTATGAATAATACCACGACCACCACTCTGAGGTTCAGTATGAATAATACCACGACCACCCCTCTGAGGTGCAGTATGAATAATACCACGACCACCACTCCATGGTGCAGTATGAATAATACCACGACCACCACTCTGAGGTTCAGTATGAATAATACCACGACCACCCCTCTGAGGTGCAGTATGAATAATACCACGACCACCACTCCATGGTGCAGTATGAATAATACCACGACCACCACTCTGAGGTTCAGTATGAATAATACCACGACCACCACTCTGAGGTGCAGTATGAATAATGTCACGACCACCACTCTGAGGTGCAGTATGAATAATACAACGACTACCACTCTGAGGTGCAGTATGAATAATACCACGACCACCCCTCTGTGGTAGAGTAGAATCTTAACCACTCTTTGGTAACTGGACTTTCAATCACGTAAAAGCTGTGTCTTCCGGTTTCTGTTTAAGTATATCCTGTTAAAATTCCGAATTTGATAACAGAGTCATTTTGGCCAGTATTTCTCATCTTCTGAATCATAGACCCCAAATAGTAGTCATAGTTGAAAATAAGATTATCAACAATATAGACGCATATTTGTACTGATGCCTTAGTCATGGACGCTCAAAGAAGAAAGATTCAAATCCCCTATATATATCAATACAAATATTTGCTATCCATCGTAAGAGATATTGACAACAGCTGATGCATCTATCTGGTGTGTGCGGAGGTGACTGTAGAGTCCAATCATCGAACACAATCCTCTATAACAGGTGAGGCATACATGATCAAGGTTAGACATGTGAGTATTGTGTGTTTTGTCTTTTATGTTCTGCTCGCTTTCTCTGCGCTTAAACAGCACAACTATCTCAGCAATGTGAGTTCCTTTTGTGTTGTTACAGCGCTACATTTGATAATCTTGGATTCCCATCAAGTGGTGTCTATATCGAATCATCTTAGAGAATATATATCAATAAACTAATCAGGACTAACAACACAAATCTATAAAATCGTGCTACGAAGTTCGTGCACTACCGCTGAGATCTACATAAAAAAGGAAGAGATCGGAGCACACATGGTTATTCCCCGAAGTGCAATGATGATGGTCCTATTTATCAATTAATCAATTAATCCATGTATAAAATACAATGCAACACACCAGTGGCGGCTCGCGGTAATTTTCTTGGTGGGGCCAGACACAAATTTTCGGGAAAATCATGGTTTTTGGAGTGTTTACTATTATTTGTCTATTCTGGGAAGCTATTCCCCTTTCAAGTATTAGTGGGACCGGGCCCCACTGGCCCTTAATGACGAGCCGCCCCTGCAACAACCTACCCTATGTCTTCCGTGTACACAGCACACATTACACACCAAGCTGATATATTCAAACTATACAACATATTTGACCGATGTCTTCCAGGTATACGACATATACGGATAGAGACGCCCACTTACGGTACACACCTATGTGATATCATTTATTCTGTCATTAATTTTTTTAAAAACCTGTCATTACTACCTGTGTAATACCACTTTTTAATGGTGGTGTAGGGCAGGGAGTGGGAGGAGAGACATGAGCCTGAATAATTTAATGGCCACAATCACCGCGTAACTGCTCACGTTATAATTTTTTCTTTATACCCCGGATCAAAAAAACTCATTGGTCTTACTGTGGATCGAACCCGAGTCTCGAACCCGAGTCTTCCAAATGAGAGCCCCTGCTCTAGTTCATTTGACCAGATGCTGCCTTATTTATTATCCGTAATAATCTGAAAACAAAGGATTTTCTTTGTTCCTGCTGGTTTCCCAATATGACTCAGTCCCTCACCGCTAAAATAGCAAGCCATATGCAGACCGGGAGTAACTACTGCTGACAACAAAGAATAACTCCGTAGCTCCGGCAACAATCCGAGAAGTTTTCCGAAGAAAAAAATTTGAAACAGAACGACACTGTCCAGACTCGAACCCATACCCCTAAATGTTCCTCTGTTTCCTTATACAATCTCTTCATATTCCCCTTCGCCCCTAGGGAGGCATAGGTCGCAACCAATGTCTTCCAAGCCCGCCTATCCAAGGCCATCTTTTTCAGATCTCTCCGGTCTATTCCCATTTTCTTGTATTCCGTCTTCATCTTTGCCGGGCTTTTCTTCTTCCTCTGGGGATGAGCTATGAATTTTCTTGGTTTTAGTTTCTGTAGCTTATCCAGTATTTTATACGGTGTGTCGCAGCCCCACGACCAGCCTTCTTACGCTCCTCTTATGACATGTGTGGCAGGTAACTGTAGTAGTATTCTTTACACCCCTTACAGGAATGTGCGGTATATTTTCTCAGCATGATGCAAATCTTCGAAACATAAATGTTTTTACTTAAAATAACCTTTAATTGTAATTTTGATTTTGCTGCTTATGCACCCCTCACCCGTACAGTTCCCCCTGATGCGGTCGCCTCTCTGTATCATAGCACCGCACGCCCCTGACCCCTTATTTGGTCCCCGGTAACCATTTGGGCGTTCTTATACAACAGCAAAACAATGTTTTAGAACCACTCTCGTATCTTACAACAGAACAGTTGTACCAAAGTTCACTTTGAAACAAACAATACCACTCGAGATTCCCATAATTCCACTTCAACAGTTTCGTTTCTAAAAATAACATCACAGGAATTTCCCAATCTTGTCTTACATCTCAGAAACATCGAGCCATATATTAGTTTGTATAACATTAAACCATTCATTGCAACAAATATCCATCGATACGCAACGTTTCAGACATTTTACTTCATGGTCCAGTATAGTACTAGACGTTTGATGATACTACAGTGAAAGGTAGGTTTTTTTTATGTATGAATATTTTTAATACAAGTTTATTCTATTTGACAAATGTCGGGTAAATTAACTCAACGACACCTCTGAAGTCGGAGAAGGCTCGCGTGTATAACGGGGGACACTGATAACAAGTGAAAGCAGGTCTTCATGCAAAAATCAGTCAGAACCGCCATACCAGGCACCCTGACTACGCCTGAATTCATAGCAGGTAAATGCAAGAAAAAAAAGAACTTAACGACAAGGTACCTTAAAGTAATTTTGATTATCATAAAATTATATTAGAAATATTATTTCAATAATAATAATAATTCCTCTCGTACCGTTTTAAGTTACATAGGGCATGCACGCAATTTCTCCATACCGCTCTATCCTGGGCAACTCGCGCAATCTTCTCCATAGAACTGTGACCGATATTTCTTGCCTCTCTTAGCTCTATCCACGCTTTAAGCCGCACACTGTGCCACGGCGGAAGTCTGTTGCACGCTATTAGCCGCACACTGCGCAATAGAGTTGTTTCCCTTATAAAAAGTATTTCTAGTTTTACTTCTACTGTTTTACTTCTACTACTTTTTAACCTTGTTATTCTATTGGGTTGTCCAGTTTTCTTCAATTTAGTATATAATATATATATATGTTTATTTATTGACGAGTAGTTGGGATCATTTTTTTACCTCCTTGATTTAACTGTTTGAAAATTTAGGAAAATACTGCGCGTGGAAAGAGCAACGTTCGTTTCAGGGTCTCCTTAGGTCGTCCTCTCTTTCTAGAACTCTTTACATCGCACTTCAATGCCTGCTGTGATATTCTTTGCTCATTTCTTCTCCATGTGTGTTCAACAAAATCTCCAGCTTTTCTATTTACAAAGGTCTTGCAAATTAATTCAACGACAAGGGTACACTAACTTAATTTTGATTGTGACAAAAATTATATTAGAAATTTTATTTCAATCTTTATAATAAATCTAGAATGGTAACACTGCGACCTACAAGGCATGTCGTAAGAGGCAACTGAGGTAGGGACCTAGGGAAGCTACCCTAGGAAATTAAAGCTTCTCTAAAATTGGATGTGCTGGCCTATTTTGCAGGCGCATAGCTGGCACAACGTACAATCTCTCTTAGGCTCGAATCACGTACAAATCGCAAAGAGTGGCTTAACAAGTGGTCACTATGGAGCGTTTGAAGAAGAAGAAGAGGAAATGTTTGGTCAGGCAGAGACTTTGCAATTTGCTTATATCGACTTTCAACTGCCAATATTTTTTATGCGTGTCCGCCTTCTTTCAGTATTCGATTATTGTTTACTTCACTGTCGTCATAGAAACCCGGACAGACCCATAGGGGCTCAGTCTCCTTCAACAGATGTCTAAGGGTATCCGCGATTGATAGGACCATCATCATTTCACTTCGGTAAATAACCATGTGTGTTTTAATCACTTTCTTACACAGAAAGATCTCTCTCTCGCGATCACCGCCGAGATCGATGTACCAGATCTCCCCATAAATTCTATTCCTGTGGAAATCTGATTCATGCAGCCTTAGCATTGGTGTATTTTACGTCACATCTTCAGTGCCATTTGGAGCTCTGGTGCTTATCCTTTGGCGATGTGTCCGGTTTCAGCCAGCGTTTACTCTGTTCGCTCTCCGTTCTGTAGCCATCTAGTGTTTTTACGGTGTGGGATAGCTAGCCCCTACGTCCACCCTCCTTATTCGCCTCTTATGACATGCGTGGCAGGTAACAGTGGTTCTATTCTTTACACCCTAATTTGGTCCCTGGTAACCACTCGGGCGATACAGAAAGATCTTAACAACAATGCACTAACTCGTCGCACCGGCGAAGTGTCCACTAGCAAACTTCAAAGATGTTGACCATTTTGTGGGAATCTTATTTTAATATTTTGGTTATAAAGTTAATTATATTAGGCGTCAACAGTTGAGAAGAGAATGATAATACAGGCAGTTCAAGATAAAAGTAGCCCTCTTTGCAAGTTTTTATTTCTCAATCGGGCTACTTTTATCTTGAACACCCTGTGTAAGAGATTAGTTGAGGTGATATATACTTTGACAATGAACTTAAAAGAGTCGGATAGTTTAAGAAGCAGAAAATAAGTTAACCATGAAATGAAATATTCAGAGATACATTTATTTTGTGTGGGAAAGAAGAGAATCTTGCACTTTTAGTAACTGTAGTTGGCGTCTGTGGCTTAGGGGATAGTGACTCGGTCTATTAACCCCGACGTTCTGAGTTTGAAACCCGCTGCGAACAATTTGGTTACAAATTGTTTCGCGTGAATTTTTACAAAAGAACGATGCTACTACCCGTTCAGAAAGCAATGGCAAACTACTGAACGTAAAAATGCCTAGAAAATCACAAATAGCGTTAAAAATCTGGGGTTGATTCGCAAAGTCCTGTAAAGGATATGCAATTAACTAGTTGGTGTTTGCCAGACCAGCGGTTTTTGTAGTCACTTTTCGGAGTTTGAAATGACAATCGTGGCATATTCTAAAAGACGTAGCCATCAACCACAGTAAACGAGTCGTTGATTTTCTAGACACCACCTATACGTTCAGTAGTTTGCCATTGCTTTCTGAATGGTGAGGTCTATTTTTACCTTTTGCAAAAATCCAACGGAAACGAATTTGCTTCCAAACTAGCACACCGTGGGGTTGGAATAATGTACAGCGCGGCAGCGTAGCAGCGGGTGTGCGTCCCACCCAAGTAAGAAGAACTGGGAAGCCCAGCAGAGACTAACCAGTGCAAGCGCGGCAGCGGCAGTGTTTGCAGCGGGTGTGTGTCCCACCCAAATGTGTAAAATAACTGGAATGCCCAGCAGAGGTAAGCCCAGTGCGCGTTCCTGATCGCAGGGAAATACTGCTGCCTTGTAGATTGATTCGGGACAATCAAAGACTAGCGGAGCAAACCGTAAACAAACCTGAACGGGCGGCAAACCAAGGTGTTCATTAAAACGACCGGTTTGCTGGGAAGATGGCGCTCATAAGCCCGGGAGGGCAGGCCGTCTAAGGGTCGCTGACCTGAAAGAAATAGCAGCCCACTGCCTTGTGGGTCTGGCTGGGGACAGTCAAAGGCTAGCGGAAGAAGCGAATAGCTGGATGAAATCGAACACCACACCTAAGGATAAGCAACTGTGCTCAAATAGGTGCTGAAGGTTGGTGCACGTACATTACGTTCTGATGTTTGGCTGTTTATATATCACAAAGAAAATGATAAAAACAAGCCTAGAACGATCGAAGAAGAAGAACCATGTACGCTTGCGTTTGTGATCGAGCTCACTGCCGCTTGAGCTACAGACGCTCACTTTGGAATTTACTAGTCGCATTGTGTAGGATTTTTTTTAGGCTTGGTTATATGTATTCGCTATGTCTGATTGATAACTGTTTTTAACCTTTTCTTACCCATATGTTGTCTAGTTTGTGTTATCTAATGTCGGTAAATTTTAAAGGAACTATTCTTCAACCAATATTTTCCAGATCCGCGAGTTTTAAAGGGGTGATAGTGGGTTCAAAAGAATGTGGGTGGTGTTCAGACGATTAGGGATCGTTGGCTCCTTATAGAAGAAATTAATAATAAATATTTTTAAATAAATTATTTTCGTGATTTTGCGATTGAATAATCATTTAAAATTTGAATTCTGCATTTTAATTCATCTTATGCCCATCTTACACGATCCATTTGTTCATCAATTTTCTATTTCAGGTATGAATATATGAAAATTGACCATATATGACAGAAATATATATCAATTTTCTATGTCAAAGATAAAATAAAGCATGTATATATGGGGGCGCGTTGGCAAACTGTTGGGGGCGTTACAAAGCTTATGTTGTGCAAAGTGGGCGGTGGCCGGAAACAGTTTGAGAATCTATGATCTAGAGGAAGGGGCAGACCAAGAAAAATATGGATTGATGGAATTACAGACATCTTAAAACTCCACAATACCACAGCATATCAAGCGACCGAGCGTGCACTCGAAAACCGATCATCAGTTAAACTTGCTACGCCTAACGACAAAAAAGCAGAGAAGGAATAATGCAGAAAGAAAGAGCTTATTTAATCACCTTGTGGTGCAGTAATTTGATTCATCTGTTGTCTATGGTCAGAAATTGAAAGCATAATGACGGATGTGCTAGTTTAACTGTGAGTATTCAGGAATTAGCACCACCAATAACAGCATTTTTCACAGACATCTGTTTTCAAATTCATTCAACTAACTTTCTATATCTTTAGTCAAATTCATTCAACTAACTTTCTATATCTTTAGTCATTTTCTAACTCACTCTGGAATATATTAGAATTAAGACAACATTGAAATTTAAAATCGTAATTTAGTTGAATAATAAACATAAAATGGGACGAATTCAGGAAAAGTGATGAAGTCAAAAATATGTCTGGTCAACCACTAGTAACAATTGTTATAAGAAGGGTAATATGGAGATATGTTGGACATGCATTGGGAAGAAATGATCAAAGAATATCAAAGTAGGCATTGAAGTTGGAGGCAAAGGGTTCAAGAAAGAGAGGACGCCCTAGCGAAATCATGAAACTAACTTTTCTGAAAGAGGCAGAACATTATTGGGCTCACTTCCATGGAAGAGATTGTGTGAGTTTCCAAGGATAGAGTGGTGTGGACAAATTAGATGCAGGCTAAATGTAACGTACAACGGTACGAGAGGTATATACATAATTTAGTTTGAGTAAAATCTTCGCCCGAATGTTGCTAGGGCTCGCAAGGGGAGCAAAGAATAGTAACACTGCAACCTGCATGTCGTAAGAGGAGACTGAGGTAGGTGCTAAGGGAAGCTACCCTAGTAAATAAATAGCGTCGCAGAAGTCACATGTCCTGGCCTACTTGTGTGCGCATAACTGGCACAACGTACAATCGCTCTTAGTCACGGATCACATACAAATCATAAAAAGTGGTTAACAAGTGGTCAAAGAAGAAGAAGAATACGAAAAAGAAGAAGAAGTAAAATCAAGTGATTTAATTAATATATATTACATTTATTATTTCCAGTTAAAGGCAGCATCTTCAAATAATCATCTTAAAACATCGCGAATGGGTCATGCTTGTGATCTGTCCAGTTTTGAAGAGAGATGCATAACCGATGACCAAGAACATAAAGAATTTAGTTTCGGTAAGACCGGATCTTGTTCTCTGCAAAGTTCCGGCAGCGACTTCTCTGTGAGAACAGGCTCAACACAACCAGGTACCCAACAACTACATGACAGCTTCTGTGACAGCATTTTTTTTAATAATTCACTCATCCCAGGAAATGTGGTGCCTCCATACGATTCGCAACAGAGTATTTTATCATCACAACCTTTACAACAAGATCTGCTTCCACAGCCAGGACATCGAGTTCCTCAAATAACTAAAAAACCATCTTTACAAAAACCACCGCCACCAGTGCCTCACAGACCCGTAATACAGTCTACACCAATTGCTGCGACCGATGAACTGTCTAATGAGTTGCTTCTTTCTCAACAACCACAAGAATCAACAAGCAACAAAAAGCTGCAAGCGCTGTTTGATGATGGAAAGAATGAGCATCAATCTGAGGCACTTTTCAGAAAATCAGAAAGAGCAATGTGTCAGCCGCCTATGTTGCCTGTACGAATTGCACCATCCTTGCGTTTAGCAATATCAACCAATGTGGCTGAACAGTCATTTGAGACACAACCAAAAGTAATACCGAAACCAGATAAGGGTTGCCTTGATATAATACCACCTCCAACATCCTCACAAGATCATTTAACACAACTACAACCTAAACCCGTTCAACGAGATCTTCGTCCACAGTTACCGCCTAAACCAGAACAATATTATTTTGATATAATAGCATCCCTAGCATCCCCACAAGAGCATCATCCACCTCACCTACTACCAAGATCCACACAAGAGCATCATCCACCTCAACTACCACCAAAACCCACACAGCGAAATATCTCTCCTCAGCTGAAACCTGAACCAGAGCACGATTATCTTGCCCTATTACCCCCACCACCATCCGCACAAGAGCATCTCCCCCCTCAACTACCACATCACTCAGCACGAAATCCGCAACAACAACCACCAAGCATACCACCAAAAACTCCATCACCCCTAACATCTTCATCAGAGGACGAAACAACATCACATAATGCTCCACTTATGCCACCAGCTCTACAACCTTATAGACATGATCATCAACTCCCAAACCAAGTATATCGTCAACCTCACTGGATTCTCCACAGACACAACCTTATCGGCATCATCATATTTTCCTTTCTGCTAAGTCTTGCTTCCATCTCCCTTCTTGCTCTCATTCTAATCAACCCATTTTCCTACCGATGGCAGGAGCGGACTTTCACTGAAGGCTTATACAAGACGTGTGTCAAATGCGTTTATCTAATGAACGATATCACTGATACAAATAAAGATTTAGAAATGTTATTCAATGAACCACGGAAAGGGGAAATGTTTTGTTGTGCAAAAACGAGCTTACAGATGAGTGCTCTACTAAAGTTGGTGAGTGTTGCACTTACATAAGTTAATGACATGAAATTAGTTATTTATAAATATCTGTTTGTATAAAGTTTTGACTTGTCTATCCACTTTACCCCGTGAAATGATGTACACATTTTCAGTTTCCTTAACAAAGATGACTCACAATATCGCTACGTAAAATATAGACGAATAGACCAGCAGCAATGACGGCTCGTCATTAAGTGCCTGGGTCTGGGCCTTACCAAAAATAATGTGTAACATGTATTTATTATTTCATTAATTCTTTGTTTAATAATTATTACTTTTAACGTGACATTGATTAGCTTTGAAAGTTTAATATATAACGTTAAAAGTCGTAATTTATCAAATAATATCATAAAATATAATGATTGAGATTAATCGTTTTCCCGCCCGAGTGGTTACCGGGGCCCAAATTTGGGGTGTAAAGAATAGAACCACTGTTACCTGCCACGCATGTCGTAAGAGGCGACTAAGGAGGTTTGGCTGAAATCGGATGCATGTGTCCTAAGCGTGTAGAAGTCTATGCGTTTAGGGGCCTATCAAACCAATATGCAACGTATACACGTTCTTGGCAAAGATCAAACATATCACAAAGTGATTAAAATTGATCGTAAAGAACGAACGCAAAGAAGAAGAAGAATCGTTTTTCCTCCCTAATTAGTACACTTTATGCATTTTCAGCGCACCAGGGCCAGTAGAATTGTAGTATGTTTAAACCGTCCACCTCTGACCACTCTCTCGACTCCTTTTTTAGTACAGACAAATATGTGATTTTTAATCGTTCAGTATGAACATTTTTATGCGGCCAAGTCAATGCACAGTTAAATGGTCGGTGCTATTGCGCTAAAAATTGGTCAGGGTGAGCAAATACGTAATGATATATAAAAGTAATGTAAAAAATAGAAATAAATAACTAACCATTTTAGAATAGTTTACTGCAATCGTCAGTTCCATCAATATACATCTGTGTACGACAATGTACTTTTAGGCAATTTGATGAGTAGTGACCAACATATTCTAGTAAAGGGGTAATAACTTCACGGAATAGACAAATAATAGTAAATACTAAAATATAAAAGTTAATTGCATATCCTTTACAAAACTTTGCGAATCAACCCCAGCTTTTTAACGTTGGTCGTGATTTTCTAGGCATTATTACGTTCAGTAGTTTGCCATTGCTTTCTGAACGGATGGTGCCATCATCCTTTTGTCCTAATCCATGCGAAACAATTTTCAACCAAACTGACCGCAGCGTGATTCGAACTCAGAACGTCGGAGTTAATAGACCGAGTCACTATCACCTAGGCCACAGACGCCAACACCTAAAATATAACCTAACCCAAACACCTGTTTTTTTGCACAGTTTTTGTCTAGCCCCACCAACAAAAATTATCACTAGCCGCCACTGTTCAGCAGTAAACTCAATAATGAATGGAGAAGCAGGAGTGTACACACACTACCCAAACCACATGCTCTTTATTCTGGTTCTTTTCTCTCTTTATATCTAGGAAAAGAACAACGTTGACCTAGGAAGTCCATTCCCCTAGACGAGCCAGCTTCCCGTTAACTTTTGACCTTTTGGTCAAAGTCTCTCGGGCTACACCACTGAGAGGTTGGGGTTGGCGTGTATGTTCTACGAGTCATCATCAAGCTACTAACTGTCACCTTCCTTCCTAATAATGATAGCCGACCCCATCTCTGTTGGATCATCTGTTTGTGCTTACATCTCTATGCGACTACATCTATATGCGCTTACATCTCTATGCGACTACATCTATATGTGCTTACATCTCTATGCGACTACATCTATATGTGCTTACATCTGTTAAATATGTGGCGTAGAGGTTAGGTGTTTGTATCAGGTGCCAAAGGTACCAGGTTCGCTCCCACGTAGAGTCATCTGGATATTTTTCCAGAGATCCCTAATTAATTCATTTTGAATTAAATTTGAATTAATTTTGCCCGGGCAGCGTCTTTGCAGCCTGCTCTTATCGATTTTCAGCATCCAATGGGGTTTTTTTACGTGCTCAAATTGAACACATGAACTACGTTTTATCGCCCGTCTCCGATAGAACTAGGAACTCGATCTCACCTACACTGAGATCAGGGATCTCTAGAAAAATATTCCAGATGGCTCCACGAGGGAGCAAACCGGTTACCTTTGGCACGAGAAGCGAGCATCTAACCTCTAAGCTACAGAGACCCCCTTAGTCTGCTTTTAATATCAGACAGAGCTCCTCCTTCGTTGCAGATAACACTTCCAAGATATCTTTCACACTGATAGCGGAGCTTATCAAACTATTATTTGTCTTTCTCTTAATGTTTTCTTCCTAACTTATTGTTGTTTTAGTCTTGCCCATCCATAATGTATTGCACTTGAAATTGAAATGTTAAATAATGGAAATACAATGGTGGTGTAACTTGAATATGATTCAAAATAATAATAATAATAACTAATTAAGTTATTTTGTTGTTATTTTATTTGACAGATTGTAAAGAAACAAGGATATAAGCCCAGTAAGTTCTGTTTGTTGAAACAATTATAATTTGTGTATTCAACTGAAGAATGGTAAATTATTATTTTTAATGTAGTCACTGTCAAGTGAGAGTTATACACAGGGCCATGATACAGGCGGCCGCGTCAGGCGGAATCGTAAAGAGGGGGAGTATAAGCAGTGAAATCAAAATCACAATTTAAGTTTTTTTAAAAGAAAAAGATATTTAATTTGCGGCATTTCGAAGACTTGCATCATACTGAGAAAATGTACCGCATGACCCTGGTTATACAATGCTACATTGAACCAATACTGACATACGGATGTTAGTCTTGGATAATAAACAAATAGATCGTAAATTCTCAGATGGTCACAGAGATGTGGTTTTACAGAAGAATGATGAGAATGCCATGGACTGGTAAAATAACTAATATTGAGGTGTTGAATGAGGTCAAGACACAGAGAAAGATTATCATCAATATAAGAGGCAGGCATCAATTATAGGACATGTGATGAGAGCAGGAGGTTAAGAATACATTGTGACAACCGGTAAAATCTAGGGGAGATGAGACAGAGAAAGACAGAGAAATAAAATTTTGGATAGCTATTTCATGTCAACATCTGAGACGATAGCAAGCACCAGAGGCAAAAATTTGTGGAAATACATGATCGCCTACACGGCACCTGATGATGATAAGTTCCGTTTGTTTAAGCAAAAATAATTTATGTATTCAACTGAAGAATTATAATTTATTATTTTGCTGCAGAATGACAAAGGTTTTATTTAGTTGCAGAATGACAAATTTGCTATTTTACTTGTAGAATGACAAAGTTGTTATTTTAGTTGCAGAATGACAAATTTGCTATTTTACTTGTAGAATGACAAAGTTGTTATTTTAGTTGCAGAATGACAAATTTGTTATTTTAGTTGTAGAATGACAAAGTTGTTATTGTAGTTGCAGAATGATGAAGTTGTTATTTTAGTTGTAGAATGATAAAGGTATTATTTTAGTTGCAGAATGACAAAGGTATTATTTTAGTTGCAGAATGATAACTAGTTATTTGTGTTGAAAAAAAATATAATTTTTAGTTTTAGTTTTCTATTGTTTGTTGTTTTTCCCCAGGTGGATAATGGAATGGAGTTGTCCACTCTTGCCGTTAAGTGTAGGGGTGGGAGCTTTAATTTGCTTTCCAGGGCCAGTTGAGTCGCCCTTGTGTTATATCCGTGTTTATTTAGTAGGGTCTAGATATTGTATATCCATTTTTTTCTTGGTTTTCCCTTAGCTCTAGTACCCGATCTCTTTTTATTGTATGCTGTTATCGATGGTTGGTTGTATTTCATTCTCATTAAATGTCCAAACCACTGCGTTTATTGTCTTTCGATGTATTCGGTGCATGAAGTTATGCCCACTCTGCTTCTGATGTCCTCGTTTCGTAGTCTATTTTTCCTGTTGACCCCCACTGTCTTCCCCAAGCATTTCATTTCACAGGTGGTGAGCTTTCTGTGGTGTGTTGCTGTCAGGGACCTAGCTTGTCAATGGTAAACTGTTTTTGTATATGATCTTATTTTCCATGTTGTCTACGTTTAAGCTTTATCTTAAAACAGTCGCGGCTCGTGATAATTTTTGTTGGTGGGGCCATATATATTTTCGGATAAATCATGGTTTCGGTTAGGATATATTTTAATGTATAAAATAATAAATACACGTTACACCTTATTTTTGGTGGGGTCATGCCCTACTGACCCCTAATGACGAGCCGCCACTGTCTTAATATATACCTTTTTTTCATTTTGAACATTTTACTGATTTTATTAGTGTGTTTTAATGACATTTTTTTCTTGTTAACCAGGTGATAAATCAAATACAGATGAGTCTCATTTACTGACCCCGTTTGCTCACAGAGTTCTGATTGACAACATCTCGCAACATCGTAAGTGTGTTGTACAAATGTTGTAGTTTTATTGTGTTTATTATTCATTTATAGCATCTGTGTTTCTCTTTACCCTCTCTGTCCTCTTCTCCACGTATATTATAGTTGTTGTGTTATTGTTTGTTATATAGGAGACTGGGGTCAAAGGCGCGCCAGGATTAGGGAGGTGGCCCTAATCCACTGCTCTCAGCTCCACGTGGTGACCCTGGTAACAGACGGTGGTTCCGGTCTGGTCAAGAGGGCAGGTGCTGTAGGAGAGCTACTCTGGGGCAAGTAGAGATGCAAAGATAGTCATGCTTGATGGGATTCGCTCGCAACTCGACGAGCGAACTCCCAGAGTGACTATTAATGCTCGCCTCTCCCGTACGATGGGAAAGCTAGAACGATGATATATGTGGAACCTTGCGGATGGAGCTCGAGCCCGCGCTTTCTCTCTCTTGATGCACTTTTCTTGAGCCGATGAGCATGCCGGGTGATGAGCCCCGCTTACGTGTCCGCACGATAATCTACATAGGTCAAAAGTCTAGCCCCCATCACAGAGAGGCACGAATCAAAAACCATGGAGGGGACATTGACCCGCGTGCGGCGAAACTCGGAGCCCGCGCACACTCTCACTGGATCCGCCTCTCTAGAGCCGATGAGTGTGCTGGGTGCCGAGCTGAGTTGCACGTGGGCATCATGGGGTGAAAATCGGATTTTGCCCCCTTTCCGAAGTCGGACAGCCCAGAGGGAATTGACGGAAATGGTGAGGTAGGCACCTAGGGCAGAGCGAGCGCGCATACAGACGTTGCAAGGGTGGCGCCACATGTGGCAAAAAATGTGAGCACGAAAAAGTCGATGGTGACAGGACATCAGGGCCGAGCTAGCACGCACGCTGGAAAAGTCATAGTGGGTC